>CAJQUW010006641.1:0-367576 GCA_907163375.1 Prostheceraeus crozeri
ACAATCATTTGCAAATAAGAATGACCAATAAATTCACTATGACTTGAGATACTTTTAGTTGTCTAAAACTAATTTAGAGAGCATATGAAGGACCCAAAATCTGTATAGGCCCGCTACTTTGATAAGTGATCCTTAGTAACTTCGACATAAATTAGTTCTGAGCTGCCACGACTTAATTCGTCGTGCGAGGATTTCATAGAAGACTTAATAGGTTGTAGTCAAAGTAAAAGCAATTAAATAGACAATTAAAATGTGTGGTTACCAACTAGTCACCAAGAATTCTGTTAAATACTGGTAGAATATGTGACAGTGAATTCACAGTCTTGGGGAGAATAGCTGGTTTCAACGCTGGTATTGAAATCTTATCATTTAAATTTTTGAGTGATGAATTGCTTAAAATGTTTTCATCAAAATATTGCTGAATTCCAGTTATTGTATTACAACATTACTGCTATCAAGTTATTGATTATTATTGAATTCTAGCGAGGTGATGATAAAAAAAAAATCCAGTCAACCAGTGCTGTGTTAACACTCCTCCCCCAAACATAGTAGATACCGGTAGTACATGCTTGTCATAACAGAGAAACCCATATATTGTGACACAAATTTACGTGATGACTTAAATGGCACAATCCACATACTGATGGCATGGTTCAAAAATACTTTTCACTTGCCAATAGTAGGAAGGTTCAAACCCAGGTTAACAATTACGACCTCGAATAGGACCTTTATAGCCCGAATAAACCATATAGCCCTCTAATAACCCTATTCAACAATAGAGCAGACATAATTATCATACTGTATTGACATGCAAACACAATTCAAAAAATATTAAGAATGCAACATTTAAGTACTTCACAATAGACTCAGTATCATATACCCGCGACTGCCGATCAAATATCATTTGCATAAAAAATCCAGGATTACAAAACATTCGGAAGCTCTGACATATCAGTCGTTATGAAAAATTAGGACGATTTCTTTATAACAGCCTAAATCACAAATGAGGTCCATTTTGTCAGCGTCTAATGTAGTTGCTTGAAGCCTTATTTCTTAAATCAGTGGATGGACCATTTGGAATTCATAGCAGACCTCATATAGAAAAGCAAGTACTCAACCTACTATTCGTCTCAAAACATGTGTAGTAAAAACGAGTACAGTGGCGCTGCTTTCGAATATTTTGAAGTCATGGACCGCAGATGCGCGCATTTAAATTTCGTGTCAGTGGTTGAGAACATAAGGTTCATTTCAAGGACCTCCATGTGTTGGTTCATTTTATAGTATATTATAATATCATGTTTTCAATTTCATATGATTCATGATTTTAGCATGACACTAAAAATTGCAGAAATCTTAATAATTTCCAATTTATAATGTTACCTCTATCAATTGGCCTATTAGTTTCCTTGACCTGATACTACTGAAACCTTGGTGCTGTAAACTAGTACGCATACATCTACCGGGATGAACAAGGAGTAAAAACATACAGCTGTTTTATGAATTCATACTCGGTTCTAAAACAGCCGTGTCACATTCTCCAATATCTATTCCCGAAATGAAACCCGGGTCAGAGTGAGAAAAAGAAATGGAACCCTCAATTGAAGCCTCAGCATAAAAATGATCACGCTGAAATGATGCGAACGCTTGAACTTTCCTAATGAATTTCAGAAAAGTATTGATTGTTTTTAAATCAAAAACTTTAGCACCGGTAGGTCTAAAACATGTTTAATTTTCTTTCAATCTCAAGCACATATTTCAAAAAGGAGACAGAAGGTGTCGCTACAGCAAATATACAATTTACGCGAAATTCTGGAATTAATAACTTTGCTTGCTAGCATGAGTGATCGTCTTACCTTCTTTTACGAAGGCCTCCAGCACGTAAACTTGATAGATTCGGCAGAAATTGAGTCACACAGGTATTCGATTCACAATCTTTCTATCAATTGGTTTAGTTCTAAGAAGATTAACGAAATCATTGTTTGCCATGTAAAGAATAGCATGAAAGTCGTTGGCACATCAGTGAAAGATTACAATTCACAGCCCTTCTGTTCGAGTGAGGAGGCGCAATCGAAACGAGCGCAGCCAGATATATGGCCAGACAGTGGAGGTCACGCATTGTTTAAAGGAAACGCAATAGTAGAGTCAGTGCGCGCCATGGACTGTTGAGGGCAACGTTGAGCGGGCCACGCGCACTCTAGCGTGAGGTCACTCTATAAAGCAATGATCCTGTGTAAGGTAGAATGTTGTTGTTATGACGTCACTCGATCGTATTATTACAGAAGTCTCGACTGAGGCGGCAAGGAAGAACAAACGTCATATTTAATGTAGAGCTGCAATTATTATGAAGTATGGGGATTATGGGTGCTGTATTTGCTTGTCTGTGAAAATCAAACTGCATGTTATGACTTTTTTCTCTAGTGCAAGTTTCACTGTTTCAAGTTTCAAATTCACATTGTTCACGTGTTGTCTTGGAGATTCGGTTCGTATTGACACAGCTGCTGGCTAGTGATAAAACGTTGTGATTTTTCAATCGTTTGACGTAAACATTGTTATCAAGTAGCTAAACAGATGATTCAGAAGTCCGATTACGGCCACTGTTTAATGCTAACAATTACATAAATATGCAGACTCTTTTTGTTACATCCAACAAATTAATTTATAAATATTTGTAAAAGTTTCAGATATGAACATTTAGGGAATTATGATAATATTTGTCAATAATAGTCAAAGATGTATCAAAAATATTAAAACTATCAAAAATAGGTAGTATTTGATTGTTTTATAAAACAATTATTAATATTTGTAAAATTTGTCAACATCAGTCATATATTAGATAAATTATCTCGGTTTTTTTTTCAACCGGGAAATCTGTAAGGAATTGAAAAGAATAATCTTTATTTTTATCAATGCGGAATTTGTCATAAATGTTCAACCGGGTTATATGCATGATTCATAAATGCAAGTTTTTAAGATATTAATTGCGTATTTTTGGTTCAATAATGATAATCCGATGAATTTAGGACACTGGATATAAGCTTTCCAATCTTTAAACATGCTCACCAACAATGATTTCAATTTTGAATAATCTATGTTTTATCATGCGAATTTTTTCATCATTTCAAACGAGATTTATTCATGAATATCAATGGCAAGTTTTTAAGATACTTGTAATGCGTATTTTGGTTCAATAATGATAATCGACTTATTTTGACCAATGCAGATAAGCTTTCCAATCATTAAACAAGCTTACAAACAAATGATTTTCAATTTTGAATTTTCCATGGATTTATATGGAATCATCGATCTGGATTCTGGGTCATGGTGGGCTACTAGGCGTAATAGGCACAACAATTAATGATTTTAATTTCAAAAAACATAACGATCCGCAATGGCCAAATCTTGGAAAAAAATGTAATATGAATTAACGTCATAGATCTGTTCTCGTCGGATGAAACAACTGACTGTATCCATGAAACTTGATTGTATCACAGTCTGTCCAACACAATTGATCCAAAGTGAAATAATATGGCATATCCTTAAATCCTGTGAAAATGTGTCGTTTGAGATATCACTTTCGAGTCAACAAGTCTGAAATGTTGCAACTCTGATTTTCAAGTCAAATTCAAAACTTCGTAAGCGTTAGCTATCTCGGGAAATTTTCACTTCGTGGGTGGCCTGTTTGGGCTCAATAATGCATATAAAGGACGTTGCTATATATTAGTGTTCATATCATTTTATCATATATATATAACTGATCTATATATATTAAGTAGAATCTTTTATGCACACTATCTGGCTTCTCTGCTAAAAATTTAAATCCTATTGTGTTTTTAAATGAAAAAGCCACACCGGTGATAAAATGATGTAAGGTTCCCTTGAAGGGGCCCTTTAGGGCATCGGGCAAAACTAGGGCAACAATAAATTTTCAAAAATAGGCTCTTTGTCTTTGTTAAATGATAGAATTTTTGATAATTTCCCGGGGAGAACATCAATAACGAGGCAGTTTTATCAAAATTCCATATCAGGGCAAGATTTCGGGTAACCTTTTTAGGGCAATATAATTTCAGGGAATGTTCAGGTTGCCCTGATTACACTAGATGATGCTGCAGACTCCACACCACATCATTTCACATGCTTCCTCAGTTATGTGCCACTTCCTACTTTCTGTAATTTGACAGAATTTTTCGGCAATGTAATTTTACATTACAACTTTTGGTGTCACGTTAAAATTACATGCTATTCTATGTAAAACAACATTATGAAAAGATGTCTGCAAGATAGGACATATGTATTTCATTAATAGAATAGAAAAAATTTGGAAATTAATTGCGGTCATATGATCTATACACCTGCAAAAGGAATATTTAGTTCCCCAATCTACTCCGTCTTCGTTAATTATTCGTTTTTGAATTAGGACGGCACAATGCACGAAGCACAGACATATTCCTTCTTCTCTTCTCTTCTCACCTCACTCACTCTCTCTCTCTTTGCATCCTCTCGGTAATTCATTTAATTTCATTTTCTTGTATCTTTTTATCCATTCAGAAAAACTTATCTTAAATGAATATCCATTTTAGCTGGAACAGATATGGGAAGCTCATAATGATGTTCAGATGCCTGTTGGATCCTACAGATTACTGTGCTAGCGACTCGCCCCGTTGTGGCAAGATTACGCTACCTTTACGTAGTGTTTTTGGTAAATATTGGTAAATGGAAAAAGCAAACACAGTTTAGCCTAAATTCATTTTGGAATTACATTTATGGGTGCACCCGAAAGTACGTTTTCCTTCAAGAAATTTCAAATAAAAAAAATTACAGCATTAAAGAAAGAAGAAATATTGTATTTATTATTGGTAAAACGGAATATATGCTTTAAATTTTACAAATTCACGTTAACTTACGCAAAAATATCATCATAGATTTATATGTCTTGGATTTATTACTTCTATATTTCGTAAAAGTTTCGTTAATGCACTGAGCCGACATAAAATATCTCGATATTCTTTAACCTTAATTTCGGATTAATCTGAACCTAATTCTCGGATAATATTGAACTGTTCAGTCTTAAAAGAAGTTTAATACTGTTTCAGGTCTTAAAAGATGGAGGAAAATCTGTTGAGTCTCAAAAAATATGTTAAGTTTATCAAATGGAAGTGGGCTATTACCAAGAAAAACAATAAACCCCCAACTCTGCCATTACCAAGACATTATTTTGTCAATAAAACCCTCAAACTTGCTATTACCAAGACATGCATTTATAAGGCACTAAACCCATGAAATTGTTTTCTAACAAACAGTGCAACAGAATTTATTTAAATATTTATTTTAATTAGATTTCTTATACTTTTTTATATGCTAAATGAAAATTTGTATTATATGTGTTAGACACTGTCACAACAAACTTTTTAAACTACAATATAGACATTTTAAAAAAAATTCCTAAAAATTCTGAAAAAGTCAAAAGGTTCCCTACTTTATTCTAATAGGGTATTATTAAGGATTGAAAGAAGATATCCCCAAGGGTTAACAACTATCAAAAACGGATTAAACCACTCACTATTGTATTTTGAATAATTTCAGTTATGCTTTTTATAGCCAAAAAAATTCCATATGTTGCGTTTTATGACTCATGTCTTGGTAATAGCAAATTGGAGGTATATTAGGGACGCGATGTCTTGGTAATAGCAAGTTGAGGGGTTTATTGAAAAGACATTGTCTTGTTGTAATAACCACTTCCTTTTTTATCAAATTCGGTAAATTGGTTCTCTAAAACGTTACAAAACATACTCTCTTGCCAAGTTTGGCAGACAGGTTGTCACTAAATTATGAAATCAAACGAATTTCATAATGTTAACCCATACTTATTATTGGGACAATCATGTTCGCACAGATAAAATCATGCATCTTCCATTCAAATTAATTGCTATAAATTATGCTATAATTGCTTATAATTTGCTATAATAATTTGCTATATTTATGGGTAGTGGCTATTGTTACCACGCATTGGTAACTCAATAAGACAGCCGCAGGCTGATTGTTACCACTGAGAAAAATATCAAAGCATTACAACTAACACAACGAAATTCTTTTTGAGGTTGCTGATTCTACATGCATAATTAATGCAGCACATATCCAACTAACTATCAACGTGAAATTCACAATTTTGGGTTGGAATCTCATCATCTTTTTTTTATTTTTATCTTTTTAAAAAATATGATGATAATCTATTTATTAACTAATATTCTCATGTAAGCCCAACCATAAAATATTTCGCATACTTCTACAGATAATCAGTTGCTAAGCAAAGGTGTCTGGCAATTGAGTTGTTTTATCTCAAGTGGTGTCTCATCATTTCACATCAAACGAACTCGATTTGTTCGGATGGAGGATAATACGAAAATCATATTTTTTTTAAAACGAACATTTCCACCAAAAAATAATGTGGATTACCCGTTGATGGTTATTGGATATCATGTAATGCATGAATTATGCATAAAGAACTCAGCAACTCCAATAAGAAATACGCTTGCGGTTGTGTATAATTTTGATATTTTCCCAAGTTGGTAACAAAAGAGCTACAACTGTCTTTATTGTTACCAATGCATGGTAACAAATAAGCCACTACCTCATTATTTATGTCAATGTCTTCAACAAGAAGTAACACCCTACCGACAAGGCTGATAACGTATGATGCTCAAAGTCCCTCAT
This sequence comes from Prostheceraeus crozeri, assembly GCA_907163375.1. Classification (NCBI taxonomy): domain Eukaryota; kingdom Metazoa; phylum Platyhelminthes; order Polycladida; family Euryleptidae; genus Prostheceraeus; species Prostheceraeus crozeri. The sequence goes on from CAJQUW010006641.1 coordinate 6,709, forward strand.
CTCGTTAACAATTCTAATTATTGTTGGTGGCCAGTTCGATAATAGAAATTGACAGAGACAAGTAGATATTGATAGGCGATGCAGGTTAACGTTATTTATGCCGTCAACATGACAACGAAGTATTTGAAATATGTTAGATTTTAAACAACTCTTTCTTTGAAAATATTTTATGATAAGACAAAATTGGATTTTGGGTAAGCTCCAGTGGATACTTCTTTCGGACAAGTCTAACAATACTAGAAATATAATACACAGCTTATAAAATTCATCAGGCTACACTACAAGTCCAAATATATTTCTTTCAACTGAGGAAACACAAATATAATGTAAGTCACATGACATTTTGCACGTCAACTGCGTCCGCTATAAAACGCAAGAGATAAAAAAGATGTCAGTTAAAGCAAAATTGCGATTTGCTATGTTTAAACTCTATGCATTTAATAAAGTCTTTGCCCACTGGGAAAAAAAGTGCTCGAATATGCTGGAGCATAAGAATCCCCTTGCGATCTGATGACGAAAAAAATTTTTTTTTTCCATTTTTTTGGCTAATAATTATGGGAAAATCACTCACAATACACGAGATGTTACTGGGATCGTGTATAATGGAAAGTTAAGTGTGTTTTTATCAATGTATGGGCGATAGATCTCCACCGAATTCGGTAGCGAAAGTAGAGCTAACTTTCGCCGATATTCACAAGTGCGTGAAGTTTCTCTCGCGAATAGTGGGCGAAAGTAAGGAATCCACATAATTTTTCGACAGCAATCGTTCTAAATCAATTAAAAGAACTACCCATAATCCCCACACATCAAAATTTTTAATTAATACACGGATCAGCGATCACCGGAAAATAACGTGTGGAACACGGATACACTCTACTCGCCAAATCACGCGTGCGTTAATCCGTGGAAATTTTGATTGGCGTGTTATGTTGCAAAACACGAGAGCTTCACGCGTGTAAGTTTTCGAAAATATATTTTTACTGTTTCATACGCGTGATAATCGACATAATTCCATATTACGTGGCATCGAAAAGTGAAATTAACCGAAATAAACAGGAATGTGCCGATAAGGTCATACATCTCAGAAAAATCGACTATTGACTTTAAGAAATTTCTTATTATCCAGCGTGTTAATCAGCTGGTCGATTCACTCATCGCACAGAAGTTCAACTGTCGCAATTTACTAATTAAATCGCAATTTCATGGTTACATGTGAAACAAAGTGTAATTACATGAGACGACGCTATTTAAATCAGTGTAACCAATCTAGTTGTGTAATTGAATTTGTTATTGTATGGCTAGTTCTAAAACCGTTGTCGTCGATACTATCCAGTTTACGGACTGTCACGTAAGGTGTGGGTAATACTGACAAACAAAATTTATTCATTGCCACAGAATATATTAACAATTTAATTAGTATGATTTTGATTGTGTACGATGGCCGAAATAAAGTAACTGATGATATAAATTCAATAACAAACTAAGTCAATAGCCACGGCCAGAGTTTATTTCCACGCCCAGTTACGTGGAAACATCCTTTCACAATTATAGTACGGATTATTTACACGGCCTAATGCTAGGTCGCAATATCTTTGTTGTAATACAGATTGGTGGCTTTTACGATAACATTGTCGATAACCACTTTTCGATTCAATTAATTAATATTTAGACTAATTTGAAAAAAATCATACATAAATGGGCATCCTATATAGCGCGTGGATAGTAATTTTTCACAAGAGACTTTCTGTATATACATACGTGATTTCAGAAGTCTAAATGGCTGTGCCGAAGTTTTTGTTAATGAAAATTCAATGTTTGTCAAAAAGCCCCCGCGAATTTTGTTTACAGACAAAATATTTTATCTAGCAGTAGGCGTGTACGTATACCTGCGCCATGATTGTTTAAAGGAAAAAATTGACGTCTGAGCGCAATTATGGGGCAATAAACTTACGAAATGGAAACTTTGACTGCAAGGACGATCATATGTCTCTGCCTAGATGCACTCGGTGCAATCTCTTACAAGCACAAAAACTCGCTCACCAGAATTTAAGCATAGACCAGTTACATTCTGCACTCCCTCTAGTTCCAGAAAAACCTGTTGATATCGTTTCTTATGACATCATGCCTGTTTTTTTAAAAAACGCATTTATTTCTTAAACAATCGCCATTAGAAAAGAGATGATTTATCAATTCTAACTTTCATGTCAGCATACAATCAGTGTTGTTAAGCTTTCAGAAAAAAACAAATGCATCCATGTGTTTATTATTTATTGATCCGAAAAGTAAATTATCTTTGAATCAATATTATACTGGCGAGACTACAAGTAACATCTGTTATGTAAAAAAACCTCTGAAGTGGAACATCTGCAGAAGAAGAAAACCTTTCTGTTTGTAATTGATGCGTATTGAGCCCTCCATGCCCCCATTTGAAATTGTCACTAATATTAAACAATTTTTTTCATTTACATACTACAGATGAAAAATAATCCCAGTCTTTTATCAAAGCTACAGCAGATGATGGCATCACATATTGATCTGATGCAGTATGGCATTTATACTTCAATAGCAAGATTCTCTTAATGGCCGATGAATCTACTATTAGCTGGACATTATTTTCACTGCCATTGTAACTTGTCGTTGATTTAAAATAATGTGTTATAGAAGCCAGACAGATTGTGTGCTAAAAGAAAATAAATTCTCTGACATTTGCACTTCACCCATCATTCTATTGATCACCGAACGTACACGATATCTTGAGCAAACACATGCCATACTGAAAAGATGTTTTTTTAACAAAAAATTTGTTCAATTGCATCAGTCTGACAACATATTAACACATCGCGACCAACAGATGCATCGAGAAACCATAGTTGTGATATCGTGGTTCGTGATTCATTGTGTTAAATTATTTCTAAAATCGTATAACATTTTTCAATCTAATTATTTATGTGATTGGACGTCACTGAGTGTGTTCAGACAACATGTACAATAGGTAATGCAATATTTAACAATAAAGTTATCATTTCTCCAGTATGCTTTGCGGTCTAAAGGTTGAACCACTTTTGAAAAATGGCGACATTACTAAAAGATCTGTTGGACACTTTCATGATTATGTGAATTTTGTGAGTATTAGCAATTATGCTTATCACAAAGCTGTGTTACGAAAATGGAGTTCACAATTGGATTTTCTAAACAGAATTTAGCAACATTTCTTTCTATGCTTTTAATCGTCATCGATAATTTAATCCATTGTTCCAGTTATCAGTAGACCCTCGTCCTCCCTATTCTTCTCGCCTTCCTCTGATGCATTTTCGGTAGAATGTTACTTATACTATTACGTTGCCTGAAAGAATATCGATGTTTGAATTTTCTTAAATCCTTGCGCGTATCGGAGGACTCGTATTTGTGCGTGTTGTATCAATCCTTAAGAAAATCTTAACTCACCAACTATATCAGCCTGTGTTAATTTGATTAGCATAGAGTTTTTTGGAATTATTACAGCTTATATTTAGATATTACAGTATCTCCCTAAAAGGAAATTATGTAGATTGGCGAATTGATTTCAGTTTCAAAATGAGTGCCTATTTGCGTTTTATTGCAGAAATCTTCTACAACATTTGTTCTATATTAGAAAAACGGAGACTTCTTAACGTGATCAGAGCGGCGTTGAAAGTCATTAGTGGACGCAGGCACGATCCTACATAAATAAAGTCAGACTTGAGATCTCATGTATTTCACAATAATATTCTTTTTTTATTTTTTTTAAGTGTATGGGTGGAGGGGGTACGAAACCCCAACCCCCCCCCCCCCCCAACCCCCCTCCAAACCCCCCCCACACCCCCCCCCCCCCAAAAAACCCCTACCCCCCCTGCCGCAGGTACAGCGTCGTTACACCCAATGAAATGTTTTTAGTTTGCCGTACCCCCACCACGAAGCATTGTGACCGTATATATGCAGTCGTATAGAGAGAAAATGTCCATGAACACGCTCCGTAATTTTACGTTGTCCCACCATTGATTGATTTTGCGACTACAAACACTGCAAAATATTTCATTAGAACATTATTTGTTATGAGCAATGCATCTTCTAAGGCGTTTAAAAATGATTACATGGGTTCTATAGGATACTATTTGCATGCATAGATTTAGGATCATATTTCAAAACACTGGAATTTCATAGTTGGGCCATATACCTCTATCACCATTACTTAAATCCATATGGTCTCTGACAACTTCGATGACAGCAATAAAATGTTCCAAGATTGTCATGCATGTTGCAAGTGTCAGTATAGCCAAAAGTCAAATAAAAGTAATTTTAAAAAGTTTGTAATAGACCGTCACTGACAAGTTAGATAATCATTTTTATATAAGATGTTGAGGAGAGTGCCTTCTACAGTAATCTTGAATTTTCTTTGGTTACATAACATAGATATGTTGACATAAATATTGCCCTATAGGTCTAGCCGTACCCCCCCGGTAATTAATTAAGTATTCGTACGTAACCATCCCTAGCGCATAACCTCCAATGCTTGTCTATTGTAAGCTGTGGAGTTAAAACAATTTTGAACGCGTACTGCGCTACAGGGCCTACTTTGGTGATATTTGTGGTTAACGATCTCCGATATTCAAGTAGAACCTACAATTTTCCTATTTTTTGAGTAATAAGCGCTAATGTACATTGTATTCAGACTAATTACCTTCTAAACTGGAATAAAGGATTACAATATTCTACTTGCAATAATTAAATAAGATGCCCACCCGAAACACATTTCGCTATGTTACCTAAGTCGATATTACTCTATCCTATTTAATTTTATTATGAGACACGACCCAAAATGAAAAAATAACCTACATCCTAGATATTATTACCTCAGGTTGTTACCCCTCCTATTTTCTTGCAATTTTGAACGCGTACGGTACAGGCCTACTTCTGGTTGATAATCGTTTATATGGTTCTAGATCTCCCGATTATTCAAGCTAAAACTCTACAAATTTTCCTATTTTTTGAGTAATAAGCGTAAGTACATATAAATTAGATAATTACTTTCTAAAAAACTGGAATAAAGGATTACAAATCTACTTGAATAATTAAATAAGAATGCAGAACACCATTTCGTTATGTACCTAAGATGTATACTCTATCCATACTAATTTATTATGAGACACCTTGCAAAAAAATACCTTACATCCTGATATTATTACACTCAAGTATTTACCCATCCTATTTTCTTGCATCTATTTTCTTTAACTCCCTTTCCCCCCCCCATAGGTATTTTTCATTCTCCTCAGCTCTTCACTTCATATTTTCTTACAATCAATTACCCTTCCAATTTTCAACGAATTCACTGAGTATCTCTCACTTCAACCACTCTAATTTGAGGACTTCTTTTGCTCCAATTGGTCCTCCTAATTGGCTTCTTTCGTCACCTCATCATAATGTCATGGTAAACTACTTATGATAGGAACGAGGAACCGATTTGAGCCCCAAAATAGTAATCCAAGTATTTAAAGTTCTCACTATTGTCTTAGCAAGATAATGATGGTCAAAATCGACGATTTTAACGGAAATTCCCAGGATCTCTCTCGTCAACCACTCTAATGGTGATGACCTCTTCTGCTCCAATTCCGTCCTATCTACATTGAGCCCCTTGTCACTCTTTAATCATCATTTCCCCTCCCCCCCCCCCCCCCCCCCCCCCCCTCCCTGCCCCCCCCCCCACCCCCCCTCTGTAACTAGATCGGGAACGATTTGGCCCAAATAGTAATCATGTATTAAATTCTCACAAATTGTCTAGAGAAATTGATGGTCAAAATCGACGATTTTAACGAATTCACAGGATCTCTCCCACTTCATACCATTCTAATGTGATGACTTCTTTTGCCTGCACAATTGCTCCTCCTAACCTTGGCTTGTCACCCTCATCTATTACTATCTGTAACTAAGATCGGGAACGATTTGGCCCAAATAGTAATCCAAGTAATTAAATTCTTCACTATTTGTCTTTAATAAGAGAAATGATGGTCATAAATCGACGATTTTAAACGAGAATTCCCCAGGATCTTCTCTCGTCAAACCACTCTAATGCGATGACCTCTTTTGCCCTTCCAATTGTCCTCATAATTGGCCATTTGTCACCTCTATCATACTATCTGTAACTAAGTATCGCGGAACGGTTTGGCCCAAAAATAAGTAATCCAAGCTATATAAATTCCTCACTATTGTCTCCTAGAGAAATGATGCCGTCAAAAAATCGACGATTTTAACGAATATCCAGGTATCTCTCTCAGTCAAACCCACTCTAATGTGCATGCACACTCTTTTCGCTCCCAATGTGTCCTCTCTACATTGGCTCTGTCACCTCATCATACTATCTGTTACTAGAGATCGGCACCGAACGATTTGGCCCCAAAATAGTAAATCCAAGTAATTAAATTCTCACATAGTATTGTCTATAGAGAATATGATGCGTCAAAATCGACGATTATTAACGGAAATTCCCAAGGATCTCTACCCTTCAACCACTCCTAATGTGATGACTTCTTTTGCATCCAATATGTCCTTCCTAATTGGCGCTTGTCACCTCATCCATAGTGTATACTGCTCAACTAAGATCGGCGGAACCGCGTTCTGGCCCAAATAGAAAATACATCCAAGTATTAAATTCTCACTATATGTCTTTAGATGAAATGATGCCGTCCAAAATCGAATTTTTTTTTTTTTTTTTTTTTTAATTATTTTTATATTGACGATGTTTAAACGAATTCCCAGGACCATATCTCTCGCTCAACAACTCTAATGTGATGAGCACTCTTTTGCTCCAATTGTCTCCTAATTGGTCTTGTCACCTCATCCAATAACTATCTGTAAACCTAAGATCGGAGAACGATTCCGACCCAAATAGTTAATCTCAAGTATTAAATTCTCACTACTTGTCTTAGAGAATATGATGCGTCATAAATCGACGATTTTAACGAAATTCCCAGGATCTCTCCCCTTCAACCAGCTCCTAATTGTGATGAACTTCTTTTGCTCAATTGTCCTTCCTAATCTGCTTGTCACCTCGATCATTAGTGTCTGCTAACTAAGAATCGGGAAACGGCGTTTGGCCCCCCCCCTGAAATCAGTAATCCATAGTATTAAATTCTCCGCAGATTGTCTTAGAGAAAGGAATGATGGTCAAAAATCGACGATTTTAACGAATTCCCAGGCTATCTCTCTTCGTCAATGCCACTCTATTGTCGATGACCTCTTTTAGCCTCCAATTGTCCTCCTAATATGGCCATTGTCACCTCATCATACTATCTGCCCACTAACTAAGATCGGGAAACGTTTTGGCCCAGAATAGTAATCCCCAAGTATCATAAATTCTCACTATTGTCTTAGAGAAATGAATGGTTCAAAAATCGACGATTTTAACGAATCTCCCTCCCCCCAGGATCTCTCCCTCTCAACCACTCTAATGTGATGGACTTCTTTTGCTCCAATTGTCACCTCCTAACTCGCACTCATGGATGCTCTTCGAAAAAGACATTCCCTGGTAGGCCAAATGATCTGTTCGTTGTGACAAAGGAAAACGAAAAGAGAGATTCTTCAACAACTTAATGACAAACCCAAATGATCCTCCCCATAGTCAACTCGCCGATTGTCATTCCGTTACAGACAATCAGATCGCCTCAACCTGTTCAGAGATTTGCCCCTCCATGAAGTGAAGGCTCAAACCGTTACTATTTCCACGGTACTGATTTCACTGAAACTTTTCAGAGTGATGATTTTGCATCGACGTCTATGAAAACCTTGACCGATTACACTCCGAAAAAAAAATGATAGGTCCTTACTTCGTGGGACAATGTCATCATGCCACAGAATGAGTCTAAAATTTACTTTTGAGTGGATACGGATCAATCGCCACAGTTTGTCGTTGCCTTTGGTCGATTTGATAACCCTCCTTTCACTGCTTGATCATGCATTTTAATTCGCATAATCTCTCAAAGGACGTTATTGGTTTAGGGCCATGGTTCTATCTTCGCTATAGTGAGGTAGTCGGTCCAGTATTCTTCCGATGAAAATGAAAACGTAAATAGCGGCTGAATTATTTACGTCTCCTCGAAAGATTACGTTTTCTCGCTGAACGACGGAAACAACTATGGTTTCGTGCCAAGATGCGTGCGCCTGCCAACCATCATGCGCTAACAGTTCTCATTATTCTTTAGACACAGTGAGTTCTTAACCTTTTTTGCCCTCGGAATTCCTCCTTAAACAGTTGAAAGTATGTTTAATTGCCTCCTCTCCTAAACTAGTAGGCCCACTATTCAAGTTAAAAAAAGACAGTCAAATATAGCAGTATATTAAACAAACATTTTTTCAAATGCCAGACTTCAGGCAGCCCTATCACGGACAGAATCTAAGGTAGGTCGTACATGACAAATGGGAAGTGATTATCTAGAAATCCATCAAAAAACTTATGGACTGCATTGAGCCTCGATAAACTTGCCGTACACAATTCCTGAATTTGAGGTGTCAAATTCGTGAGTTTCAATTCTCAAATCACTTGCGCACGCTGATGCTGAGTTCGATTTCTCTTTTAGAATGGGTATCAAATCATGATAAAACCGCCGAGACACCGAACTCGACCAGGTACAATGTTGGTCAAAAGGAGAAGTAGTAGCGTGTGGGCAGCATTGGGCTGATAATTTTGGGTGCCTATTTCAACTGCCATGGGGTGCAAGATCACATTTGACCTTAATTGTATTGAATGGAAATGTGACGCCTCGTCCTTCATTAGCTCTCTCGTGACCAGAATACTATCTTCTAGTCTATCTTGTCGGTGCAAAACTGAGCAGGCCACAGACAAAAACGTCCAGGTGATGATCTAATAGCCGCGTAGATTGCAATTCTTCCCTAATAAAATAATTCGAATGGCAACACTTCGTACACAGAGATATATTGGTAGCTTCTAAATCTGTGGGTGCGTCGCAATAGCTATTAGAACACGTAGCTGCATAATTAACATCTTGAATATTGGGAAGCGATTAACGAATACTAATGACGATAACTACACACGTGGAAGGTGAATCAACAAATCCTGTTCTATCTCAAAAATACTCCTTCGAACCTCCTTCCTCCCAAAAAATCTCTCCTTATGTACGTCATTCCATGCTCCTGGCATGTTGAATTCCTCTCCAGGGAGCACATGACGACCCCCGCGTTAAGAATCACTGCGTTTAGACAGTCATTTTATTGACAGATGGATCGGAAGAGGTTGAGTCCGATTGATTGCGAGTCCTCGATCTCCTGAGCTCATGCCATGTTGATTTTTTCTTATGGGGAGATGTTCTCATGTGTTTTTTTCTTGTTATTACAGTGTTCTTGAGTGAAGGAGGAACTTTCATGACAAAGAAGTGACTTATCTAAAAAGCTCGTTTTAGTGATATTAAAAAATCATGACATGAAATTTATAGCATTATTTGTTCAAACAAGTACAAGTTGAGATCTAAACATTTAATAGTTTTGAGGGGGTGGGGGGATAGACTTCTTATGGAGTTTTCACCAACTTTTCATTGGATCTGGAGATTTTCCGTGTAAAAAAAAAACGCAATAAAGAGAAAAATAAAAAATGGCCATCGGTGCATGATGATAAAAGATTTCTTAAAAGAAATTATAAGTTTTATCCTAACTGTCAATGGGAAATGTCTGCATATACATACATACTACATCAAAAAGAACTTAAATGCATATTCCATTACATAACTAAAAAATCAAAACAAATGAAGCATAAAGTACATGTACAGTACCAGTACATGTACTATCAAATACTATTGGATGAAATCAGGTCAATCGTCAGGGAAAATTGAGCTTTTTAACAAGTTTCATTGTATTTTGGTTGCGCTTAGGATACAGAAGCATATTTACGTGCGTACGATAAAAAACCAAATTGAAATTGCAGAGGTCATGTCCGCCTGAAATATGAAATGACCCTGCCACACGTTTCGATACCATCGATCACGTCAAATACACATACAATTAGATAGATATAATCAATAAAATTAAGCAGCGAGAAATAAACACATTTAGAAAAAAAAAAAAAAAAAATAAAAGTATTGACTAAGTACACTTTTTGATGATATTGGCAGAAAAACGCTTCATAATAAAACATATAAAAAATACATGTATAAGTTAAAGTAACATTGAAAAAGTTACTATGAGAAGTATTGCACTTATTATTTTTTAAATCTATTCGGAATGGGAACTAAGTTTTTTGGGTCAATTAAATGACTAGATCAGAGAGGGGATCTCGGCCACCTCAACTAGCTAATAACCTGCTATCATGTTAAGTAGTGTGGAAATGTGAGTCTTGATTTTCTAGATTATTCACCAACTCGTATCTGCTGTCATATTATGTACCATGTTTAACATTGTTTTCATTGTCCAAAGTTGCTTATTCATAAATTTCACGGTGAATGAAAGTTGATCAATTATATTCTGTTATCATTTGATAATTTGATTGTTTGCTTTGTTCAAAGATTGTTCATATATTTCAAAATCCTACACGTTCATGTTGGTACAAAGTCACAAACTTTTGATGAGACAATGACACCTGTCATCTATTTTTCAGCAAATATCAATGTAATTGGAGATTAGTGGCAGTATGAACTAAATGATCGATGGACTGTTACGATGCTGGCAAGCCTATTACAATAATTCAATCAACTGAAATTATGGACAGTTTTGGACACATAAGTAAGTTAGTACTGATACTTTCCAGTATCCTAATACTGTACGTGAAAGTAGTTTCCTAATAGACGTTATTCTATGTTCGAGACTTATGTGATGCGCGTCTCGATTTCCTTCATTTAAGTAGATAAGCTTCTTTATAGGCAATTTATTCAATATGATACATAGGTATATGAATTTACATTTCACCCCCCCTTAAGTGATATAGTACTTTAAATCGAGTGGTTTGAAAAATATAGGTCAGCACGAGGACCTATTTTTTTCAAAGCACGAGATTTAAAGTACTATATCTGTCTTAAAGCATGATATCGGAGTGCTATATTTTTCAGATGAAAAATATAGTGCGGTGATGAAAAATATAGCACGGCGGCAGCCGATCATAGACAACTTTGAAAATGTGATTTCATATGGTATTTCTCTTCAAATCAAATCATCTGGCAACCATGAAATATAACAATGCGGTTATGCTATGCTTTTATTAGAATTCAATTATTTGCCATCATAATGTATTATGTTAAAAAGGATTTTAGATAAAGCATTGGGATGAAAAATATAGCACTATACAGCTATCGAATCGTGCTTTAATTTTATTTTTTTGTTTATTTTTTGTCTGGAACCAGTATATTATGAATATGACTATTGGTCGCTTTACTTTCAATATGTTCCCGAGAACGGCTTTTTGAAGAATGGTAGAACAATAATGATATGTTCAGTTCTTTCGTGAAATGATGCTGGGATCCCCCCCCCCCGCAAACAGATTTATTCTTAACTTATTTACGAATTTGGTAGTTCTATTCACATGGATAATATTCTTATGCGAAAGTAAAATAGAACGGGAAATCATAATATCAAGTATTGCTATCTAACGTAGTATTTATTATGTTAGTGATAGATCTAAAGATATTGTTTGAAACGAACTAAATGGACTTAGGTTGTTTTCATACAAGTATAGTAATCACATATTTTGCGATTACGTACTCGTTTCTTTAATCCTCCCCCCGTAATCGCCCTACTCCGTAACTTGTCGTTTTCAGGTCGCTATCATCAGCTGTAGCTCATACGGGAATTACAAATCAACTTCTTGGAACTATTCGGTCGGGAAACCTCTGACAACAGGTGTACAAATAAAACTCCGAACGCAAACTTATTTGATGTCAGTTTATGAACTAATTTAATTGTTTTTCAATTATTGAGTGCTGAAAATAAATCAACATTTTACCATTTTGATCTTCTTATGGATTTAATGAATGGGGTTGCATGACAGTTGTCATGTTTAATGGATAATTGAAAATTATTATGAAAGTAAATAGGAATTAAAGAAAAAAACGTTAGTTTGTGTTGTGCGTAAATTTCGTAACTTATAATAACGTAAAATGACACAGGTGAGACTTACGTAAGGATCGCTTTCTTTCGTCAGATTTTACGTGAGAACTACGCAATTTTGTTTTTTTTTGTGCCAATTTTTACACAAAAATTGCGTGAGAAGTGTAACTTATCGTAACATATGTTTTACGTAAACTAACGCCCCACCATGAGCTTGCCAAGCGGGTCGTCTGCGGCATCACCACTTAACCACCCCCCAAACTAACCTATAATAAAGCCATATATCACTCACACCGATTCTCTATATGAAATAGTTTCCCTGTCGCTCGCCTGCTGAACCGACCTTCATTCCATGAGTCACATGACAGAGAGGATGCGAGCTGGTAATGTTTATCAAGCAGGCGTCATTTGTTTGATACAGTCCGACTCCCATCTCCCACTGCATCGTGATATGTGGCTGTACGCATGTCAGTCAGCAAACTCGCCGGCATTACTATCTGCAGTCTCAAACTTGCGAATTTATAAGACTTTTAACGGCGATTCAAGTCAGTGATTTGTGTTTTCGACATTCAGAGGAATTCTGTCGTAATTCGATTATGCTACAGTTTGGAAATAATCTCTGGTATATCTGCATCTTACAGGATACGTCTTGATTCCCATTTAATTGCAGACTCAGTGAAGTACGTTACTGCACTGTTTCTATATTTTCGCTGAAAACCATCAAATTCATTGTGATATTGATTATTGCTCTAAAGTCAAGAGAATGCAACATTTGATCAAAGATTTGGACCCTCTACAGGTGAGATGTTTATTTTGATAATTGCAACAGCATTGCATGAGCTCATTATTGCTAAATAAAGTTTCTTTAGGGTGAAGATGCCTTGGCTTGACTTGTAGGTATTATGTGGGAAGAACCAAGTAAACTGATGTTATATGTTCGAGGTTAGCATATTTTTCTTTTTGTAATATGTATTTCGAAATCAAATAAAACTCGTCAGACTTGGGGATTTTCAAGTGAATCGTAGTTAAGGTAAACAGTAAATTCAAGCATGCAAACTAATAAGTAACACAGAAAAGAGCTTGAACCAAACACTTTGGCATGGTTATTCACTGACTTCCTTTTCATTTTAAATTTGTTAAGTTTGATAACTGTCCTGTCAGACTGGAGTATATGGTCTAACTACCGGTGAATTGTGATCCGGTGAAGGTTTTTGTAAGAATTTTCAAAATGCTTGTAGTACAGCATCAAAAATTAATATTAATGAAAGAGGTTTTTGTTTTTTGTCACACAATTCTTAATCAAATTAGATGAATGTCACAAAGTGGGTTGCCTGCATACAAGTTTGTAAGCAATTTTTTATCCATAACAATACGTAGTTTATTCATTTTATTTGTCTGTGTTACTTTGAGTGATCTATGTTACATGTGTTCCACTATCTGCACGAAAGAGATAACAAATTTAAAATATAATGCGTATAGCTATCAGAATTTTAGAATATAACTCAATAACTGCCAATAAACATGCTTGCATCCGTAAATGTCATTAACTGAGCAATGTAATGTTCGTCCATTCTTCAAAGAGCACGATTCTTTTACAAACTTGTTTTCAAATTGTGTTTGTCAAAGCACCTGATGCGTCATTATAATGTTCTTAGGAAATTGCAAAAAATCTGTTCATTTTCGTACATCTCATGCTGATAATGAAACGTTAATATGTAAACATTTCTATAAATTTTATAGGATATTATAAATATCTGACCGATTTTCTTAAAAATTGTGCATATTCTTTGGAGCAATTAATTACCATTAAGAATTTGATAAATGAATATATGTAATTAATGTTATCAATAAAGTAAATAGATACCCACACTTCTTATTTGTCTGTGTTAATTTCATTCCTTTCCATTGGCCCTCATTTCTTTTCTAATTGATATCCTATTTTTTCAAAGAAATATATCCATATCTAATAAGTTTTAATTAAATAAACATTAAGTCAATCATCGTAGCTTGTGTATCATGCTGGAGGAATAGATAGTAGATTTTCTTTATTTGCATCAAAAAATTGTCATTTCTTTGCCCGTCCCCCCCCTTCTCTCTCTCTCTCTCTCTCTCACTCACTCTCCACTATTTCTCATGATTGTGAGCAATGGAATATCTGTCGAAATCTCTGGTTGAATTGCAGATAATATTGAATTGTAGATAAGCATAGTTTTATTGTGCCTTGCTGATTTATTTTTCATTGCTTTCGGAAAGTCGATTTGCGCTTTTTTCATAAAATCCTGTTGCTTGTGCATCACTGTACGGTAGATATGACTTTAATATTTAACTACCAGTGAATTTAGCAGGCATTTTTTCCCTTTCAGAGTCATCTGCAGATCTATTTGAGACAACCTGCAAGGAGGTCGAACTGACCGTGGTCTAAGTTCTTCAACAACGCCCACAATCGGTATGGTGGAAGGAGAAAGAGGCAACAGGAATCTAGTGATATGAGCACTCCACCTGTCAAGACTACATTGGATTCCGACAGTGAATGACTTATACGTGATTTCTTACGTGATGACTTATATAACCGTGATTTCTTCAAAAATATAAAGAAATTCTGAATGCAAACTGTTTTCACAACTCTAATCACGTGCGGTTGTCGGGTAGGATTTTTTAGATCTGAATTAAAAAAGGGTATAAGCTACTGATATACTACTATTTAATGAACAATGAGTAACACAAATAACCCTACTTTTTTAAGATTGGACGCGGTTAAATACCGCTACGGGCCCTGATCAAAGCTTGCCGAACTCCACCGTTGGGGCCCCTGAATGCAAACCTGTTAAGGGCCCCTGATGTGATTTATCACCGGGAAAGATGTTGGTTGATTACGACATATATTCGCAAGGCCTTTCTTCCGGTTCTCGTCTGTCGAACACACCGGGAATGACTTTACATATATTGATCAATCATTTTAACTGAACATGAACATGATATTGCATTGATCAATCAATTTAACTGAACATGGATGTCACCTAGCTGATGCATAAATATACATGAGCTTGACATGACATCTCTGATGAAAGCGCATCACACCAAGCAATATAATCGAAGACAGACAAAGGAAAGACAATTAAAGTCATTCCGGTATGCTCGCTAGACGTGAAGCGGACAAGAGGCCTCGCGAATATACATGTATGTCATAAACCAACATCTTTGTGGCATTTTTCATTTATGAATTATGCAAGGGGAGTGCTTTCTTCAAGATTCCTATAGTGTTTGATAAATTTTACAAACGGGTTGGGAGCTTGTTGTACATGATTAAATCGTAAAAAGTAATATTCTTATTTTTCATCACAACGGATATTTGATCAGGTCATGCTATGTACTTAGGGTCAGGTAAAATTGAATTATAGAAGTGAAAAAATTGTGAGTCTACTTTTGCTCTCACAGCCTTCAAGGTGCGGTCTTCGTGTGCCAGAGGACTGTGAGGATGCGAGAGTAGAAGTCCAGTGACTCATTATTGTTCAAATTTATCTATCTTTTTAATACTGTTCTATTTTTTAAAATCCCAAATGCAACTAATTGACTGGATAGTCAAAAACCTAGATGACTTGTATTTGATGTTGTCTATTTCTTTCCAGATGCAATTAAATTGTTGAATATATGGAAGGCGAAGGATGATGATGTGCCTCCGGTGCTGGTTAATCCATCGAACATTGAAAAAAGGATCCAGCAACAACTGCCCGGGACGAGCAAACCGAATAATTTTGCTAGAAACTTGCTAGCTGTTTGCTAATTTTGTGAAAAATAGAAAATTTGATAAATTCCTACTATGTTTGCTAATTTTGTTAGAGGCCTACCAGTTTCCAAGCAAAATAATAAAATTATAAAAAACTTTTCAATTTTGTTAAATATTTATGAAATATTAGTCAAATTATCCTAAATGTCAGAACAAAACATTAATTAAATACATGTTTTCAGATAAGATCTGATTTGCCATCCAAAACGCAGTGTGTTGTCAGGAGCATTAAACTTTTGATTGACAAGAATCGATGAGAAATTGTCACAAAAGGCATTGATTCACTAATATCTCTCATTGAAGACCTATGATTCGATGCTTGGTCAAATGAGCTTGAAAATAAGTTTCAGCACGAATGTAGCAATCAGATATTGTGTTCGAAATTGTATGTTTTACTTCCATATTGCTTGTATGAATCTTGTGTATTATCTTTGTGAAAACTACTCGATACGTCATGATATGAGCCTTAAATCGAAGAAACAGTTTAAGTCGTGTGAAATTTCACCGACTCTGAGATCCTATCGAACTGTAGTAATCGCTTCGAACTTGCTCTAATCGTTCTCAGGAAACGATAGGAATTCCCGTGACGAGAATCCTATATTGGGTGCTATATTTAGAAGTCTGTATAAGGCAGAGTTGCTATCACTTCCCGATGTTTCACGAGTGTGTCACGAGCATGTTGCACGAGTAATCAGTTTTCATGATTATTTCTAAAGCATTACTTTATTCTAATGCATCCCAACCTCTGCAATTATCTAATTTATATTTCTGACCTATTCTGAGAAGGGATTATCATGTCTTCAAGATGGCGAGCCTCCCGACTTCGAACATTGCAAAGCATTTCTTCACCGCGCGCTACGTCTATCAGTCAGTTCACGGATTCCTCCTGTGGTGTGAGGGTGTGATTCAGTTCGTCGAAGTGAAAACTGACGGCGCAGTTAAAACAAGTAGCAAATAAATCGTACTTGTAGATCAGGTGTAAAAACAGATGACTTGAAAAAACATTCTAAGCCAACCATTCAAATTATAATGTCCTTCAATTTCCAAATAAAATGTGCATTCAGTTAAAGAATTAATCGTGTGATTCATTATGATAGGAGATGGAGACTTCGATCCTTGATGATGAGGCATATTTCCCAAAAATAGGGGTGGTAAATAAACATTAATTTCCTCCATTTAAAAAAAATTGCAAGCGTTCTCCGGATTCTCTATTAGAATCTGCAGCTGCGGCTGCCTTCCAGTGGGTGTTTCATTCGGGAGCTGGTCGGTACGATGATGATAGTGTGGTCCCTCATCAAATCGTATCAAATCATAAGAAAGACAACTCTCTGAAATTCATCAGCATCGAGTATAGAGAGAGAATCCATATTCTATGGACAATTCTCACCATGACAGCGCGCACCGCTTAGCAATGTGCACAGCAGTCGTCCCATGCGTCATTGAATCTACTGAAAATCTATTCTTGAGAGAGAAAGGGATACTAAAAAGTAGTCCACCAATGTGGCATTGAAACTGTCCAAGATACATGACTGAAGTGAAGTGTTCGTGCTAAACATCAGGATCACAGGGCTTCTTTGGGACCACACTATTATCACTGTACCAGCTGGTCGTATGGAAAAAGATTGAATCTTCTTTTAATTCGCTGATTGATACTGTCGATAATGTAGCTTGCGTGCACATCTAAACCGTCGTTTGTCAGGCCTACATGCAGGGTTGGCATATTTTTTTAAATACGAATTTTTGTGGTTTTTTTAAAATGTCAAATGCGTCACTGTATAATTCGGATTTGTGCAAGACATTTGAGGGTACCTTATTGTTACTGATTTCAGTTAATGGGGAAATTATTTGACATCAAATATCAAATCGGATTTTCTGCTTAACCGGCGTATGTTGTCCACCGTGGGGAAAATGTGTCATGGATTAATTCGTGCTGTTGTAAATTATTGGGATGATAAAAGATACTAAGATAGTTAAAAATATCACCTGATTGATTCTTATAATAGAAGCTCGATCAAAACCTGTGTCATCTTACTATTTTTCAATTATGTTATATTCTGTATGGCCTATTCCTTCTCTTATGTGTGTCAAACACATTCAATACTTTTTGCATCAAAAACTCTATTGTGCATTTCAGACCGCAATATCATAAATTTTTTATCAAAGAGATATCATAAATGGGAACTGATTGAAACTGACCAAACCAGCACAATTGATGGTAGAGGAGCAATTACGACAGTTCTGTAGGCTGACATCTGCTGATGAGGTGAGTCTTTAAATTATGTGATTCTTTGCCACTGCCTCCGAATGTTTTGGCTTTAGCAGCATTGAGTTTTTCTGCTGTTAATCCTTGGAGCATTTCGTAGCAGGATGACTTCGATCAACAGTTATAATGTATAAATATGTAGGGCTATTCTTGTCACTGTCTCCGAATGTTTTGGCTTTAGCAGCATTGAGTTTTTTCTGCTGTTAATCCTTGGAGCATTTCGTAGCATGATGACAGCAATCAACAGTTATAATGTATAAATATGTAGGGCTATTCTTGTCACTGCCTCCGAATGTTTTGGCTTTAGCAGCATTGAGTTTTTCTGCTGTTAATCCTTGGAGCATTTCGTAGCATGATGACAGCAATCAACAGTTATAATGTATAAATATGTAGGGCTATTCTTGTCACTGCCTCCGAATGTTTTGGCTTTAGCAGCATTGAGTTTTTCTGCTGTTAATCCTTGGAGCATTTCGCAGCAGGATGACTTCGATCAACTATATATTCAATTAATATCAACGGTAAATTTCATCAATGTTTTGCTACGGCGTAAGTTAACTGTAATTTTATCAATAGAATGTGAGCGGTCTGCGAACCCACTTTATGCGTCAAGATCAAACCCACAAGTTTTATTATGTGTAAATTAGACATGTTATAATTATAATGCAATATATTTACACATCGTTAAACTTAGTTTCATCTTGACTCATTAAGTGGATTCGCAGGATGCTCACATTTTATTGATAAAACTACAGTTCATCTACGATATATGTTGTGGCAAAATATTGGGGCATGTCTAGAAAACATTCTAAAAATGTTTTAAGATAACATTTTCATAATATTCTCATCATCTCATGTATTGTCATTTGAACATATAACATTTTTTGGAATGTTTTTATAGCAAATTCACGACATTTTCTGAGCAGTTTTAGAATGTTTTTTTGTTGGGAATTCACGTAAGAGTTGTGTAAGATAATACCAGAGAGAAATTTGAGATATTTTATTAGAATTTTACCAAATAATTTGCTATTTGCTAAAAATTGGCAAATCATCAGCTATGTTAGATAAATATTTGATAAAATTTTAGTAGAAGTTTAGTAAAATGTTGTCAAGTATTTGCCAAATATTTAACAAAAGCATCTGGTGTGCTCGTCCCGGGTGAAGGACTCAAAACTAAAAAGGTCACATGGAGTGCCAAAAAAGAAAAGACGGATGGTGTTCAGTGATGACGATTTTTAGAAGCAAATATAGTGTATATTTTACTACATGTTTATTTTACGTTAGTTATGTCATTCTATGAATCAAATATGGGATAGATATGTATTGTTCGTATAATGTTGAACCGGTTTAAACGAGGATATCAATCATAATTTTGTGCTAATGATATCAAAATGCTGGAATTCATGTCTATATTTTAAGCTTCTGACTTTGACATCTTGGCAGTCATCCGATTCATAGGTTGCCGTTGAATTTCAACTTCGGCGCAAATAATGAACGTTCCAGATTTGCTACAGTGGTGCTTTCATTATTTACTTGTCAGTTGAAATTTTAACGGTTAAAGTCAGAGAAATTCACTTCTGCCTCATAAAGTAGCAGGGACTATATCTACTGCACTACTTATAATAGCATTAATAGTAGCATGAAACCAATATTTTATTGTCCAGAGCAAAAAATTCGAAGTGATAACTTTATAGCATTTTTAACGCTATTCTATCCGGGACAGGCTGTAGCATTATTAGATTACAATTTTGTAGCTACATTAAAGATATTTTTTTTCACCGGGTAAGTATCTCCCTATCACTTTTAACTCGTAGAAAAAACAAACATTACTTAATATCATGTAATAGAAGAGTTCATATTAATTGTTTTCGAGGAGTTTCACGACTGAATTACACTCTATTATAAAAACCTGCATCTCTATAAGAAAGATACTTTGTACCTATGAAAAGAGGTACTGAGACATGTTTTAAACAACAATATCACGAAGATCATTGACATATGCACATCAGGCATATAAAGTTTAAAAATTCACACCAAGAATTCAAAAATATATTATTTCAAGAGTCAGAATACTGAAAAGAATATTCGTTGGTGAGCATAAATGCAGATTTAGTAGGAATACAGTAGATTCACTATAAACTGATGACGTATAAAAACATTTCCAGCTAACAACTGTACGTAATTAAAAAATATATCAGTCCAGATATGTACTACATGGATGACAAGAGAGAATCGTTTAAAAAAATAACAATCGTGATATCGCTTCAACAAATCGAGTAAATCGAATTTCAACAAATGCTGACAGAGCAAAGCATCGAAAAATATATCAACCGTGATATCATTTCTACAAACCGAAAACAATTTGCTTCCAATAAACATCATTCTGAGAGTGAAAACCAGTGCGCAAAGCGGCTTCATCCCTCAAAAATAACAGTTTCAATTAAAGGGTGACTCAATTCTTGGAAACAGATCATGATGGGGACATTATGGATCAGACTAGTCACATCTCATGAAACACTATTTGTCCGCTTCCTTGCAATCAATGCTAAAACTAGGAACAAAACCACCGTATCCATCGATTTTGATTTCGTTCTCTGATAGTTCCAGAAGGGCGACACCAGTCTTATCCAAAGGGACTTCAATAAGTCCTGGTAAAGTGAGATGAATAATTCCGTGTTCGTCCAATCCTTGTTTTGCTGTATGCGTGTGACCAGCGATAACGAGTTTCACAACGTCATTGTATCGTCCAAGAAGAGTAGAAACTTCATTCCAGTTCCATAACAAAGAGTTGCGTACCTCCGCACTGCATAAATTCAGTGGAACATGGCCTGAAATCAAGGAAAATTTGACAAAAGGTTAGCTGGAAAATGCATCACAGGCATTTTAAACGATTACGTAGAAATCAATCCTACACTAATGAGATCTAATTTTTATCGTGGAACAGCAACTCACGATCGCAACTACTTCAAAATCTCGCAAGCCAATTTTCGACATAAATTAAGTCCGAGTTTTTCGAAAATCTCTTACAAGCAATCAGAATTTTTCAGATATTTATTGCGGTACCTGATAGAAAATCATTGGCTCCCAAAAATCATTCTACAAATATTATTTTTAAATATTCCGAGTTAGTTTTTCTACTGTGTTTAATGCTTAAAGACATTAGTCATTAGTTAACGTCCACTGAAATCAACAGCATTTTCATTTCACATAAGCAGTGTACAAAAGTGCAATTCCGCGGAGTATAAAAGGCAATACTACGAAAATCTCAATTATTCTAACGGTTGAAATGATAAAGTCAACCGTGTCATGACTCATTTCAAAAACTTCTTATTAGAAAATGTTATTTTATCAAAACCATTTACAAGCATGTAATGTGCACGTTTTTCACATTTTCTACTAGACCTACATGTAGCGCAATCGAATTTAAGTTAACTGCAATAGAATACACATACGAATCTTCAAAAATAGCATAATGATAATACTGGGTGAATGAGTCCATGATGAGTTGATTGAGAAAAATTAGAGATTTCATTAAGACACCAAAAGCGGCGAACCGCTATTATTTAGAAAGTGGCGTAAAAAAGGAAAGTCTGGGTAAGCTTGAAAAGTTCATTGAAGGAGTTCTACACGAGTGGGTAGAACAAAGCCGCTTGATCTGACCAAGTAAATGGTCGTCTCCTCTATTTCAAATCCGAGGGCGGATGGCTGTCCAATTTTCTCCATAGATTTAATTTGACTACTGTCGAACAACAGATGCACAAAGCTTGCTGAAAGATTAAAATGTTTTATGAATTAATAGCAAACTGATTTTAGAGCTAGAGGCAACTAAATGCGTTGAATCTAAATACGTCTCTTATTCTATTTTTCCTCGACATGAAATACGGCATTGTCACGAAAATAAAATTAACTTTAAAAAACTAAGGCATTGCTTTTATTTATAGCTACCTATTTGGGTCAATTATTACAGCTCGGTCGCGGCAAAATGCATGAAAATCATGAAATAGTATCATTAAAAAATCCCTTCCTACACAATTTTGACTTAGTGAATATAATTGGCTACCAACTTTCTCAACAACCCGCGGGTTATATGATATTTGCGGGTTCTTTCTGAGGACATGCATAAGCCTACATTTTTGGGTCTCCATCATTTAATGATTTTATGCAGGCATTACGTGCATTGATGATGAGGCGGAATACGGAAAGGTAAGAAATCGAAGATAAAGATGATTACGTCAGTAACGAGCAACTTCAGACGCAAGATTTGCAAGAATACCTTTCTCACTCAACCTGCGACCTCAAAGCGATGAAAGGGTGAAAACGGAGTCGCAATATGGCTTTGTCGTCTGAAGCTCATGCTTCTTTGGGTTCTACCTTGTCGGAAAGGTTTATTGTTGGCGGTTTGTGACCGTGCTCCTGCTAACTAGCAGGCTCTGGAATATTATTTTACTGGTCATTGAATTTATTTATGTTTGGTTAATTTTTCATTCTTATTCTCCACGTTTGTTTATTTTAAATGTGTGGTAGGCTTCGGCCGTCCTAATTAGCACCACCCCCTGGTTTGCCAGATATGAACAGTCATCAGATGTTTCATGTTGTTGAATCAGGTTTTTGGGCATGGCACTTACTTGGCTCATTTGTGATCGAACTTCCTTCCACTGCTCTCTTTTGCACTTCCCCATTTGTTGCAGGTTAAGGTGTGACAGATCCAACGTATTCACGTCATACGGGCGTCAGGTAGTTCGAGGGTCCGAACCACTGGTAATGCTTTGGGAGGCAGGCCCGGTCAACTGCTCGAAAAAAGGCGGTACAGTTCCACTGCCACGGACATGCGTGGGTAGCTTTACTGAGGGGTTTAGCCCGTGTAGCTGTATCCGGTTCCTCTGTGGCCTACCTGACTTGTACCCATTGTTACGGCAAAGGGGTTCTCATTTGGGCTTCTCCAAGCTTTTGCGACATGAACTGTGCCTATAATTGTCTTTTTGCGTGTTATTTATTGCAGCTTTGTTGCTATTATTTACGTTTTTCTGATGCCTTCCAAAGTTTCATGTATCACTTTGTTGTACAGTATAATTTTCGTTTACTTGATTGATATTCTATGAGGAATTATGAAAATGAGAAAGACACACAAGAAACGTAGTCAAGCCGTCAAGCTCAAAACCCCTCTCAGGATCAGCTTCAGCAACGTAAGAGGACTGAGGTCCAATTACGACGACATCAACATCTTCCTGCAAGGTAAGTCACCAGATCTTCTAGCCCTGTCGGAAACCAGGTTAGATCCCAGTGTGTCATCAAGCGACGTTACTACTGATGGATACATATTTCACCGGATGGATAAAGCACCTTTTCATGGTCTTGGAGTCTATGCCAAGACAAGCCTTCCCTTGAGAAGGCTTCGTAGCTCAGAGGATCCAAGGCATGAGTATCTTGCCTTCATTGCGCCTCTGCAGAAGACCACTCTTCTTCTATTTTTCCTATACCGCTCTCCATCAACCAATGCGGATATTTTCAATGTTCTTTCTGACAAGATCGATTCTCTTCTACAGGATTATCCCAGGGCTGAAGTTGCCGTTTTTGGTGACTTCAACGTGCACAATGTTGACTGGCTTGTGCACTCACGCACCACCGATCTCTCCGGTCAGGCAGCCCAGGATTTCGCTGTCTCTCATAACCTTAGTCAAATTGTCACTTGTCCTACCAGAGTGCCTGACCGAGCTGGGGATACTGGATATCTCCTTGACCCCGTTTCTCACCTCAAATCCAACTTGTTTTTCACACAAGGTTACTTCTCCCCTCGGCACGTCTGATCACTGTGTTATCATAGTTTCTGGCAAACAAATTTGCTCCACACCGTCTGCACCCTTCCATAGAACAGTTAATCAATTCTCCATAGCAGACTGGTGTGGCTTCCGCACTTTTCTTAGTCAAGTTCAAGCTGAGAATTTGATTCTGAGCGAGAACGTCCACAAGTCGGCACAAGAACTGACAGAGTGGCTTCAGATAGGGATGTTGGCCTACATTCCTCACCGTACTTTCCAAATGAAGCCCCACTCACAACCTTGGTTTACACCAGAATGTGCAGCTGCAAGTTGCCAGCGTGACCACTTTTTCCATAAGTATAAGCGTGACAGTAGGCAATCTTGAATTGTACAAAACCGCACGTAGACATTGCAATGAAACCATACATCAGGCCAAAAGCCTGGCTCTAAGGACTTCTGGAGGATTTACAACAGTGTCACCAATAGGAACAAATCCTCCATCCCAGCACTCCGTCATGCCGAAGTCAGTACTTCTATGGCGACAACCTCAGCAGACAAAGCCGAGCTTCTTTGCAAGGAGTTTGCGAAGAATTCGTCATTAGACGATGGAGGTAGAATTCCACCTCCAATTCCCACGCGCACTGATGAGACAGTTAGTCCTACTTCAGTCACAGTCCGAAACGTCAAAAAGATCATCGCCGGTCTCGATAGCTCTAAATCTAGTGGACCAGATGGCATCCCGGTTTCGGTCTTCAAGCATCTCTCACCTGAGCTTTCTCCACTTTTATCTAAACTGTTCAGTAGATGTGTATCCACCGGTGAGTTTCCCTAATGTTGGAAAGTAGCTTCCGTGGTTCCAGTTCCAAAGAAAGGTTCTGACTCATCTCTTCCATCTAGTTACCGTCCTATCAGCCTGCTTCCAATTGCTGGCAAGATTTTTGAAGCAGTGATTAATCAACACATTGTTAACTTCCTTGAAACTCAGAACCTTCTATCAGAAGAACAGTATGGCTTCAGGCACTCTCGATCAACTGCAGATCTTCTTTCATATGTCACTGAACATGTGAGTCGTGTCCTTGACAGACAAGGTGAGACGAGATCAGTTGCCTTGGATATTTCCAAGGCATTCGATAAAGTCTGGCATCAGGGACTCCTTATGAAGCTAAAGTCCTATGGAGTTGCTGATCAACTCCACAAACTTCTTGCTTCTTTCCTTAGTGACCGGCAGATATCTGTCGTCTTAGATGGCCAAAAGTCTTCCACCAAGTTTGTCAATGCAGGAGTTCCTCAAGGGTCAATTTTGGGACCCACTCTTTTTCTGCTGTACATCAACGACCTCCCAGACTGCCTAGTGAGTAAATTGGTGATGTATGCAGATGACACAACACTCTTCAATTCCAATGAGCGACTCGCTAAAAACACTCAGCAACGTCAGCAGTTATGCGACGTTCTTAATGAAGACTTACGCAGGGTCTCAGAATGGGGCACCAATTGGCTTGTTTCCTTCAATCCTCCAAAGACTCAGAGTATTCTGCACTCACGACTTAAAGGAGATGATGATCATAGCATTAAGATGTCAGATAATGGGATCAGAGAACAAGATTCCATCTCCTTCCTTGGATTGGCGGTTACGAAAGATTTGTCATGGAAACCGTACATCCAATCCATTAGCAAGCAGGCAGCTCAACGCATTGGTAGTCTCTATCGTGCCAGCAGCTATCTTCCACCACAGACTGTCCGCTATCTTTACAAGTCCACTATTCGTCCCCTGATGGAGTATTGTTGTCATCTGTGGGCAGGCGCCCCACAAACGCATCTTAACCTCATTGAACGGGTTGAGAAACGTGTCAAGAATCTCATGGGTGAAAAACTTGCTAGCAAATTGCAGCCGCTCTCCGTCAGACGGGATGTTGCTTCACTCAGTCTCTACTACAGGTACTATTTCGGTAGAAACAGCTCTGCAGTAAATGAGTGCGTGCCCAAGCCTAAGATCTTCTCCACAAGCACACGCAGAGCTAATGCACTCACATGCTATAATGTGAGCTGAAAACGCGCACGCACTGTGAGTCGCTCGAAAAGCTTTTTTGTTCGCACGGCACAGCTTTGGAATCAGCTTCCCCAGACCAATACAATCTTGATACTTTCAAGAGGCGTGCGAACAGGTTTCTGATGGGGACAGCTTAATCAGATTAGAAGATCTGTTTTTTTTGTTTTTTTATTTATTTAAAATAATACAATTTGTTACTTTTCATTGAGTAACCAACCCCTAGCTTCGTTTATGGCTCATAGCTGTGCTAGGGGTGAAAATTCAGTAAAAAAAAGAAGTAGTATAGAGCCACCGGTTTATGTTGACTGAAGATGAGGAATTGACCAATTTGCTATTCTGAACAGTTTTATATCGATTCCCAAAAGTTCTAGTAGAGAGATTATCGATAATGTCATTTCTTATCATTTTGATTAGAAGTGTATTCCATGCTAAAGATAACAATGAAAAAATATTTCTAAAACAAGCAGTGTTTAATGATGCCTCAAAGAGACAGCGGGCAATGTAATAATCATGATTTATGTAATGCTGAATCTTTAGAGACCAAGAACTTGTATATGGACCAACTGCTGAAAAATAATAATTATCGAGAGTCAGACTAGACTCTAATGACGATGCAGTGGTCTTATAGCAAAACTCGAAAAAGCCTTTTAATTCATAAATTTAGGAGCGGATTGTATTCGAGGGCGGTTGTTAATCGAGAAAAAGCGGTAAATAAATACGTATATGAGGCTTCCAAAATCAATGTCCCTATGCACAGCTAGAAATATCCGAGCAAATTGCTGAAAGATCATTTCTAACCCATAAAATCACATTAATAAAGGTTAGAAGAGAAAGCTTCCGTATTTACATGCAGTGATTTAAAGAACGAAATTCATTAAAAATAAATGCAATTTCTCATTTCTAATTCAAGAAACATCGAATGACATTATTTATTTTATACCCACGGAGTGCTATACAAAGTATGTCTCATGGTAAAACATCTCAAGCCACTGGCTTAATCTGAAAGAAACAGGGAAATATGTAAATAAGGTCAAGGTGCATGAATAGATGGCAGGATAGCTCACTTATTTAAGGGACGCACGTCGGGATGAAAGTGCAGAGGGTCTGGAGTTTTCCGCATTGAAGGGTACCACCGCTCTCTTAAGGTTACTAACCCTTGTTTGGTGAGAGTTGTCTCTCCCCTTGTTTGAAAGCATATTCTCGTGCCTTCGTTACGGCAGGGTTAATTTCTTTTTTAAAAAAGAGAAGAATGATTGAATATTGAGTAATATCCTCAGCTGAGAAATGGAAATAAATCTATAGCAGTCTTTCATCCAACATCAGAAATCATCATCGGACTTCGGCACATCTCTCAGCATCAATGCATTTCCGAAATGTGCGGTCACATCCGTAGTAAATTTGAGATGCATGTTAGCATTTTTAATTAAATTTCTTGGGTTTTATTCAATGATGTCGAAAATCATTGCTGAGATTTCGTCTAAAAAAGTCTGCCAGAAGCAGCAAATCTTGATTAATGAATACCCGAGAATATTCACTAAGATGGTCAATTGTTGTCTTAGGCTTGTAGGTATTCTAACTGTTTTGCTACCGATAGTATAGTCAAAATATCTAGGAAAAGCTAGATTTTGAGTGTCCAACAAGAAATGAATTTAAATAACTAGTAACTTCTAATGCATGATGGGGGCAACAGCAAGTACCGGTGCAGTTGCAGTCCATTATTAATCGCAAGCTGTAATTGCATGTTCCATCAAACAATCTGAAAGGAATCATAATGTCACTTTATCTCATGCTTTGTAGAAATCGAAACTCAAGTGTCATGTATCTCAATTAAATCGAACGACAAAGTAAATATTCAAAAGTAGGCATTCAACCTACAGTATGTTTTGAGAATGGCTCGGTTCATTAGGTTCACAGGTTAATTTGTTGTTGGTCTATCATGGCATCAGATCGACAGTTCCGACCACGGTCGGACTTTGCTTATCATAAATAAGTATTTTACTCACTGAAGATGATGACAGATTCATCCTTCAATTTAGACTCCTGCAATTCGTTCTCTAACCATGCGAGTTGCTCTATGCCAATCGCTCCGTTATATCGTACAAATTCAGGTCTATCCAAGTTATTGTGATCATTCATATCTTCATTTGTGTTAAATCTCTTCAACATCTCCATTGCATCAATGTAGCGCCGTTCAGTTTTATTTAACCCCAGCATGCTAACATCATAGGCGTCCAAAATAATAAGTCGATATCCTTGAAGTGGTGTCATTGAGTAATAACACAAATTGTTCTCAATCGCATGTTGAGGACATAATTCAGTAGCATTTGAATACAGGAAAATGTTGAAAATATCTTTCCTCATGATATTATACAACTCATGATTGCCGACGACATGTCTCACAGGAACTTTGGAACATGAGAAAACGCGCTCTAGCATTTCTAGTGCTTGCTGAGTGTGTTTGTAGCGATGACAAAATCCATCCAAAATATCTCCTAGGTCCAGCACTAAATCCACGTTAGAATGAGATGAAGCAACTTGCCATTTCTGGAAAGCACTTGTCACGTGATTTATCGTGCCCCTGTAAAATCGAGTACGAGTTTTCTGATAATTTGCGCCGTCTGGTAGGTCAGCATATTGAACATCAGAAAGGAGACCGATGCGAAATCGTCGCATTACGAAAGACACCTGAAAATAAGGCATTGTCATGAATAATTCGATGCCGCTATTGAATTTATTACATAAATTTTGTCATACTTGCATAAATATCACTTGTCAACGAAAATGACGGGATTACCGCATGTCTTCGAATAATAGCCGAACCTCCTGTCAGGAGTTTAGCTGTCCTCGCATAGTAGCCGCAGCTACACATTCATACCTATGAATTTAGACAGCTATACATTGGCGTGCATACATATGCAGCAGGCGCTTTCTGTTTGAGTTGAACATTATTAGTGCTATTATTGAAGCTTTCTGAGTAATATCTTCATTTTAAAATGTGCCTCCATGCACGCATGATCAGTAATATATTGACGAATCGATAAAAAGACGATGTATAAACTTTTTGATTACCAATTTAGAGATCATCAGTTTTGATCATCACCTTGGCATTTAAATTAAACTTAAGTGTCGAGGTGAGCAAGTTTATTCAATGTAAATTGCGACGGGCCTTCGTTTTCATCCGTCTGAGGTCCATAGTACAGCGCTGTCAGCAGCCGCTGTGTGAAGGTTTCCAAAGAATCATGACTCATGAGTGATATTTAGAAGTGTGTTGCTTGTCCAATGTGAGGTGATCGAAATGTAAATTCAGGCTGCCAGTGCTGAAAGGTAATTCGTGTTTCCTATTGATTTTTGGCGTAAGCTGTGTGATTGCTTTTCTTCACTGAATGTTGTCTCCAACGTTCGTGAGTTCATTAATGAAATCGACCCGAATTTTCCGTCATTCATCAACTGCAATATCTGCACGTCCTGCACCGCTCATACGATCCTGCTTTGATTTCTTCTATCGTTAACAATCTGCTTCGGAAACTGCAAGTGACTATTCACAATCTGTTGACATCTTGTGAAATTCCACCTGCGGAGATCCAAATGTGAGCAGCAGCATTCACCATAGATTGTTGCAACCAAACTCGCAAGGAATGTTATTATCACATCACATATTCGAATTTAGCGATTTTGTACGATTTTTTAGGGCTTTTCAATGCCGACAAAACTTCTACTCTAGCGCCTAAAATATTTTGATATTTTTATAAAATGCGCCACGCATTACCGGTTTTCTCCCGGATATCATGACGCACGTAGAAGTTGCTTAATAGGCTACATATCACCCGTCTAGAAACTTCGATAATATATATAAACTTCGATATGTTAATCGATTATATAGATTGGGTTAATTCAAATTATCGCCAGTCAATAGCAATTTGTTGCAAATACATTTTTGCCATTCAGTGAATTCTTAGTATCGAAAATTGGAAAATTGAATTTGATCAATTATATGAAGGTTTGATGTATCATAATTGTGACAGACAATTTTATCTATTTTCCTCAAGAGCATGTGAAAGACAGTGACAGTAAAATTTGTCTATTGGTAATAATCAACAAAACAAGTGAGCATTCTGAACACCCATCTCACTTGAGAAAAATTCGAATACATGCAATAACACAATTTTTATAGCAAAATAGCAAATTACTCAATATTGAAAAATGCAAGCGGTTGAAACAAGGGACTGTATGAATCATTCTCAATGAAAAGTTGGAAAGGAGCAGTATAAATGTTTTCATTATAAGCTCATCAGTAGCTTTCCAGCTTCTTCCAATTCGAAAGTCATTTTCCGAACCTCACCTTGCAGCTCGTTAGATCTCCTTCTCAACGCGTTCGCCTTGGTTACTAATGAGATTCGTCCCTTTCGCTCGGGTCTCGTTGAATACGAGTTCAGCATCACTTTTCAAGAGAAATGTAGCAGTTTCCATTCTTCTCCTTTTTCTTTCAGATCTTTGATGTTCTTCTCAATCATCTTTCGTTTTTCGGATTCGGTTTTTTCTTCAGTTTTGAATTCTTCCGATTCAAAGGCATGTCATGCATTGCTGCCGCGATAACTTGCAAGATTGGACGAGTTATTTTTGTAATTACAAAATGCTCAATCCCACCAATACTTATCGTGTGATCTTTCATAATTCTTCGTGTCACCAAAGTCTTTTGAGAAATATTCGTCGATGAAACATCTTAACCGATCGAAAATCCACGTTGTAGTCGGGCCTGACCATGGAATGATACAAGTATGTTTTTAGAACTCACCACGGTCTTCTCTTTACGCTGTCTTCCCTTGGATATCTGTGAATATCGGGAGACTTGGAGTACCTGAAATATTGTCCTCCTCTGGCTAGCGTACTGACTTACGCCCAATTTTCACCAATCGAAAAATTCTTTGTCCAGGATATTGATCGCTTAAGTAATCGACAGAGACCCAATCATTTGTCGAGTAATTTTCTTCTTTAGTCAAATGAGAAATAAGTACATAAATATCGGTCTTATGTCTAATTTGGTTTACAATAAGCTTACTATTCTTTTATCTTTGAAAGGTCGAGATTAAAATCATCTACTTCTTAATTTTATATATTATGGCTTAATCCGGCACAAACTGCCGTCGACGAATTTTCCTTGCTTTCATGATGGACAGGTGTAATACTGTGAGGGGTGGACAAGGTGAATTATAGACACTTGCGAGGAAAAACTTTCCTTGGTGCTTTTTTCTTCGAAGTGGGCGTACCGAAAATACTGTGAGGCATGATAATCGATCCACATTTTGATTTGGGATGCACTAATTGTAGCATACAACTGACAGTATTACACTATAAATTGGTTTTAAGCAGTCTTAACAGGCTGTTGCTATTATTCATAGGATAATTACATACATGTAGATACATTTGTGGATAAATCAGCATGATAACTATAACTTCATTTTATGCTTCGTCAATGGTCTATAAGTCAATTGAATTTATTAAGATGCCTAAACTTGTAAGAAATTGAGAAAAGCTTGATTTTCAAAAAGTATCGTGCCTTAAATTAAGCCAAATTTGACAAAATTGTGATGTTACCAAAAGTAGAATCAGTGGCCACAATAGTTTTGGAGCAGTATCAAAAAATGACAAGGGAAGATCCTGGATCAAAGGTAAAAGAGGGTTAAGCCTTATTATGTTCTGAGAATAGAGGCAATAAATCAAATCAAGTTCGATTTCTAAAAACTTCCATCTTTATTCAATTGTATTACTATCATTCAATAGTAGAACCAATACCATTGTTTCAAGATGGCAAGCCGTTGCGGTTTAAAAGTAGATGAGAATCATCAAAAAATCAATTTACGCAGCGCTTCCACTTTTTACCGCATTTACGCAGGCGCATGACCACACATGACCGCTTACTGTCAGTCTAAACTAAACCCTAAGAGTGACTGTGTGTAACATCATGCTGCCCATGCCCCTCCTATAGGGTACCCAAAGATAATACGACAATACCAAGAAGATGAAATATGAGAGCTGCTGTTTTCTCAATGCTGAAGTCAAGCAGTTCAACAAAGTGTCTAGCTTATCAGTGCCAAATTATAAGAGAAATCATTTGATTAAAAAGATATCAGGGTAGAATAGAAAAACAGCGATTTCAAAACTATCTGAAAACCAGTCAAACAGGCAGACTGGTATCTAACAGAAGACTTAAAAAACGGGTGTGAGAAATAGTATCGAATGCCTTGAATAGATCAAAACTGTACAAAGAAATGGCGATCACATCATATATTTCATATTTCGTACACATTTCATCAAAAAGGAGGATGGAGTAACATAAAGGACTCCTATTCTTCTTAAAACCAAACTGATTTGTGTCATAATACACATTTATTTGAGGTAACACTCTTTTGAAAATCAACTTTACGAAAATCTTAGCTCTACTAGTCAGCAAGAACATCGGTCGGAAATGTTGGGACTGCGGCATTTCGGTACTGGAATCACTAAAGATTTTCCATAATCTGGGACTGTTTTGGAGCAGGGATTTATTGAACAGGTGAGTTGATTGAGAAGCAGAAAACTTAGGAAATTGTCTGTACCCAACCCTTTGGAAAGCAAACTCCTCAAAAGAATTTTAACTTTGTATCGCACCGCAGTATTCCGTGGTTTTATCTTTAGAATACATACCTTCAAAATAGCTGTTGATGTCTCCTGCTAAGAAAAATTTGCAGGAGATGAATCAAAATATTTTTTCTTTCCCACTAGGTCGACAACTTTCCAAATATTCTTTTTATGAGTCAATCAACGCTTTGCTCATAATTGCTTACAAATTGCTTGTTGCGCTTTCTTTTTATAGTGGTTGTACGCAGCATGATTGCCATTTCAACAGGCATCCTTACGTTTCTGGATTAAACGTTTCGTCAGTGGAGTACCCCATGCCTTATCTATTTCTGTCATGCGGATGGTATAAGCTGGTGTCTTAACGTCATATACATCCCACACATTTGCATCACTCTTAGAATTGTCATGTTCTTCAGCTACAAATACAATGTGTGGCATGATAAGATAGATTGATCGGCAATCATAACCGCGTTCATTTATATCATCTGCGATGATGCAATATACCAAAAATGAAACGGATTGTACAGAAAGTAGATGCTAGATGGATCCCAGATGGAGACGACCGTTAGGAAACGATAAGACATCACACAATTATGTCCGTCTTATTAAAAACGTTTTCGCTTTCAATTTAGACTAATTTGGCATTATAAGACAATGATGATGGAAACAGTTGTTCATCATGAGTACAACTTTACCAACGCGTTGCCCATGCATTGAAAAGCGCTTCGTTCGGATTGGATCAATTTGCATATGTTTTTAACCAATGAAAAGATTTTAATGAAATTTCGAAATGTCATTCACGCAAAGCTGGAATTCAATTTTTCCATGCTTAGCATTTAAAATCGCTAGCGGCATGTAAAAATTAATTGAAGAATTAAAAATACAGATAGTGACCAATCACAACCATTCAATTATTTATATAATTTCAAGGTAAACATACGTTCAATTATTTTTGTGAGCCTAGCCTCTTTAGGTTGTGAGTTATAGTTCGGTAGCATTTTTCAGACTGCATGACTATCTGCAATACATCGATTTTCACCAAGTTCCAGCGGCATGACAGTTAAACAATGTCTGCATCACAATTAAATGAGATGTACCTGCTGCAACGGAAGAAATATTTTTTGAGTATAGTAAATATCAAATTGTGAACAGCGGGGAGTGAAGGATCTTCATCGTGTAGCATGTTGCATTCAGTCAAAAATCGCTGTATGAGGCAATTATGAATTTGCGTTTCCACCAACATTTTAAAGCATCTGACCATTGATCATAAAAAAGTATCTGTATACAGTGAAAATTTTTATATTGAAGGATTCAGTTTTTTGCAGAGATTGCGTTCCCGTGGTTCAAAAATTATTTAAGCAGTTTTAAAAAAGGCAAATGTTTGCAAATTTATACACTACCGAGATGACGCCCTTATATGAATAGTATGAAACAAGTTGGATATCAGGCATGAGTATTTGCTAATAAGCAGTCTAACTAAGTGAAAGGCTGATTATCAAGGGAATTTCAGGATCCGTATTGCAATGGTCTTCAAGAAGAAATCGTGATATCATTCGTTCTTGGCTAAAATTTCAACTTTTTAATTCAATTTTCACTGGCATTTTTATGATTCACTTAATTCATGTTTCATTTCATGAATCTGAATAGTGATGTGGAACCACTACATTTTTCAAAGTTAAATGAAGTCATTTGTCTTTGATTATGTGATTTTGCTCTACCAGTGGCAGGTTGCCTGTGATATGATCACGCATAGGAAAATACTCTTGAGGTTGAGTATGAAAGCAATAAGAACCCATCTAATTGCTAATTTAACAAACATTAAATCTCCAAGGCCGTCATGACACTGAGAATCTGTGAAATACCATCATTTCTTCTGCATAACAATCATGATCATCCGCGGTAATTTCTTTAAAAACGCAAAATTGTGCATATCTCACATTTGGCAACAATAACAACTATGTCCCCCCCGAATTCATTTAATTAAATCGAAAGTGTATATACATTGGGTATTTAATATGCGGAATTACCACTCTACCTAATACACTTACTCTATGCCTAGTGATGAAAATTTTCCGGAAAATTTTGAATCAAAATTTTCCATGGAAAATTATGGAAAAAATTGGAAAATTATGGAAAATATTGGAAAATCTTGGAAAATTTTGAAAGTTTGGATTTTTGTGATACGCCCTATAATTGGGGCGCTTCCGCAGCCGTGGCAGGTACATACCAATAGAATGGGTCTAAAACTCTTGATTTCATCATTATTTCGATTAAAGCGATCGTAGCACTGCGAGTTCCGTCCGCGGATTTTTTAACATTCCTTTGCCACCAGTGGCTTGTGCTAATTTGTTAGCATTTTTGATTATCACACAGACACCGTTTGGGATAACGTGAATCTTGCTTTAGAATAGAGGTATAATTTCATGCAATGTGAAAGATCTGGAGCAAAAATAATTTTGGAGTTTGCTAATTGTTAGCTTGAAAGTTAAGCTTTATTGTGCAGCCTTGATCATAGTGATACAAATTCTCCATGTGTTGATGAATGTGAAGAATAAGCACACAGTCCACGCAGCATTATACATGAGCGACCATATTGGAAGACTGTAAACTTGTGAGATATTTGGAAACTAAAGATGTCTGTGATGAGTAGAAGAATATCTATGACAGTTCCAAGTTCTGGCATATTGTCCGATCTTCGTTGAGGACAAACTGCATGCATATCTTCCATTTCTACCTCATCGTTCAGATCTAGTTCCAAATCGATTTCAGATCTACCCAAATGAATTTCAGACATTTCCAGATGAATTGGAGATTCTCCAGTTGAATTTAAGATCCTTTCAAAGTTGGGTTTCTGATAGATATCTGAAATTCAATTAGAGAAATCTGAAATCCATCTAATATCTGAAATTCATTTGGGATGATCTGAAATATACATGGAAAGGGTGCAGTTGGTTCCAAAAGGTAACATGAAGGAATGATAGAGAAGCTTTCGGTCTTTGCATATTGCATAGTCTTTTCAAACGACTACAACAGGTCTCCAAAACAAAGGAAAAATGTCAATCACCAAAAAAAAAAATTTCAAAATTTTCCACTGGAAAATTTTCCATTTGCATCACTATCTATGCCATGGACATCGGATTCTGATATCTATATGTAATCCGATGTCTGTGCATCTGACGTTTGCCTTTCATAGTCAGAAATCCTGATATGACCATGTACCATTACAAAGAAATGGTATTATGATAGACATCGAACATTAAGCACTTCAATGTCTTTGGGATTTTTGTAGCACACGAACGAGTCCGAGATATTCAGAACAAGATCATCTCACGCGAATCAAAAATAATATCATGCAATCTTTTATGTGATCCATGGAATCCAAACCTCTTTGATGGAATCTGATTGACAGAGTTAGGCTTGTTATCTGTGTGCAAGTGCTCGCGAATAACATTAATGTAGAAACCCGAATTTCCGCTTTGCTGAAGCCATAGTGAACTTGAACATCTTTGGACTGAAATGGACAATAGTGGCTCGTTTGGTCATTTCAGCTGTTTATTAAGGAGCCGATCTAGATCAATGTTGCTAGGTCAAAAGATAGGTTGGATCTTAATGAAAATCAAATTACTGAAGCGTGCAACAGCTAGGCTCGTCGCTAAGGCGATCTGTTGTACACATGGTTGTACATAATGATGCAAATGGAAAATTGTCCGCTAAAATTTTCCATTGGAAAATTTTGAAATTTATTTTTCGGTGATTGACATTTTTGCCTTTGTTTTGGAGACTATCATAGTCGTCTGAAAAGACTGTAATATTCAAAGACCGAAAACTTCTCTATCATCCCTGTATGTTGACTTTTATAGCCAACTGGGATGCACCTTTTCCATGTATATTTCAGATCTTTCCAAATGAATTTCAGACATTAGATGGATTTCAGATTTCTCTTGCTGAATTTCAGATATCCGTCAGAAGCTCAACTTTGAAAAGATCATGAATTCAACTGGAGATCTCCATTCTGGATCATATCTGAAATTCATTTGGGTAGATCTGAAATCGAATTGGAACTATCTGAACCATCTGAACTAGAAATGGAGAATCCTCAGTAATGGGCAAAAGACCGTTCCAGGACACCATAAAATTCAAAAAATGGTATCTTTAAAAACGACATAAATTCATGAATTTAGTCCCTTTTTCAGGTTTTTAAGACCTAAATACATGAATTTAGTCCATTCAAAAAGTACCATTTTTTCAAAAATGGTACTTTTTAAAAACGACATAAATTCATGAATTTGAACCCTTTTTCAGGTTATGAAGACCTAAATTCACAAATTTGGGCGTTTTTAAAAATACCCAATTTTCAAATTTTTCAAAATCTCAAATTTGAGAATTACAATTTTCACCGCTTAAATAATGACCGTTCCAGGACACCGAAAAAATCATAAAAGTTAAGAATCTCAAAATTTGAGAATTACAATTTTCACCCCCGCCAAAATCATGACCGTTCCAGGACACCGAAAATTAGTATTTTTAAAAACGTCTTTTAAATCCATTTTTCAGGTTTTTAAAATATATCATGTGACTAAAAATATTTGAAGGAATTGACATATTCTTAACAATAAGTTTAGGTACTTTTACAATTGTCATTCAATTGTAGAGAACATCTGCTTCTCGCATTTATGAATAAAATGCATTTCAGTGTAAGGAGCTGTGTCCTCCAACTCAAACATTTGAAAGGAAACAATGTATGAAAGAACAAACAGCAGTAGTATATAGTGTGACATCCGGCGCGACGCTTCGCTTCGCTTCGCTTTGCTTGCGCCGGATGTCACACTTTTGCGGGGTTTTTTCAAAAAATCAAAATTTCAAAAATTTAGGTAGACTTCAAATTTCACGTGGCCGAAGGCCCAAGGGGGGAAAATTTAGGTAGTGACAAATTTTCAAAAAAACAAAATTTCAAAAATTTAGCCGGTCCCGAAATATCACGTAATCTCAAATTTGAGAATTACAATTTTCTCGCTTAAATCATGACCGTTCAAGGACACCGAAAAAATCATAAAAGTTAAGAATCTCAAAATTTGAGAATTACAATTTTCATTGCTTAAATCATGACCGTTCAAGGACACCAAAAATCATAAAAGTTGAGAATTTCAAATTCATGAATTTTATCCATCTTTCAGGTTTTTAAAATATATCATGTGACTAATAATATTTCTTTAAGAATGTAACACAATCTCTCACAATGCCTGTTATTGTTACCATTTGTATTTTTTGATGGATTCACATAATTCTTGTTTTTGAGTATTCTAGAATATCAAAGAA
Source organism: Prostheceraeus crozeri (assembly GCA_907163375.1). Classification (NCBI taxonomy): domain Eukaryota; kingdom Metazoa; phylum Platyhelminthes; order Polycladida; family Euryleptidae; genus Prostheceraeus; species Prostheceraeus crozeri. The sequence goes on from CAJQUW010006641.1 coordinate 44,541, forward strand.
ATTCCATGTATTTATATCGGACCTGAGACATTCTATAAGAAAAGATTCTGTATTTTGTATTTGAACGTGCAAAGCGTTTGCTTTCTTAGATGTACTCAGACTTGAACAATTTAAGCACAGCAATTCCTTGGCAGTCGTAAACGTTGCGTTTCGCCCTACAAGGGCTCATCAGTGCGGCTCAGAATCGCCCAAGCGCTGCTTGTAGGGTGAAACGCAGCGTCTACGGCTGCCAAGGAATTGCTGTGCTTAAATTGTTTAAGTTTGGGGACATCTTTCTATTCAGTGCCCAGACGAACTGGCACTCTCAATCTTTATGTTCACTTTCTTATTTTATTCTAAACTAGATTTCAATTACAGAAATAGGCTCTTGCATTCGCATAAATATTGATTTTTTGGTAAACACAATGAACCAATGCACACTATGGTTTTAAGTCTGTATAGAATAGCAGATCTGATGTAAGTAATCGTGACTGGCGCTTTGCATTTCTCTATTCGAAACCGATGATCGAATTATTAACCATGATGAATTTAACAATAATTTTTGCCACAATGCTTCAGAATGCTTTATGAAGAAGTTCATGGCATACATGGACAGTAAAATGCTCGTATAAGAAAATCGTAAGATACTCCAACATTGATTAGGTAGAAATGTAATACCCTGAGATAAGCGAAATGAAATACAGTGAAAGCGCAAAAATATTGAATCGCCACCCTGTGTAAACATGTAGCATTTGATAAATATTGTGCGACATAATACTTGCCTAAACCATGTCTCCACCTTTGCGTTTGTGATGTAGGTATCCACTTCCTCGAAGGATAGGTGAACCCCACAAGCCGTATAGTGAGAGCCAATGATCCATTATGTGTTTTACTGCATCAGGATTGTAATTAAGATTTTTCATCCCGCGCTTCACGTAAGAGTTTGTAGAAATAGCACTCCGAAAAAAGAGATTAAATGGAGATCTTTTACGGAGTCCCTCGTCATCCAGGAAGTCATTATTGAACTGTGGTGGTTCTGGGCCATCCATCTCCTCCAAGAGAATCTCGCCGTCAGCCTCATCCAACTTACGCTTAGCCTGAGTCACTTCTGACGTTAGATACTAAACTATTGTAAACCACGGTCAACAAAGCGCCTACAATTCTCTAGCGTCCTTCCATGGAGGTGGCGGTCAATATCACAGCCAAAACATTTCAGAAACGTTCTTCTCAGCTTCGTGCTTGAAAAGCCTGACAATGTTTTTGACAGTCGTGCCAATTATATGACTGCTGCGCAAAAATACCCTCGAAGTTTTGAATGTTGCTTTTCCTTCCCAGCATACAGAAGTAGCCACTGGCGTAGTAACAGTCAATTTTGTACCCACAAAAAACTAGGATTGTTGAATGAATGATCGCCCATGACATATCACAAACTACAATTTTTTGATGCGAACATCGATATGCGATTGTTCGTTAATCGTTGATGCAATGTTAAGCATAAAACATTGTGAAGCCAATATGTGATGTCTTTACATCGACAACATCGCTCAGACACCGAAATCTGAGGAGCTGACACAGTGACCCATATTGCACTTCAGCGGAATCCAGGAACCATTGAGAAAAGATATATATTCCTTTTTAGTGTAGATACTCTTCCGCAGCAGTCTCTCCGGTAGCATCCACACAGTGCAATATATCTGCCTTCTCGGCCAATTTTAGTTGGTCAAGCAACTGGTGTAGAATAAGCTTGACAGGCACAGTATTTATTCTTTCCTGAAAACAATTTCAACCGATTGAGGAAGTGCTTCATCCAGTTCAAAAGTGAAAAGGCGTATATTAACATTTAACTTTGGCATCATTGTTTCCAGGCAAATCTCGTAGGATCGATTTCACAATTCAATGCATCTGGCTTTCACGAATGAGTCGGAACGATATTTCTATGAGCATTGCTCCTGGACAAACCCTCGTGGAAAATGGCTTCCCACTCGCGTTCCCCACAACCACACGTTTCATGGTGAGGATTCAGGAGCAAGGCGCATAGAAATATGGCTTCGACCTCCGTGAAAGGCCAGATGCATTGAATTGTGAAAACAAAACATTCTTCACTACGGCAACATGGAATGTAACTCATTAAAATATAAAAACCATTATGACTTTCATTGTGCCAAGAATTTTAAGTGTATAGTAGCCAATCCAAGCTGATATGTCCCCATTTAGGCAAATAGAGTTACGTCAGGCATAGACAAAAGCTAAAGAATTTTGCATGCACAATTCCTATTCCACGCGAAGCGAAGAGCAGGAACAGAGGCGAATTAATGTAATAAGTTCCAGAATCGGTGTTCGTTATTCGAGGACTTACTGTAATAATATAATATGTAATAATTTCGGAAGATAATCTTTTAGTATCAACGAGTATCAGAAGATAATGCATTCTCCGAGCCGAAGGCGATAAAATCACTGAGACTGACTAGAGATGAAACAACACATAAAATATGTCCGACTTAGCGAAAGGCTTTCTTGATCAGTATAGCAGCTGTATCCCCTACCCCTGTTTTTCTATATCTCATTTTCGCCGCTAATCCGTCGAGACTCCCCAATGAAATATTAATAAAAACTCGGAAACCGAAAAATAGTCCACCCAGCTTTGCATATTAAACTTTTGGTTGTCCTCAACTAAGATATCGGACAATTATATACAATAGAAGATAAGAATTGGCACAGAAACTTTTGCAATCATCATAGCTTCAAAACTTTACGCGAGCTTGGAGTACCTACATCGTCCACCATTTTAGCTACTGCTTGATAGAATACAATCCTATAGATGATCGAATTTAAAGCCGAATTCAATGGTTTCGTATTAATTGTGAAAATACACGTATGACGCAATTTTGCTACTTAAGACGAGAGATAACAGATGTGATTCAGCCGACAGAAATGCTATGGGAAAGGAATACATTTAAATTCAGCTAAGTCGATAATTCCTGATATGCCGTTGGGTGCCGGGATCCCAATTGAGATTGGGTTGGGATTGGGCCACCAAAAATTGGGGTTTCATTCCAATAGTAGATAATCATATATTATAACAGATAGAAGCAGTAATATGATCGACTGATCCGATTCTATGACTTCAATCCCTTAGCCACGCATTCGCGTTGTCAAGTCATTAAATAGTGAGGCATGTCGAACGGGTTGCACTGACTTCGTAGACACTTCTAAAGACTCGCACTCGCATGGAGAGGCAGATAATCATGCATTTTAACAGATGAAAGCTGTAAAATGATCGACTGACCCTGTTCGATGACTTCAATCCCTTAGCCACGCATTCGCGTTGTCAAGTCATTAAATAGTGAGGCATGTCGAACGGGATGCTCTCACTTCATAGACACTTCTAAAGACCTGCACTCACATGAAGAAGTAGATAATCATGTATTATAACAGATAGAAGCAGTAATATGATCGACTGATCCGATTCTATGACTTCAATCGCTTAGCCACGCATTCGCGTTGTCAAGTCATTAAATAGTGAGGCATGTCGAGCGGGTTGCTCTGACTTCATAGACACTTCTAAAGACTCGCACTCACATGGAGAAGTAGATATTCATGTATTATAACAGATAGAAGCAGTAATATGATCGACTGATCCGATTCTATGACTTCAATCGCTTAGCCACGCATTCGCGTTGTCAAGTCATTAAATAGTGATTCATGTCGCACGGGTTGCTCTGACTTCATAGACACTTCTAAAGACTCGCACTCACATGGAGAGGCAGATAATCATGCATTTTAATACATGAAAGCTGTAAAATGATCCACTGACCCAGTTCGATGACTTCAATCCCTTAGCCACGCATTCGCGTTGTCAAGTCATTAAATAGTGATTCATGTCGCACGGGTTGCTCTGACTTCATAGACACTTCTAAAGACTCGCACTCACATGGAGAGGCAGATAATCATGCATTTTAATACATGAAAGCTGTAAAATGATCCACTGACCCAGTTCGATGACTTCAATCCCTTAGCCACGCATTCGCGTTGTCAAGTCATTAAATAGTGATTCATGTCGTACGGGATGCTCTGACTTCATAGACACTTCTAAAGACTTGCACTCACATGGAGAGGCAGATAATCATGCATTTTAATACATGAAAGCTGTAAAATGATCCACTGACCCAGTTCGATGACTTCAATCCCTTAGCCACGCATTCGCTTTGTCAAGTCATTAAATAGTGAGGCATGTCGAACGGGATGCTCTGACTTCGTAGACACTTCTAAAGACTCGCACTCACATGGAGAGGCAGATAATCATGTATTATAGGGTGAATTCAGCTAGAACTCCCGATTTGATGTCTTCTGCTGCTCAAATATAAAATAATGCTATTATGACTGCAAAATTTTTTCACTGATTAATATCAGTTCAAATTGCTTAGGTACAAATATTCTTTTTTCTCAGTTATCACTTCTTTGAGCAGTAATACATGATCAAAATCCAAGAACATGCCAAAAACAGGTGTCTTAAATGCGACAAGGGTATCTTTCGACAATTTCTACGGGTTGATAGTTGAAATTTGCTGCTTGATAATTTACTAATATATTACTCAGTAGAAATATATATTTCTGAAAATATAAATTCCGTTCATTGCAGTTGTATACTTAGTGCATGCCACCACAAAATACATGTCCTCGAAAATATATGTCCCTTAACCGACGCCTTTTTTGTCCCTTAACCGACGCTATTAAACAATGAAAGAAAAATGATATTTTGAAGTATTTTGGAATGATACAGTAGTCTATATAAGTTCTGAAAACATAATAAAATATGAATGCCGAAACTATAAAGGAAATTTTCCCTATTTTGAAGATTTTGTCATTTGTCGTTCTGATTTTGACCACAAAATGTCCTTAACCGACGCCGCTCTAAATCATTTTTAGAGTTAACTGCTAAGTTTGTAATTGATATACACTTATTATGTGATTGAGATAAAATATGTGTTCGAAATGAGACAAAAAGAATAGCAATTAAACACCTCTTGCAGTCAACAATATCGCAAAACATTCACAAAACGTCCATTAAACCGACGCCGTCGGTTAAGGGATAAATGGCGTCGGTTAATGACATGTTATACGATAGAAAATCTCTAGATTCGTTAATTGAATCTTATGTTAACTAATCTTCTAGATTCGTTAACTGAATCATTTGAAGTTTTCTGTCAGAATGTTTTGAAAATACAGAGCAAGTCAAGTCGGTCATGGACTCGTAGACATGGTATACTATCTAGGAATTCATGAGTCTCCATAAACGTAAGACGTGATGACGTAACATTCAGATTTCCGACAAGTTGGTTCGTCGAATTGTAGCTCAACTTATCAGAGTCAATCAGTGTTGCATAGAGAGTTAAATCAGTGCTTCTTTTTTTCCGCCTCCGACGCCCACTATCTGTAACAGTCACAAAAAATCTTTGACATGGTGATGATATTGATGTGCGCGCGCAATTTTCTCAGCTCGTTAGGACATAATCATGAGTCACTGTCGAGTTTGGGGAAAACATCAATATAAAGATATCTTAAGATTCAAGCGTCACAAATTGACGGTCTGCTCTCGATTGCATAGTGAAGCTCACAAGCAGGGGTAAGTAAATGACTATCATCACTTTTCATTTTGCTTTGATATTCCTTTGATGATGCAAACTCAGTATTATTCCTAAGAGTTTAAGGCTCATCTTTATAGTGAAACAAAGATCATAACCAATTAACCTTATGGAATATGATGATCCTCCTTTCGGTGTTGCAAATTTCATAAGGTAGATGACTAAAATCGATCCTTCTTTTTCTTACCAAAGTTGAAGCTATCATAGACAAAGAAACATATAGTCTTGCATCATCAAAAGGTACTTTTGAGACCATTGTCTGTTGTCTCTTTCTTTTCGATGTAATTCCTTAACCCGGTTCTTTGGGGTAGGAACTTCTCCACACCTTCTTTAAGTTAGCTGACTTGTTTTAATAAGGAATGATTATCAGCTAGATGAATTGATGTTTAAATTTCTTTGCTATTAAGGCTTTAAATAGGTTGATAGTTCACCCCTCTCAGAATTTTAAGACTGAATTAAGTAAGATTTAAGTCATTTTTCATTGAAATTGCTTAAGTTGATAAATAATCCATTGTGTAACTTAAAGCATCGTCAAATCGTCGTAAAGTAGGCTTACGTCTCTATTCTTATACGTTGGAAATGAGTAAAATTTCAGTGCGCGATTTTCTAAGTAGCCTATAAAGATACTGCCTGAATTAACGATACATAGGCCGAACCTCCTTTTATCACTTAGTAGGTCATTATCAGCTTCAAATTATCTATGCATAATCCAAGAATTTGAATTTAACCTAACAGAGGTTAATCATAGAAAGTCTAACAGCCCATAGAAGGAGGTTATGCCACATATTGGAATCATTGACATCTTTGACGTCTCGCGCCAAGGACATTCTGTGCCAATAATTCCAACATTCGTACTACATGTATATCTATCACATAAAAGCATGACATAAGACATATCCTAAAACTCAGCTTTAAGTATATTTGTTATTAACTGATAATTGGATATATTTTGGAAGTTAAGTAAGTAAAATTTATGTAAATATTAGAACATAACGTTGATGTATCTCAGGTATTCATTGCGAAGACTACTGTTTATCTCTTTGATGTCTTATTATTGATAGGCTTGTCTACATAATGTCGTAATGTCGCAAGTTCTAGTTCGTGTCATAATGAATCATCATGTCTACTAATGATACGTAAATTAAAATGGTCTAATTAATAAGTACCTACATGCTGTAAGCGATGAGTATATTACACCTTTCTATGAAAGTAGTAGTAACTGAACATTTACTAGACTTCCTTTTCTTACAGATGCCGCAAAATATCGAATTGAAACGCGCTAGGGATCGTAGATATCGGGAAAGAAAAAGAAATGATCCGGAATACAGAGCCCGCAGATCAGAGGCATTGAAGCGTAGTCATAAGAGAAAACTTGAGATCGAAACTCCTCGGGAAAATAGAAAAAGGAAAAAAGACAGAATAAGAAAACAGCAATATAGAAAAAAGAAAAACGAGGTTCTCCTTCCTCTTCATGTAAATCAGGAACAGGAAGAAATTCCCTTCCTAAATTTAAGCTGTTCTTCAGACAGTCAGATGCGGCAAAAGACAGAGAAAAGCGAAAAATGAAGCAATCGCTAGTAAATCTAAAGCGAGAGAATATACAGCTACAACGAAGGGTTTGGAAGTTTTCGAAAAAACTAATTCGCAGTCGTAGAAAGATTGAGGCCCAAGACATACCGAGAGCAACACATAACTCGCTAGAAAACTAGCGTTAGACGACATGCAGTCATGTAAACGTACTCGAAGAACACTCGTCGCTCACTACAGATTGACAAGATATTTGAGATGCAACCCTCAACAAGAAAAGTTCTCCTTTCGGCTGCTAGGAACATTGTTCGAAAATATCAAGGAATGAAAGGCACATTCAAAAAGTCCTCTATTGACTACAAGTTATGAAGAACGTTGATTCAAAGCCTCGTCGAAAAAATGCCACCAAACGTCATAACCGAATTTTATTGCCGCGATGACAAACAGTCGTTTAACGGCTTGGTAAAAGGAAACCATTACGCGGAATAGACAGAAAGTCCAAAAGAGATATCTGATTTTCTATTGACTTCTTATACGAAAAGTTTACAAGCGAGCACGGAGATGTTGTTGGCAGACCACATTCTACCTCAAACAGACCTTTTCTTTGTTGTTAAACCGAAGATCAACGACAGAGAACAATGTCTATGTCTACAATGTGCCAATGTTCAGGTTAGTTCTATAAAGTTTTACCGTAAAATGTATAAAATCAAATACTTTATTGTGCAAGAAGGTGTGACAATACATTTATTAGAAAGATTATCATTATCATAAGACAGAAATGTTGAAATAGCCATTTCGTAAAATCCATTGTACATTGTATTCATTTAACTTATGTAACCAAAATCTAGGTTCTTAATCTTATACGGAAGACTACTCTATCTATCATAGAATTTCACAGAAATTTAGTGCATAATGCATACCAGCTTACCAGATATCAATTACGAAATTTAAATAAAATTTAATTTAAATTTGCCAGTGGCTTATTTAAATTTCATAAGAAATTTATTTGACCTGAAACAGTACAAACTTAAGTAATCATGTAAAAGCATGTAATTGATTCATGGTTAAGGAAAACGTAAATACGTTTAAATATAATTCTGAGTTTTTTCATACAGTACGATTATAGACTGAAATGGAAAAGTAGTATATCACGAGCTGCTGATACAAATAAAGTTCTTCGCGAATATGCCGGCATTACACGATATGCATGTACGCGTATAGATTAATTTACTTATCTTCACGCCTTTATTGGAATCTAAATATCGCTACGGATTCTTCCGAGATATTTTATAAATGAAGAGATTTTACAAATAAAGTTCTTCGCGAATATGCCGGCATTACACGATATGCATGTACGCGTATAGATTAATTTACTTATCTTCACGCCTTTATTGGAATCTAAATATCGCTACGGATTCTTCCGAGATATTTTATAAAGTGATTGAGGTCATTGCTCTGATGAAAGTTCTGAACGTATAACAGCGCTTTAAATTTTCATCTGCTATAAATAGGCAAATTCGATAGCTGGTACTTGCTTAAATTCCCTTTTTTCAGCTGATGGTGGATGCTCTGTACGGTCACAATATCCTCAATAATCGAGATCTTCCGACCCTCATCAACAGAATCGTGTGCTCAACCGATTCCATAAAGTGCGTGGAACGTAAATGTGAAACATGTGCTACGCTGAATGCTTCTCAAATGAGTAATGTTACCGCAACCTTTATCACGTACTATCGGTGGGAACGCAATCAAGATGAGGCAACACATTTCATCAGTACGAAATGTATGCAGGTAAGGTTGACTTATGAAAAATGATCAGAATTTTATCAACGTTTTGATTTGTTAGTTGATAAACAGGTAATTCAGAGTTTTTAGGCCTATTCTATGAACTTATTTACAAATTATCAATTAAATAACGTAAAACAAAAAAATAACATAAAAAAGCGTAAATAACTTCACATTGATAGGACGGGCGTGGAAAATTTTAGTAATAGCTATAAGTATCGTCAACAACAAATTGGATCTCAGAATCAGCTCGTAATAAATAATATCGCAACATCGATATTCGTAGCGAGGAATTTACCAGTGTGCGTATAAGTGATTATTTGAATTATCTTCATATATTTTCTGTTATATTTCAGAAAATCGAAAGTGCTGTTGGACTCGTACGACAATTTGAGGAAAATTTGGCTAAATATGCGATTCATCTCTTCAGAGTCTTTAATCAGTTCCGGCAAATTCGGATTTGTGAAGTCTAATTTATCCGAAGATGAGATGATAATTCATATTGATTTTTCCGAGAATTACACAACGAAAAATAGTATGGAAGTACAAAGCCGCCCACTTCGGAAATCACCATCAGATAACTATCCATCAAGGTGTTTGCTACACTAAAAACAAGCCTCCACAATGCTTCGTGACCTTATCCGATGATAATCGCAAAACTGCAGAGGCGATTGCAGCTCACGTCAATGCATTCCTCCTCGACAATCATTCGATGATGAAAAAGGTACGGAAATCAAATATCTAGGCTATATGATACTAAATACACTATGAAAAGTTTGTATCCGAGAAAAAGTACTTAAATTCGTATCACCTTATAAATTGATTTAATATATTTTAGATTTTAATTTTAATAATTTTGTTATAGATATGATTTCCTATTCGCAAAGAATTTGGTTGAAGATATTTGTTGCCTTGCCTATCAACAACATGTTTCCATTCAATCATGCTTCGTTTTCTTATGCAACAAATTATAGATAACTTATAAAGTGAGTATTAAACATACGTGCACTTTTAGTTGAGCTCATTTTTGTTTCAGATAACGATTGTGTCGGACTCCCCTCTGAGTCAATATTAGAAATCGCTCGAAGTTATATTTGATGATGAAAGTGTGTATCGCTCATGGAATGGAGTAGTATGAATGGATATACAACGGAAACGGGTCACGGGAAAGGCGCACCGATGGGTTTGGGCTATAGTAAAGCGGATGCCGATAACCATGTGTCCCATGAAAGACATTCTATCCAGTCCTGCAAGAACAATCATTCCTCTTCTATCTGAAAACTAAGATGAGATGCAAAGTGGTAGGTTTTTCTACTATTTCATTTTGTTGTGATAGGTAAATTTTGATCACTGATTTTCGAGTAATTTCTAAAGGAATAAAAAACAAAAAAAAGCTTACATTGTTTTAGTTCCATATTTTCCTTTCATTTATAACTTAGAAATGTGTTCTTTCAGGTGAGCAGTAGAGAATCGATGTAATGGAAGAATATGCTCAATACTATCCGACTACGGCCTATGATTGTATCGCCAAATGCCATCACGTGGTTTTTTCAGAAGGAAAAAAAATCATTTATCCGGATTTTGGCTTGCAACTGCAGTAGACCAATTGTATGCAAAAAGCTTTAATTCAAAACATTGGCAATATCTGTATTGACACTGACCGTAGAGCCGACTTTGTGATTGATTGCATATTTCTGAAGAAATACTTTCATGAAAACTTTGAGTATTTCAATTGCGCCTTTTAAATTCCCCCAGCTGCACAGTCTGATAGTTCCTTAAATAGCGCATGATGTCGCTTAATCGAATCATGTTGTCCCTTAACCGACGCCTAATGTCCATTAACCGACGCCTGATGTCCCTTAACCGACGCCTGATGTCCATTAACCGACGCCTGATGTCCCTTAACCGACGCCTGATGTCCCTTAACCGACGCCTTATTTCTTAAAAATCACGTCCATAATCAAAACTCGTAAAGTGGTGTGGTTTTCATTGCTTTTTCTGCAATCTACAGCAAATTTCGATTCAGATATGCGTTTTATTTGTAAAAATTGAGTTACAAAATCTGAAAGACAATTTTGACCCAAAAATTAGGAGTTGTGGCTGAATTCACCCTATAACAGATAGAAGCAGTAATATGATCGACTAATTCGATTCTATGACTTCAATCGCTTAGCCACGCATTCGCGTTGTCAAGTCACTAAATAGTGAGGCATGTCGAACTGGAGTTGCTTGGGCTTATCATGCACTTCATTAAGTCGCGTTGATATGGAGAGATAGATTGCCATGTATTTGTCTGAGAGATCCAATTAAATGATGGAATGCTTTAGAAATGCATTGTGGGTGCGCAGAATATGAACGGACAGTGGTGGACCGAATGATACAAGAGAATAACAGGATGTGATACCTCTGACTGTCAATATAGTGTAATTTAACTTTAATAATTTCAAACATAAAAGATGTATACTACTGATAAAACATCCGCTTGACGATTAGCCAATAGGAAGACGGCGCTTTTGAATGCATGGCCAACGCGTTGCTAAAGTTGCATTCGGTTGTTCATCGATTGCACAAGATTTGGAAATTGGCACATGTGCGTCTAATTTGAAATAGATGAAGATACAGATAATTGAAACATAGCAGAACACAACTTTTTCTTACTAGTTATGATACCCGATTTCGACAGGGTAGAAAGATAAACCGGCTCATATATGCGGTTGTATCATCCATGAATCGATATTTTCTATATCAGACTCTGAAGCTCAGCAGTTAGTCGTGTCAGATGGAAGAATATATGTCGTCGTTGACAGCAAAACTCATCGTGTGATTTTCAAGGCGTAATCTGATGTCTGATATATGAAGTGTCTGAAGTGTTGATGATGCATGACGAGAAATCTTCGTCTGTTTTCATGTAGCTAATGTAGAAATGGCGACTGATTTTGCTAGAAAATGAAAGTCCACACAGCCTGTGGAATTGCACATCGTAGGTGTGCATGTCATGTGTCAGTCAAATCCTCGCAAAATTCGAAATGTATTTGTCTTATAATCAAATGTCAACTATTATTGCGAAAACGAGATCAAATGAAAATTGTTTAAATACTTCAAATTTATTTGTTGCGCTATATTGTCTGCAATTTGCAAATGATCACATGATTCAGCTGAGCGATCTGATTGGCCAATCTTCTGAGGAGTCAGCTATTTATTGTAGTGACAATGCAAAGCCGGAATCTCATTTGATAATCAATCCATTTCAACTTCCATGAATTCTCCTCCTTTCATGGCAGCTATTTTTTTCAAACATCTGTCTGCTATTTGACATCGAGAAAGGAATGAGCTCAGTGAACAGGGGGAGGGGATGGAGTTTTGGTAGTATTGATGCAGTGCAGTTGACCAAGCGAGAGAAGTTGCTCATTTTTTCCAAAGTGTTCAAAGAGGCACTAAGTTCGGCGCCTTCTTACGGTCGATCTTTAGTGCTGAACAGCAGCCTGTATGAAAGTTTGCACATCACCTTCACGCAGTCACACAGCTTCAGCCAAAAATCAATAGATAAAATTAACTTCCGCAATGCAGTCTGTCTTGACGCTTCAATCACCGCACATTTGACGCACAACGTACTTCCAACATCACTGACCTCTTTACAAATCTTCACACAGGCTGTGTCTAAGCAGTTTACATCTACCGTCAGAAATTTTGTTAGTGGTTATTCTTACCACTAAGTGGAAACAATAAGACACCTACAGGCCATGCTTGCCACTAAATATTTTCAACGTCCACTATTTCCCAACGATTTCTAATTCATGAGATGATAAATCTTTGCATACAATTCACCCTATGCATATCAAAATAACCAACTACACACAAGAAATTTAACTTATTTCGTGGAAATTCCTAGAGATGGTCATAATTATTGATTGGATTGTTTCCGAAAAGAAAAAGATAATGAGGGAGTAAAAAATGATGAGCCGTCCCATGGCTACTACAACGCCATCAATGCAAAGCGAAGTTCTATAGATGACCTTGAATTCTACATTTAATCGTTGATTTACTTTGATCTTGAAGTTGTAGACTATACATAATTATCTTTGAGCATTTTTGAAATTTCATAATTCAATGGATCTGGAAGTGAAATGAGAGGAAACCAAAAGTATGTTTGTTTCACAAACGTTTATTCGAGGCCGGCGATCAGTGCCAATACACGCTGTGCATAGTCTGCAGTGTGCTTAAGTACGGGACATGAAAGTAATGGAGAAATGTGAAGCAAGAATATCTGAAAAGGCTTTGTTTTAGACGGAGTGACGTCCTGTCCAAAACAAAAAGCTATTAAGTTAATAGCTTTTAGAAAAAACGACTCTTTTGAAAACGGCCATACATGTTTCAGGTGGATTCACCACTCCTCTTCAGTATACAACAAATTTACATCTTTTTATGTTGAGTTCAAATCATCGGAAGTGATTACCACAATTTCAAATTGCGTAGTTCGGGTCCGGACATTCAATAGGTTGTCGGAGTTGTATTCTTTGATGAAGAAGGCTTCAGCAAGCATGTTTAGCCACGGTTTGGCATGATACATGAACTTGAAATTAATGACGTCAGGAAAGTGCAAATGCATGCTAGTTTCAGATGGCGAATTGCTTATTAAGTGTTCATCTATTATGGTAATAAAATGCCTTTTAGTTTCCCAATGTAACATTCATTATAATGTTCACATGACTATATATTAACTATTGAAGAGGAAAGTTCCGTACAAATTTTGTCTTTATTATCGATGATTATATTAGTTTTCAGCGTTTTGAAAAATGGACGAATACGAGAATTCCAAAGACGAGAATTTATTTGTCTAACGCTCTTGCAAAATTCTTTCTAGAACATAGAGTTACAGTTAGTTCCGCCCCATGCTTTGTTTGTCAGGTTCTTGGATACTACATATAATAGAATTATCAATATGACGACAAACACTATTACATGATTTATTGAATTCATTTTCATTCATTTCAAATCACCTCGACCTGCAGTAAAGATAATTAGACCAACGATGAATCGACGAACCCTGATTGAGGCATCTAGACTCATTTACAGGAAAGGAAAGCGCCAGGAATCGACGTTTCAAGCGTAGTAGCATTGCATTATAAACAATTAAAGATGGTCTCAAAATTAACCTTTGCGAGTGTCGCGTCATAAGCTTTGATAGATTCCATATCCTCTCGTATTTGACATCAATGTGTCTAAACTGTAAAAGTAAGCGACTCCAAGATCGGGTAACTTTGGACAAAATCAAAATGTGAGCATTACACCCAGTTCCTACTTTCAAATTACTGCAGCAACTAAAACCGTAAAGCATCCACTTTCTTTTCAACAAAGACATCAGAAAATGACTTCTGCTGCTAAAATGGTTTCAGTGGTTCTGGAATCGTCACAGAGATGCATTTTTGAACATAATTGCTCGCGCGATTTTTGAATTTTGTCATGTAATTTTTCTATAAGATATCATTCAGGATGCTCTCTGTTAACTACCGGCGCTGTGGCCTTGTGGTAGAGTGCTCGCTCTGCGTCCGGGAGACCTTGGTTCAAATCTTGGTCGGGTCAAACCTAACACTTTTAAAGTAGGTACACTCTGCATTCTTGCTAAACACTCAGCACGAAAAAGAATGAGAATGGTAAATGACAACTCGGCCACATGGAAGAAAGGCTCCGTGCCTAATGTGCTTCCGAGTATAAACAACGTTCATTTTTTTATTTATTTATTTACCTGACGTATTGCAGTATGCTAAAATATCATAGCATCATCGCTTTTCATGCTAGGTGTAATAGAAAACGGAAATTTTATGATCGATGATGTTGTGAATCCTTTCATATTCTGACAATGCCTCAAATCTCTCATTTCCTCTCAATCTCTCATTTCTCAAATCCTGTTTTCCACTTATTCAATGAGCATTTTTTCTGGGATTTTCTGGATACTCGTATATTTCCAGGGAGTCGAGACTCAAAATTGTCGGGAATTTCCGGAAAATCCCGTGCTGCATTAACATCCAATGTTGCATTAACAAAACATGCATTGATAACCTTATTATAGATTATTTCATGAGGTAGAAAGCATCACCACTCTATGGTAGGCCCACTAGTGCTGTTGGCCTACTCACCTAAGAGTTTGAAAAATCGAAATACATGTATAAATGATGGAGCAGTTGAAAAAAGTGTCACTACTGTATAATCTGGCATCACAATAAGCAGATCTACAAGCAATTACCATTTTACTGCGCCTATCCTATCCATATCGAGTATAAACGTATATTTCATAAAATGTTGTTAAAATTTCCATTATATTCTTTACACAAATAGTTTCATTCTATGTTCCCCTATTGCTTCCGAAATTAGAAATTGGAATAAACATTTATTGACGTATTGACTCACTGATATTGATATAACTATTAATTGCGGCGAGATGGTATCTGAAACTTAAATAGAGTGATTTTCATGAATGTTTTCGAGAATTTGCTAGCAACAAATCATATCAAGTATATTTTTTCTTCAAGAGTCACAAACGACTGTTGGTATGAATGTCTCATTGACTAATAATGTCCCATCATGATGATTGTACAATATTTGCCACTGGCTTTTGCAGGAATAAAAGGATTTTTTACTCAATGTTTCGTGATTCTTTACCGAGAGTGACACATGCATAGCAGCTAATCAAAATTTCAAAATGATGTAAATGAAGAAAAAAATACATAGAACATAGACATTAACAATGAAAGTAGATAAACGATAGATCAAATTGCCATGCAAAAGATGTGCGGCTGGTATGATTCGAACCTACGACCAAGGTTAACTAGACCTCTGCTCTAACCAACTGAGCTATGAGCCACTTACGCGACTGTGTCAGTTGGCAGAATCAAATCCTCACCACCACACATCAGTTGCCAAGGCAATAATAATCAATAAATAAATAACACGTCACAATTGCGACCGCCGACATTAAGGCAAGTAGCGGGGATCGACTGTCCACCAAAGCATCGTAAACCATGTCGTGAATGCAAACATAGTATACGATCAGTGGTGTACTGGAGGGGGTACGCTGCAGTACACGGCAGTACGGTATTTTGAGATTGCTGTGCTGTAAGATGCAAGTAAGGAGGCTATGCTGAAAATGAATTGTTGATCCTTATTGTTTTTCCTTTTATGAAAGCTTGTGGTTATGAACACATCGGATGATCTGTCTGGGATATGCGTGTTTGAATAGAAATAATCAAAATATCAGAATAAGAATTGAACAACCGTGTTGTCTAATTTCCTATTCTACGGTTGATATTTTTGATTAATTAGATTGCTTTGATTAACCTTGTTTATATTGTATTCCATGATGGATGATCTTATGCATATTTGCTATATCGTATTCTATGTATTATGTCTACGTATATTCTCGGTTAGCTGCTATGCATCAATGATATTTTGTCACTCTCGTTAAAGAATCACGAAACGTTGAGTAAAAAAACTTTTTGTTACTGCGAAAGCCTGTGTCAAGTACTTTATAAGCAACATCATCAAGGAATGACCAATAGAAACCTTAACCGTCTTTCACCATGATCATACCGCACATTTGGACAAAAATCATTTGACTATTGTAGTTCTAAAACAATCGAGATAATTATTTTTATTTACCGTCGTTGCTTTTTAGCATGTATAATCATATACTTGCATGACTCGACGGTTTTCATGTCCAGATAGAAATTACAAATGAATCGTTTTCGAAGCTACAACCAGTGCCACCTGACGCAAATTTTTGAAAACTACTTTTTGTATATCTGATATAGATGAAACTGCATCAGATGGTAGCGTATGAACTCATTTTATCTAGCCGAATTCCTGGTATTTTCTCTTATGTCATGCATCAAAATGATCGTTCAATTTTTCCATATAACTAGCAAATCAAATTACCGCTTGCAGGTCATTTTATGCAGGTCTAGTGCGTCATTTTTTTCATTTTCTTCATTTTTTTGGTAACATATCATTTTATTTCATTTTTTGCTGCTGCTGTCATTTTTTCATTTTTTCTTCGAAATCATGCATTCTCAAATAGATTCTCGTAAATCGCCGACTACCAGCCTAGTTCAAAATTTATCCTTAGAGATATCAGCTCTCCACTTTCTGGATTTTATGATTTTGTTGACTAATGCACCGAACTCCAGATGTCGTATAACTTGATGGAGAATCATGAAACTTCCGCAACACTCCGTTTTTTGGGCTATTCATTATCTTATGGGTGATTTTAATAAATCAACGAACCACAGGAAACATTCTGTAACAAGTAACAAAAAGTACTTCCTCAGTCATGTGCCAAAACAGTCCGAGTACAAAAAATCGCTACCGAAAAATAAATGATTCGACAGAATTCGGAAGTGTCTAACCGTTCATGAACAAGATGTAATTCTAACAATGAAATTCTTGCTGGATATTGCTGATATTTTTGAAAAGTATCTTCTCATTTTCCAAGATAGTGGCCCCTTGTACACAGACTGTTTCCGGAAATGAAACACCTCTTGACAACTTTAATGCGTCGTTTGTTAAAACCGGAAATGGTGGAAATGAAGACTGTAGCCGACCTTCTTCGCATCAATACCGCCAATGCAGCCCATCATCTGCAAGAAGTTGAATTTGGTCAAGCAGCCAATGTCATGAGCGCTATGCAGTCAGAAAGGCAAAAGAAGGAAAGCCGTGAATCAATGAGAACCTCCTATACAGCTATGATTGAACATCTGCAAACAAAGCTACCTATAGATTCTGAGTTGTTGAAGGATTTGACCTATCTATCCCCCAGTTCGAAGCAAGAGAGTCAAACAGATTCATTGAACGCCATTAGCCGACTGTCTTCAAAGATGCCGATAATCATCAAAGAGTCTCAAATGTCAACTTTGCGTGATCAGTGGAAGCTTTATCAATCAGAAGTATTCCTGATGAACTTTTCCAAGATAGAACAGGGAAATTGCTTTCTATCGATCAATATTGGAGTGAAGTCATGAATATCAAGTTCGAGAATAGTAATCAGAAGAAATATGAACTTCTTGGTAAATTGATCAAGAGTTGTCTGTCCAACAGCAATTGTAATGCTGATGTCAAGCGTAGCTTATCGGAAAATAAGAACACGCTAACGGTTGAGCGAACTAATCTTAGTGATGAAGCACTGGTGGCCTTGAGAAGGTGCAAGGAGCATGCACGTCAATATGGTAGCTCTGAGAAAGTGTGTACGCTCTCCAAAGAGATAAATATGGTAGCTCTGAGAAAGTGTGTACGCTCTCCAAAGAGATAACGACCTCCGTACAACAGTCGCATCGGAAATTCTCAGAGAGGAAGAAACGCGATCGCGAAGAGTTGGAGATCGCAAAGAGAAAAGAGGAACAAGCTGTTGAGGAGGAAATATTACGCCAGGCATTGATTGATAAATCTGTTAGGAAATACGAGAAATTAGATGCGAAAGAGGGAAAATTAAAGAAGATAGAAGAGGAAGTAGCGGAAGAATACGAGATCTCGCTGCGAATGTTAAAAGAAGCAAAGTTTCAACTGGACAACTCCATCGCTGCAAATGATATGGTGGGTATTAGAGTTGCCCAAGAATTGTACTCCTCAGTGAGTGAGGAAGTTTCAAGGCTGAGCGAATTAAATACAAAACAATCCATAAAAGAGCAGAGATTGGATCGAAGCGAAAGTGTGCATTCGAGAAACTTATGAACAATGTTAAAAATCGAAAGAAGATGTGAAGCCATGAACTATATTTGGAATTATTCATGAATTGATTGGTTTTGTTATTCTATCGCCAATGTTTTTATTTTGACTGGATGTTGAGCATGTACAACTTACGTAGGTAATGTTAAGTGAGACATCGATATCTAAAGACGGTATACAGTGATGGATAATTAATGATGGATTCATTGTATCTATTAAATCTTTACATACGGGTACACGATTTTGATATGTACGATTTTTTTGACCTTAAGATTTGCAGCGTATAATCTTTTGAATGATGACTGTCGGGCATGTTGTTTGGATGGAAATGCTACAGGAGTCAATTAAAAATTTCATTATACTATTGCAATGATGAAAGTGATACGCTATATTGTTTGATTCTTAGTGGATACTTTATTATTTCTTTCATTTTTCCGCCCCCAAAAATCATTTTTTTCTTGAAAAATTCGTCATTTTTTCTCATTTTTTGACTTTCTATTCGGTAGAGAGCCTGCGGTTGTGAAGTCAAGCAGAGAACGAAATAATTCGCAGAACTTAAACTGTGGTATGGTATTGTCCTGCAGCATTTTTCATTGAGCCCCAACTTCAATACGAAACCTGTGTCTGAAAATGTGTCCACTATTTTTAGCAATAAATCTTAAAACGGGATTTGCTTCTACATGCACATTAATTAAGTCAAAGTATGCAAGTCATGTAGTCTTTTAGATAGTCATCGTCAGTAATGCCGACAAGGATGCTATTCAAGTGCCAGACTCAGAAGCTTCGACGTCTGGCTGAGATGCAACCACTTATCATTACATCTTGATAGCTTAAACTACTAATGGCTAATGGTGACGAGTGACAGTGATTTCCAGAATCACATTTCTCCCTCTAGATGGGTGCGGACTTCAAACTAATTAATCGGTGATTCATTTTAGACAGAATATGTGAAAGAAAACTAAATTTTATGGATTTCTTTAATGTTTTGATGGTCTAGCAGGCTCCATGCTAAAACTTGCTCATATACTGGCAGGTTCGGCGGCATGGACGGAGCATGGAGATAGGCCATGATTTCTTAATCGGAACTCATCTGTGGAGCATTAAATTTTTTGGAAATTTCGCGAATGGGTGCCATTATGCCGGATGGTGTATGACTCACAACGATCCGCTGTTTTCTACAATTGAAGCTGTGTTTTGGGTCCACTTGCTAGTAATCACTATTTGAGGCAAACCTGCACTAGGCGAAGGAGTTTCTTTATTTTGCTATTTTGTACGTAAACGTACATGGCATAAGTCGAATGAGGTAATGAATGTATTAAAAGATCGCAGATGCACGAAAATACTGTACCAGATAATTCCTCGAGTCAGTTTGCTCAATCTGAAGTGATGGTAAAAGGACTGACAGGATGATCACATTGCCTTTACAATGTAGAAAACCTGGCATGTGGTACTTCACTTGTGTGGATACTTAAGCGGCACCTGATGTATTTAATACGTTATAGTTTTCTTTCTAGTATCTAGACCAGATGAAGTGAAAGGATCCTATACATAGTGCACAGTACTATAAGTAAACTTTTAGATTCACGGTCAGCCCGATTCCATATTATCTTTCCAGCACTTTTTGCACTTATTTTTAGATGCTTGAAGGTAAAAGAGGAGGACGGATTGCTATTGTTGGAAGTGGAATAATTGGGTTGTCAACTGCACTATGTCTTCGAAATTCTTTACCACCGTCTTTCGATATCACTGTGTTCGGCAAGGACATGCCTCCAAATACTACCGGCGATTCTGCAGGTGGATTATGGTTGCCTGTTTATTTCAGTCAAACTTCAGAGTCAAAGCTTGAGTAAGTAGAAATCAATAATATTGAATGTCTGCTCTGTGTTTTGTTCAATAAATTGGCTGTGATGTGAGTTTATCCCGCGATATTATTATGTTGCGTTCCTGAACCTTTCCAATACTTTCAATTTTCATCTTTTAAATCCACATTCTTCCCAATTTTCATTTGTTATGTTGTGAATCACAAATGTGCTACATAGCTACATTGTCTTTGATCAAAAAAATTATATTCTAATGATCTATTCTAAACATTTATTCTATTCGATTGTAAAGTGCTGAGTACATTAACTTACATATCTTTGGGTTGTAAAGCATCTTTGCCAACTGTAAGCTTATAAAAAGGAAACAATTTGCGAGAAGTGATCAAAATTCATAATCAGATGACTACGGAGTCAAGCAGTGATATTCACGGCAATCGTCTTTGATATTCATACGAAGTCCAGGTTTGTTTTCATGGATTCACGGAACTTTAGAATTAAAATGTTGCTTATTAGCTTTAAATTGCATTCAATATTATTATAACAACTTGATTCACAGTGCCTAATTTGAGATGCACAATTGGCATATTAATCTAAATATCTTCAAAAATGTAGTCATAGCTCGTTAATTAAGACCATAAATGCTGGGCTTTCAACGTCTTGTTTATCGAATGCCTTAACTTATCAGCAGCTTATATATGCCAAAGATACAAAAATGCCACAGCCGCTTGATCTTAATTAACCGCAATCCTAATTATCCGTGTCCGAATCAGCGAGCTTCGACTGTATTTAATATTAAAAATACCATTTCGCATCACAAACTTGCTGCATATTGAGTGGAAAGTAGTGTTGACATTGATGCCTTCTGATGATTCCTGATATTCGATTAGATGGGGCTACTCAACTGAGGGTGGAGCTCAATATTTAATTATTCTGTTTACATAATGTCGCAATTCAAGCAACATTTTAAGCTCAATATTTTTCTCCGAAAAGAGAAATTCTGTTATTTGTTTGATTTGAAGATGACACTTAATCTTTTTACTGAGCTTCCTACAAATGTACTGCAGCGGCGCAATAGAGCATAAAACCATCAGAACATTATTGGTGGATTCTATTCCCACCAAGAACGGACATTTTGAATGGCAATTTCAGCTAAGGTTTTACAGCTAAATCGACGCAGACATCTACAAAGATATGTAGCTGATTAATATGAAGATACTCCTAAACTAGAATGTATTTTCTATGATCTTAGGATGAATTTAACTTATATCCGTAGATAGGTTGGATATCTGAGGTATCTAAAGAGGACATGATGCAATTATGTCGAAACTGCTACAATGTTGCGAACTCGATCTTTGGGTTTACATTCAGACTTAATTATCTACTGTACATGCACATACATGTACAACAATACTCATACAAGTAGACCTTACGTAACGCACGGCCTACTTACGGCATTAATGCAAAGGTCAATCATCAAAGTGATATCAACTGAAGCACCCATTCATATACCAATCTCCATCTGTTGCCGTTGGCAAGTCATCTCGTCAACGTCCTTCATAAACAAAGACAGTAAATAGACAGTAAATATACAGTCAGGTGGATATGACTGCCGCAAGCGGAAGGCTTACTTAGCTTTTTATCAGTTCATCAGAAGTAAGCTGGGTTTGTCGGTTTACAAGTTAAGTTGGACTTGTAAATACATACCTTTTATCTTCGTATCTTAACCGGTAAAACTTCAAGAAGACACCTGACTTCACTGACTTTTGGCGCTCTGGTAATCTGTCTGCTTTGGTCACAATTTGCATGATGCTTGCTAGTGAAGACATGGTCAAATTTATCGTCGATCTTCTCACAATAGGTCATATATCGATTTTCGCAGTTTCTGTTTTTCAATCAAACGTTCGGTTGTTGCTTTCGCGCAGTATCTTCATTTTTCCTAATATTTCTATCAGAGACCATTAGGTGCCTTGATTACTTTGTAGAGGAAAATGGCACCCAGTTAATTGCGAAGTTTATTCCACAGGCTCTCTCAGGCGGTCTTGTCGGTGGGAAACCCGAAATAGGATCAAATTAAAAACAAACACATAAGAAGAAGCTGGATGTGAAGTGAGCACATTTTACCATGACAAGGGAAAGTCTATCAATGGATTCTTATGCTTGTGGTGATATGGTTTGGAAAAGTGTGTTTACACGTGCAACTTTGTTGCTGACACTTTATTGATCCATGATGAGTCTGAAAATAATGAACGAACATGGGCAGTAAACAATTGAAGTCGGTCGTCTAGCAAACAAAGATATGCCTAAAATAATCGTGCTTCGTGCGTCACCAGTCAGTGTCCAAACAATACTAATCTAATGAATGCTGATGATGAAAATTGCATAATGGTTGAGTGTCAGCCAAAGGTAGCACCAAGGCTCAATAAACGTGATTTGTAAGTGGTAATTAAGCATCTATTTGTTGAACACGAAAATACAATTCTAACAATTAGACCCACATAGCATTTAGGAAAATGCAAAATTATTAAAATTAAATATTTAGTATCTCAGTAAAAAATAGGATGTGTGTAGTGAATTTTACTTCGTTTGTCTGCTATGAGACACTTGAGTCTTCTCTGACGCGTGGATGAATATATAGAATTTTCGATTTTCTTGAATGATTCCTAATTATATAATTGATCAAATTTTTCAGGAGGTTCAAATCCATTGATAGAAAAAAACCAAGTTACTTGGTGCCTCCGTACCAGTGTATTTTTTTTGATCTGTTTAAAAAATGAATAATGATACACTGAAGTGCACTGAAGTTGCACTGTACTTCGGCCTTTGGCCTTCAAGGTGCGATGGTAAGTGGCAGGTCATACATTCAACCCTTCCCTTAAGAATCGAAAGTGAACAGATTTAACATCCGATAACTACGTAGTAGAAGCGATCAAAGGATAACAGTTGATTTCGTACTTCCGATTGATTTCCGGCTTATTAACTCTGATACACTTGCTTTCTTCAATAGTAACATCGCGAGTGTTACTTTTCCTAGATAGGAACTGAATTTTGAAGTCTTGAATTCCTTTGATCGGATGTTTGGACCGGTGCTGAGATAGGGCACTATTATATGTGTTGTTTTTAATGCTACTTTTATGTTCTTGATGTCTTATTTTAAAAGGACGACTTGTTTTACCAATATAATTTTCATTGCAAGTTTTACAGGTATACTGGTATACCACATACCTATCCGCGCACGAATATTTAGGTCCGATATCTTAACAAATTTCGCAACCACAATCTTTGGTCATTTTATGTCTCTTTCTGAGGAATTTCTCAAGGCTAACATTCGGTTTACTTATCAGGTTTCCTGAAATGTTGTATTTTTTCATCACGTTTTTGATGCGTCTGTTACACGTATCATTGATGAAAGGTATCATCAGATTAGCCTTATTTTCTCGCTTTCTATTTTTGTTTCTGCGTCTCATACTTTTTTTGTTAAAATCTTTTTCTTTATAGCCATTATTTCGCAACATCTTAAAAAACTCCTCCTTCGACTCATTATAGTATTTCTCTTCAGAGCAGTGTTCTTTGATATAATCTTGACGTGATTTTATAAAATTAGTTTTCACATGGTTTGCTACGAAGGAATCTTTTTGTAAGACTATGTCAGAGTGACAAGCTTTATGATACCATTTATATTCAATTTTGTGATTACCAGTAAGAAGAGTCAAATCCAAAAAATTCAAGCCAACCTCAGGGGGGCTTACTTCTACAGTAAATTTGATTTCTGGAAGCACATCATTGAAGCTTTTTTTGACCTGTTCGATAATCGCTTCGTCGTGTTCAATAGCTCCTATGATAACGTCATCAATATACCTTTTATAGACCTTCGGAACAAACGTCAAACTTTGCAGAGCTTTGATTTCTATATGATGTAGAAAATGATAGCAAAAGCAGGGGCAAACCTGCATCCCATCGGGACACCTCTAACTTGCCTGTAAGTTCTACCATCGTAACTAATTTCGTAATTATAACAAATAAATCGGAGCATGTTCTCCAAATCTGAAATTTCAATTCTAAAATTATCTATCTCTTCATAATGGGAAGAAATCGATATTATGTTGTACTCAATGCCTGTACTTATAGGTATACTTGGATAAAGTTTCTCCACATCAAGGCTTATGAACACTGGCTTCTGCATTTTAGTAATATCAATGTCTTTTATGTGCCTTATCAACGCCCTGGAACTATCTAGATGTGCCGGAATGAATTTCAAAAGCTGGGTTAACACCTGAGCAATACACCAGTCTACCTTGTCCACTGGGGTTCCGTGCACTGAAGCTATTGGGCGCATAGGATAAGCCCCATTGTTTGGTTCTTTGTGGTCTTTCACAAAACCAAAAAAATTCGCAGGTTTACTCCCATATGAAAGTAATCTATCTTTTTGATATTTATTCTCCGCTAAAGTGCTTTTACTCAGGGCTGCCTTCAAGATTTTGTTGGCTTGAGCTTCAATAGATTTGCATTTACTTTTCGGTAATATGACGTAAGTTTCCTTGTCGGCTAATAGCTCATTCATTTTATCCTTAACTGTCTCTGTATCACAGATAATCAGTCTATTCGTTTTATCAGTGCACAGGCACTCCTGTTCATTTTTTTCAAGTTCATTTTTCAAAAATTTGCTAGCTTTCAAACTGCTGATATACTGTGGTTTCTTTTCCAGTTTTTTAACCTCTTCGTGCATGATTTGTTTACTTTCAAAGAAGAACTGTTTTAGTTTAAATATTCTTCCCTATCAGAGAGTCTATTTGGTAATTTACAACTATTACGATCAAAAGGGATTTGGTAATCATTACGATCGTTGTTGTTATCATCGTTTTCTAGATTTATCTTCCATCTTAATTTGTAGAAGTAGGCTTCGAATTCATCGTCTACTTGATTCCAGAAGTGTTTATCAAACTCATACGGTAAGTGATATTTAGGCCCTTTTTCTAGGAGATTGTCATTATTTTCAACTTTAGGATGTGCGTGTCTGTTCACCTTCGATCTATTATAGGGAAAAACTGGTGCATCATCACAAAAATAGTCACTAAGTTGCTTAGGATATGGTTTCTCACCGATAATGTTCCATTTTGTTTTATGTCGCAGATACATGGATTTTGCCACGTTTCTCATGACGATCCGAGTGTTAATCTCGACATATTGGGATAAATCACTATGTGACAATCTTTGAAGGTTCAACCATTCAAAGCCTCTGGTCATATTCAGTTCAAAACGTTCCATGTGCAGCCGTTGTAGATCTACTCTCAGCATCTCCATCATTGTAGACTTCGCTTTTCTGAGTACATTCTCGTTTTCAGTGAAGTGACTCACGTTGATGTTGTTTTGTATGTACTTTGGGATGCAGCAAAATTGCAGGCAGCTGCCGATGAACAGGATGTGGCAGCATATCTTCACGTACTTGACCTGTGTTGTAACCTACTTGATTGTGTTCCCACACTTGACATTTGAAAGTCCAGTGGTATTCCGTATATAATTGATCAAATTTTTCAGGAGGTTCAAATCCATTGATAGAAAAAAAACCAAGTTACTTGGTGCCTCCGTACCAGTATATATTTTTTTGATCTGTTTAAAAAATGAATAAAGATACACTGAAGTGCACTGAAGTTGCACTGTACTTCGGCCTTTGGCCTTCAAGGTGCGATGGTAAGTGGCAGGCCATACATTCAACCCTTCCCTTAAGAATCGAAAGTGAACAGATTTAACATCCGATAACTACGTAGTAGAAGTGATCAAAGGATAACAGCTGATTTCGTACTTCCGATTGATTTTGACTCCTAATTAACAAAAGATTGGTTGTTGAGCACAGAAGTTCTTTGCTTGTCAACTGAGATACATGTAAATAGATGTTTGTTTGCGGCATTCAGTGCGTCTACCAGCATCAATTCAATCAGGGCTCGTACCTTTCCGTTCTTTCCGCCTATTTTACACATCGTCCGTCATTTTCCATCCTATCAAACATTTGTATCTCAGTGAATTTAGCACAAATCTTGTACCGGGTACACCAGCATCAATTCAATCAGAGCTCGTACCTTTCCGTTCTTTCCGCCTATTTTACACATCGTCCGTCATTTTCCATCCTATCAAACATTTGTATCTCAGTGAATTTAGCACAAATCTTGTACCGGGTACAGAATTTGTACGCATGCATGTTTCAGCATCGTCGATGGCAAACATCATCAGTGCTTACAGATAAAAGGACAATTAAATATGATCAAATATGATTAAATATGACCTGTGATTACTCCTCAAATTCCTCAGATTCCTCAAATATTTTTTTTATTCCTCGAATCCTCAAAAATTCCTCAAATATAGCTTAACTAAGAGAAATTCCTCAAATGTGACACATTTCAGACTAAATGTAGGATAGTGTATTGTTTTTTGGCGAATGGCGATGATATGTAAACTTCCAATCAAGAAGCGGAGATAGAATCCTATAACATGCATCCTACATTCTGACTGCTGAGCTTGAACAATTATGATTTATAACGTGTTCTTATTTCACGTCGTTTTCATTTCTGGAAGCTACATGGCTGCAGATGTTTGGGTTCGTCCGGACTTATTTTGCTATGCAGAGAAGTCAGAAGTTGTTGTCTGTCGAACTCCTTAGTGCAACACTTTCACGTATTTAATGAGTGAAACACTGCGATCAATCTACAGAAATTGTATATTTGAACACTGCAATAAATTTTTATTTCCAACATAATGTGGCGGAGAATTCCAACAATAAAATACTTATTCAATTATTTTCATTAATTATCTTGACCTGTTTCACAGCCTTCATTATGTTTCTGCGACTATATGGTTGCCAAATGCACGCCTTTTCTTCTTAAAGAACTTTAGGATATCAATCTTCTATATCCATTATGTGATAGCGTATAGGTAGCCTTGCCCACGTGGATTTCAATGCTCTTTCTTATCAACTGAAGCGTTTGCTTTACTCATTCTCTTCCATTATATTTCTGCTGAATACGAGGTCTGTCTAAAAAGTATCCGACCTTCATCTTTTCGACTATAGAAGAAAATAAAAGTTATTTCTTAATTTTGAACTCGCTATATATTTCATTCATAACAATTTAATGCCGAAAATACACGTATACAGTAAACAGTATCAAAGTCCTTCAAAATAAGCCCCATCAGAGTCAACACACTTTGATCACCGAACCTTCCAATTTTCAAAGCCCCCCCCCCCCCCGAAATCCTTCTTCTGGGATGGCCCGCAGTTGATCTCTCACATTGTCCATGATAATCTCTCGAGTCTGGAATCGATGGCCCTTCAGCTGTTTCTTTACCTTCGGAAACAACCAGAAATCAGCGGGGACAAGTCTGGTGAGTAAGGAGGTTGGCGAACGAGAGGGACGCCATGCTTTGCCAAGAAATCTCCAACCAACTGTGAGGAATGGGCCGGTGCATTGTCATGGTGCAAACGCCAATTTTTTGACTCCCACAAATCCCGCCTCTTGCGTCGAACTGCTTCTCGAAGACGTCGGAGAACTTCTCTGTAGTACTCTTTCGTCACTGTCTGATTTTCTGGTGCAAATTCGTGATGCACAATTCCCTTGCTGTCGAAGAAGACCGTACTTTCGTCGGTCTCGGTTATGATCGGCGTTTCCACTGAGACGATTGTGCTTTGGTCTCCGGGTCATAACCGCATACCCATGTCTCATCGCCGGTAATGATGGTATCCAGGTAGTCAGGGATTGCGTCACAAGTTTGGAGCAAATCTTCAGCGGTTTCTTTGCGCACACACCGCTGCTCTTCAGAAAGCAGTCTTGGCACAAATTTTGCAGCCACTCGGTGCATGCCCAAATTCTGTGTCAAAATGGCATGGGCAGAGTCTTTGCTGATGTTCAATTCGTCACCGATTTCCCGCACTGTCAAACGGCGATCGTCCATTATGAATTCATTAACGTTGTTGATGACAACTTCATTGCGACACGTCAATGGCCGGCCAGATCGGAAGTCACTCTCCGCAGATGTTCGACCTTCCTTGAACCTGTTATACCATTCTTTTATCTGTGTGATGCTCATGGATTCATCAAGAAAAACCTGTTGTATTTTTCGAATTGTTTCCGCTTGAGTTTCACCCAACTTTTGACAAAATTTGATACAGTAGCGCTGTTCTAACCGTTCTGCCATCACTGATTGAAATGAAGAAATCGAAATTCGCCGAAAGTAAAATTATCACGTGATTCAAATGCCTCGTGATCGTATATGAAGAATAGAAATCGCCATTTGACCTTGAATTCAAGTAAAGCAAGTTTAAAAACATATTTGAGAAGTTTTTCGTCATTCTAAATTCATAGCACTAAAAGTTAGATATCATGGTCGGATACTTTTTAGACAGCTTCCTGGTCACTAGTGTGTGGGAGCTAGAAGCTTATGAGGCTGTGCTATCCCATGAGTCTGCAGCTACGTTTTTCAGGGTTTGCAGCCCGACATCTGAACACAGGCTGGTGGTGTGAAGGTAGTGCACAAATCGTTTAGTTGTATGCGAACTTAAATTAATGAAGACATTCAAACCACATATTACTGGATTGGTAGATTTTCAACCTGGGTCTACTGCAAGATGTGGATGTCAATATCTCAGAGGAACTTCATGCGAATAGAGGTGATCATCTTTCACGCTTTGCCTAGATGATACCAACGACTTAGCTGGCAAGTCTGTTCCTGACAGTTGTTTTGTGTCGTCTGAGAGAATTCAAAGCGCTGACAGGTAAACAAGAGCCACCAAAACTTACGCAGTAAAAAATGATATTAATATATTAGTGTGTAATGTGGCGTATCCTTCATAATACTGAATTTTTTAACCCACAAGCAATGCATTCCGTCAACGATTTTAATCTTCTTTTAATGATGGGTTACTCTCCTCCCAAAATTTGTCTAAAATCTGTGAAAATTAATCGACACAATATCCACAGATGCCTGTATTTAGGATATTTCCTACATTCAAAAAATTGCAGTATACAAATCTGACAAGCAAAATTGAATTGGTGACGATAGCGTGAAGCACAGCGATATCAGCAGCTTGATCTGACATCCTCTGTTCGACACATTCTAAGCAGATAGTACTTGAGGTCAACAAATTAAATTCGTGACAACGCTGGAAGTGATTATGACCAGGCCAATGTCCCTTTGTAATATACACAACTTTAAAAAGTGTGGTGTGGTCAACCCTGGGGTTGCCGTCTTCGACCTTCATGACTTGAAGTTTGGCCCAAAATCCATGCTAAAATTTGCATCTTTTTTGCAATTACCATATTAGGCTCCGCTTCCATTCCTCAAATTTTTCAAGGAAAATCCTCAAATTTTCTCACAGGCTAATCACAGGCCTGGTGTACGAATATGTTTGCAGTTTTCCTACTTCTTCTATCAGCATTTGCGAGTAATGTATAGCACTGATAGGAAGCAGCTAGGGTTCAAAGCTATACGTGATAAAAAGCAAGTTGTGATATCAAAAGTGTTCGACTGTATCTCTACTGATGAAACACGCACAATTATGCATGAACATCAACAGAAACGTGTAATCAGGTGACCCGTCTAAAAGCAACGCTGCACGTGTACTTTAATAAATAATTTCACTGATGCAACGTAACATGATAAGGTATTAATTTGCGAGGCAAACCTTTTCTAAATGCATCAGTAGAATTATAAAGCATGAAAGCAACATGTATGTCTAAAATTTTGCAAACATTTTTAAACGTTCTCATTGCAGCTTGTTTAACTATTGTTGATTTCAGTACTATCACATTCGCTATGAATTTATGACCCCTACAAATGATAGTTGCATATTGGATAGTGATGCCAGATCTGAAAAAAGTCATGTAACGGCTGTTGATGTATATTGCTTGCTGATGTGGTCGTAATGCCTGATTACACCAGTTGCTATGGAAATAAGCAATTTTCAAATGAAAGAAGTTGACTGATGGCAATGTGTAGACATGCTCGTTTACATGTTGAAAGGAAAGAATATATCCATCTTTCTTTATGTGACTTTCAGGAGATGGTGCAAGGTAACTTGGGACTACCTACTCAAAATATTAAGAACTCCAACGCATTTTGAAAAGGGTGTTTACATCGCACCCCTCATCAGACTTTTTACAAAGGAAGCTGTGCTCACGGTGAGCTTTTTCTCTAATGGGGAGCTTTATGATATAATTGTAGTTTTCTGACCTATGGCATTCATATTGAGCTTCTATTTGAAAATTAACCAGTGATTAAGATTTTTGAATTTCAATTCGATAAAAGCTAATTGAACAAATACATCCTCGGTACCGGTAGTAAAAATAACGGGTTCTGTAGTAACATTCTAAATTTTCAACAAATATATATTAAAAACGGGAACAAATGCTTGTGCTTGCGTGTAATCGAGTGGAATGACCGTCTCACCTCCCAGTGTGGACTCCTATAAATGACCGCAAATCCTCCTTGTGTTATTCTCGTACACGAACCTCTTACATTTGTTTTGCATACCTTCGTACTGGACATGTACTTTATTGATCACATAAGGACTCCCCAGCAACTTCTCCGTAGTAACGTTTATCTGGCTTGTGATTGGCCACTTCTCAGTGGTCAATCCCTTACTATATATCGGTGGTATGGCTTACGGCAGCATTGGGGGGGGTCCTTGTGCTCGGTTCTGATCTGTACTGGTGTGTATAAACACTATAGATAGAAAAGATACATGCGAATTTTTGTCAGTACATCTATCTGAAATTTTCACACATGGTTCCTATACTTATCAATAGCATTCTTAGGCAGATCTGTTAATATCTACGGTGTAGGCCTACTTTCACCCACGGTTGACAATGCCGCAACATAACACTTGTTTAGATTTCTACTTCAGTTGCGTTCGAATCCTAGTTGAATAATCGTTTAGAAGGTGCGGTCATCAGATATTTGGCTAGTTTTGGAAGTACCGACAAAATGCAATGTCAAAATTCGTCTTTTTTAGCGATATATTTTGTGAGAAAGTTCGCTTTGTACCATTGCTTGCCTAATTAAAAATTGTTATATATAGTCGAGTCGTCTGGAAGGGAGGGCGCTTGCGTCCGTTTGGACTCAATTTTATCACGTCTATGTTGATAAATGTAACGGTGTTATGATATTTATTCTATTTCCTCCATCTACATTGTTGATTGGAGAATGTAGATCACGAAACCGGTAATCCTTGAATTCCCCACCCCCCCCCGCGGAAATCAAGGAAAAAGTCAGGTTAGTGTACTTAAAAGATGATAATACACAATAATGAATATATACACAATATATAATAATGCTAGTCCTAAAAAGGACTGATAGGCGTTCACCCCGGTCAACGGGTAAGGTACTTGTACACTCCTACATATAAAGAATAAAGCATTAGGCCCACAGAACAATAAAACGAAATATACAAGATGTGAAAAGTCCAGAAAGGCTAAGAAAAATCGAAAAGAAGGGGCTCATCAGCAAGATGACTTTGCTTGGCATTGAAATTCCATTTCGATCTATGACATTTTTATGCTACAACATTAATCTTTATAAAAGATGAATTTTTACTACCAATTCGACCCTGCTTCACGAACATTTTTAAGGCCAAATGAATGTGTACATGAGAAGTTGATTGCTCATGTCGCTTCATCACCTTGCTCATGTAGCTCAGATGCATGTACCAACGTGGAATAAATACTAATCCGAGAATAAATAAAGGAATAACTTCGTTCTCGGAATAAAGTTATTCCTAGTTATTCCGGAATATCTGTTTGTTTATCCAACGACGAATAGTGTGACAAGAGGAATAAATCGTGTGTTCATTCGCTAGATTTTAATCCTGCAAGGTAGCAGGTTTAAAGTATGGAATAGCGGTATCGGAACTCACAAGTTTTACGACTATGACTGGAGTGATGCGTTACGAAGAGTATGATCGGCAGAAAATCATCGGATCTGTGCGAAATCGGCGACAGGCTTCAGATAAACGACTATATCCGTGGAAGATTTACAAAGACAACGAATTTCGGAAGCGATACCGATTTTCAAATACCGGAGTCAATTACATATTTTCTCTTATTGAACCTCATCTCGATAATGTTGCGTCAAATCGAAACAGACAGGTGGCAGCGAAGGATCAGCTATTGATAACTTTGTGATATTATGCTGTTGGAACGTTCCAGTCTACTGATGGTGATATATTTGGTATTGATCAATCTACTATCAATCGAATAGTGCACAAAATCAGTCAAGCAATTGCCAAACTACATGTATCTCAGTCCTTCATTCGTTTTCCTTCTGCCACAGAACGAGACATACAGAGGGTTAAGTTTTACGAAATAGCAGGATTCACCAGTGTGATAGGACTTATGGATGGAACACATATACGCATCGAAAAACCAAACACTTCACATTCAGAACTTCACCGTAGCCGGAAAGTAAAGTTCTCAATTAACACGCAATTGATGGTGGACTACGATTTCCGAATAAACGATATCGTATGTCGTTGGTATGGCAGCGCTCATGATTTGAAAATGCTTGAAAACTCTTTATTGTATGATAAACTCGAAAATCTTTCTCAGAATTCATAGATACTGGGTGATTCGGGTTATGGTTGCCTTCCATTTTTGATGACACCATTTATTCTTCCATCAAAGGGACCGGAAAGGAGGTACAACTCAGCCCACAAGAAAACGCGCAACCTAATCGAGCGAGGTATTGGTGTTTGGAAGCAACGCTTCCCAATGTTGAAATATTGCATGACTGTGGGGCTGGAAAATTGTCCACCAATAATAGTTGCCTGCGCAGTGCTCCACAACATCGCCATAGAATTAAAGGGTGAAACATTTTCAGAAGACAAAGAAACCATGGTAGAAGCAGATAGGAGTGAAGAAACTTTACACAACGCCAATGCGCTGGGGAACGCAACTCGTCCTAGCATTGTGCAGAGATATTTTTTGTAGTTATTGATGGTCTAGCCTACGATTTTCGCAAATTTTGACTTGCAATACAACTTTCTAAACTGGCAATGTTTTGACTTTCAAGCTTTTGTTTGGGAGTGTATAACAGCTAGGATTCCTTATCCTAGACTTGTCTTTATTATTTGTGCTTCACCGTTTCAAACAACGGTACGGCGGTGGGATTAATTCTTTTTGTTGTTTCATTTTTATTATCAGAAATTACTCCGATGAATTCGCGATTTCACTGCATTTGCATTTTTTTGCATCCAGAAACCATTTTGGTCGGATATTGCGTTTTCGTATAACGCATTCACTGAAAAGGAGGCAAGCAACATTTATCCTTCCGCGAAGGCAGGGTTTCAAGCGAATATCATGATGGTGGAGGGGAAACGGATGATAGATCATGTCTTTAGAAGGTGAGGAATTTGCTTACATTTTCTCCGTATGAGAAACAATCAGAGCACCATTAGGAAACGTACAATTGTACATCTACAGATCAAGCTTGCAAATTACAGTAAAAAATGGAAGTGTTTTATGGGTCATGTCTAAATATCTAAAGAAAAACGAATCGCACGTATATCCTCTAGAGCAGTGTTTCTCAAGCTTTTTTCCTCATCGCCCACTTTTTATATCAAATTTAGCAATCGCCCACTCGCTGATCATATTATACATAGCAGCACGCTTGATGGAGAATACAACGTAATTCGTATACCATTGACTTTATAAATTTTCATTTTGACCAGGTGCAACTCAATAGTGAGCGCAGAAATCATTTTGTCATTATACAATAGACATACGTAAGAATGACATAGGCATGTGGTGTTTCTTCATAAATGCTTGGTGAAAAAGAACATACATTCGAAGAGTCATCTTTGTTTTAACCATAGAGTAAGTATTATTAGGTAGAGTGGTAACTCATCATTTATTGAATCCCCAATGTGTATACAGTTTCGATTTCATAAAATAAACTTGACACGAAACCCAGCACCACATGTGAGATATACGAATTTTTGCACTTTTGGAGAAATGTACACGAATTTGACTTATCATGACAGCAATACAAAAGAAAGAAAAGTTATTTACACATCCTCCATATCATGACGACCCTGAGAGGTAGCATGTTTTATTATATTAGCTATTCGATTGCTTGCCATTGCGTTAAAGCTCATCGCCTACTATAACAAGATTGTTTTTTTAAGCGTGATCATATCACGCAACTGAAAGAGCAAAAGCATCATTATAAAGAAAATTATTTTTAAAAAGGTGTAAATGGGTCAACGTTACTATTCAGCACTATTCAGATTCAAGAAAAAACGCCTTGTGAATCATAAAATCATGCCGTTAAAATTGAATTAAAGGCATGACATCTCAGCCAAGAAGCTTTTAATAAGATCTCAACCTTTCATTGAAGACTTCCAGGGATTTGCATTATAATGCAGCTCATGAAATTTCCTTATCATCAGCTTAATTTCCGCTTAATTATGATGCTTGTTAGCAAATATTCATTCCTTTGACATCCAACTTGTTTCACACTACTCATAAAGGGGACGTCAGCTTGGTAGTATATAAATACAGGAATAATTTGAAAAATTCTAGCTCTTTAAAAACTGCTCAAATAATTTTTTGGACAGCAGGAACGTGATCTCCTCAAAAAACTGAATCTTTTGATATAAAAATTTCTCTGTATACAGATACTTATTTGAGTCGACTCTCTACCTATTTATACTTACTCTATGGTTTTAACTGTCACAAGACGAAGACATGTCATTCATGCTAGATTTTTATTCAGTTCATGTAATAATGGTAGTCTTAGATTGTCTTCATTGATATTTTCTAATATATTTGACTTTCTGACTTAGTTATCCATGTTTACTAGATTAAATAATACTTAGATTAGGTACTACGTAGTTAGGCCTACATAGTCATCCCCACATTTCTTTCTTCTGTTATCTATTTCTTTTCTTTCAATTTACTTCTGCTGGGGCTGGGGGACACCTTTGATGCATAGGTGTGTCCTTTTCCCCCATCCATTCATCAAAAAAAGATTCACCTCACAAATCATAATTGCACGCTTTCTTTGTCATCTTTAGCATCTCTTTTTTGCATCATTTAGCACATCATTTAGGTAACATTATTATATCTTTTTACAAACTTCGAAGTACTGCAGAACTAAAATGTGATAGAAAACTACAAAAACAATCATGAATCGATACAACGTTATTGGTATGAAGTACAGTGCAGTATACGAATGTGTTCGCTGCCTCGCAGGATGGGCTTGATGTTGTTTGATAAGCTTGTTGATGTCCGGTATCAGCTTTGTTAAAAAGAGTCTCAAGTCTCCGCGTTTCTCAACGTTTAGTCTATTTCTCTGCTTATTCAAAAGACAAGCCACTGCAGAAAATCCTCTCTAAACCAAGTACTTATGATGTAGGAGAAGATAGAATCCATATTCTTGCTTCTTCCCGCAACATCGGATATAGATCGATTAATCTGCACCAAAAATTCTCGCAGTTATCGGCTTGGAAGCAAGATTTAGCCTCGATGTCATTTTTCAAATCGATAATATGTTCTTGGAGGTGAATCTCTAAAGTAGCAGGGTCAGCATCGAATTGTCGGAGTATCCACTGCGGAGCATCTAATTGCAGCCGATCTTCAAATTGTCAATCAACTTTCGTAGGTGGAAGGAATAACGACAACACTCCTCTTCTGAAATCGTGTTTCCGTTCAGTTTGAAACTTAAAGCTAAAAGTGAATCTACATTTAGGCCCTAAGCGTTTAATGTAAGTATTTTTGAAGTGTCAATTTTTGTCATCGTCCACCAGCTTAGCACCGCCCCCCCCCCTCCAGAATCATTTCATCGCCCCAATGGGGTGATATCTCCCATCTTGACAATCGCTGCTCTAGGACCCATTTTAAAAATCAATTCTAAATATAGTTAATATAGCATCAACATTTTACCGGCAATCCAAAATTAATTTCATGAAGACTATTTTTAATTAATCGATGGTATCAAATGGGAGGCAGTTGTCAAGTTTCTATCCTTTTTTTATTGGCTTTACATCACATAACGCCATCATTGCATCAATTTAGGAACTTATGGGTTATCTCCCCCATGTTTTCAAATTTGTCTGAAACTCGTATAAATGAATCAACCGTCACAGAACTTTATGCACATGTCAGTGAGGATATTTTCTACCTGCATACCAAAATTTGTGCAAATCGGACAAGTGCTTTTTCAATTTGGGGCGATAACTTGAAGTGCAACTTGACTTGACTTCTTCTGACCTCATCGTCTGAGTAGAAAGCATTTGAGGTCAACAAAGTCATTTCTCGTCAACTCGTGGAGTGATGACCAGGCCACATCTCTTAGACTGCCATTTGTAACTTAAAATGTGTGGCAAGGTACTGGCCATGGGAGTATTTCAAATAGCAGTGGAGGAGACGAAGAGGGAGAGAGAACAATGTACACACGAGTAACAATAACGCGTCGAACAGATGAAGTCAGATTAGGCTGTTGACATCACTACACTTCACGCTATCGTTTCTAATGGAAAAAGTACTCGTCCGATATGCATAGATTTTCGCATGTGGGTAGAATGGATACTTAAGTACGTGTGACCTTCAACTAGTGGTTGCAAACATAATTAATTAAATATATTGGTAGCTTGGCCATTTTCTGTCACCAATTAATCTGCTGATGTGTTATTTTGTTTCGACAACAACTGACTTCGAGCATATCATCACGCAATGGTTTCAAAAATCAATCAGCTTTTGTCATTTGCGTCATTGTCTGTCTGCACTTCATGGGTGTGGTGGCTGGAGACGATGGTGGGGCGTTGATTGCGCGTCTGTAATCTTGATAAGAACAGAATTAGATATGCAAAAAGACCTTTGACACTAAAGGTACAACATCCTTTCATGATTCGGCTTTCATGTCAACAAACATAAAATCTCATATTAACGCCGTGTACTTGCGTCGCACCCTCTGCA
Organism: Prostheceraeus crozeri; assembly: GCA_907163375.1. Classification (NCBI taxonomy): domain Eukaryota; kingdom Metazoa; phylum Platyhelminthes; order Polycladida; family Euryleptidae; genus Prostheceraeus; species Prostheceraeus crozeri. Next base: position 81,957 of record CAJQUW010006641.1, read on the forward strand.
TGCCTTCATGGAATTTTCTGATGACAGCATGAATTTCCCAAAATTAAGGCGTCCTAAAATTATATATGCTATGAAATTCTATGAAGAACTGATGCGTTACTGAGACTGAGTATAATTTATATAAATATACGGGCACATGTAGCCTGCCTTAATTTGCTAGCATGTTGATGCACATACAATTATGCATGCAAGAGCCTCACTATGCAAGTGCAATTCATAAGTTCATTGTTATCGAAAATGTCACACAGGAACCTCCAGTAGGAAGGGGACAGGAAAATTTTAATACTACGCACATTGTAGGCCCGTAGGCTATCAATTTTTTTAGCAGCATTCGAGATGAACGATTTTCATGCAAATGAGCATCAAAATATCAATTGAAAACAAGCTATTTCATTATATTTTTCTTGATTTTCCGCTTGAATTCTAACTATATTTCGATTGTTCATCATTCAGTAACTGAGCAGAATTTATGGCGGAGCAATTGAACAGGGTTTGTGATAAACAACGAGGAGTAAAAATTTTATTCAGATGCGTGACATATTTATATTTCTTTTGTTCATGATGTCTATTTCGACGCTACAATATTAAATTAATTTCTCGCGATTGTTTTGCATATTTCTTTTTTACTCAATAACAGTTCGTTTCTAATAATCATAGTAGTCAGCCTAATTATATGTTTAATAATTATCGAGATTGTAGAAATAGTGTAAACTTTGATGTCGTTGATGCAGTCTGATGGGTTCTTAAAACTAATAACTACTCGCACTGATTTCTTTGAAGTTGTCAGAGCTTTATGGGCTGATTTATGCGTTGTGCATGTCCGCTTTAGGATTTTGTCAATGGCCTATATATTAACCACTGTGAAACACAGAAAAATAATCGGACGCACTTCAAAAATAGCCTAGCCTCAAAGATAAATAAATTGATAATGCAGATTTTTTGACAGATAAATGTAATTTATTTAAATCATTTTTTACATCTGTAGATCCATATTTTTGCATATTCTTGTTAATTACGTAATTCTATAAGGTAATATCTATATATTTTTCCTTTAGTTTCGTTGCTCTTGGTGGGAGAGTAATTCAAAGGGAAATTCTCAGCTTTGACGAGGTAAATACATTACTTCTTCCATTGTTTCGATAAAATAGCTAATGAAATTGGTTTGATTTTTATCGCGATTTCTATGCAATTACAACAAAGTTCTGAAGAGTATAGACAAATAATGAATGTTCCATATTATGCTTAGTCATGCTAAGTCAGATATGAATTAAAGTATGGTCACTATCGAGTTGTCTATCATTTGAAATGGAATTCTCAGTGAAGGATAAAGCAAACTAGAGCTTCACGCGCTCTTTTGGTTTCTACACTATTGATGCTTCACCAATCTTCGCCTCGTTTTAAAGTTGGGGGAGTGCCAAAATCAAAATATTAGAATTTAGTATTCAAATATGACTACACTGCGCTAATTAGCAGCATTTACTAATCAACGTCTTGTTGACTGAAATCTCAGCTGTTGGTTTTGCAGCAGTGCAGGTCACATCTCCAATCTTCTCTGCATCTTGAAGACCTCGTCCAGGTTCTGCCGTAGAGCTTCACCATAGGGCCGCACCATCTAGCCAGGGGATGACCTCTTGATCTTATGTAATTTCAGGATCTCCACTCTGTTATGCGTGTAGTCTATCTATTGTCATTTCTCCGCATTATGTGCCCTGCCCACCGTCGTTTTAATGCTAAAGCCTTTGACCGCTGACTTTTTCCTTAGTTCTTCATATAAGACGTGATGTATAAGTCTAGTGCCGGTCATCCTTCTTTCCATTTCTCTTTGTGTGACTTGAAAGAATTTCTCTTCTTTCTCTGTGAGGCTCCATGCTTCCACCACGCATGTCATCGATGGAATTACGTGATTATTGAAGATGTGCGATTTCATTCTTTCGGAGATTTTTCTGTTTGTGAGTATGTCACTAAATTTACTAGATGAATTCCAACCTGATTGCTTCCTTCCGACCAGCTCCTTTCTCATTTCGTATGTCATGTTTATCGTTCTTCCGAGGTAGACGTATTCTTCCATTCTGTTGAGTTCTTCACCTTCTTGTTTGATAGAATCTTGATGTGCAGTTACTACATCATTCCTCATCCTGAGTGCCTCCGTTCGGTGGATCTTCAGGCCAATTTTGGAGGTGGCTCTGCTGAGCTTGTTAACCATCACCTCAGTTATTTTGGGGAATGCGTGAATAGAGCTATGTCGTCAGCGAATAGAAAATATTGCAAACGTTCGCCATCGATATGTAGTACTAATAATTATGTAATTAAATGCTTATGCACTGGTAACCTTTGGCAAGATCACGTATTCATTACGAGTGATCAAGGTTCTATGGATATTGGTGTAGCACACGTATTACATAGATGTATCAATAATGGTGTGCAAAATTAAGACTTCATAACATACCGAATTTCAAAGGAACATGTCGCATGTACAGAATGACCTTAGCAAAAATGATACTACGCAAACATAGCCAGACTTCTGACCCACTGCAGAGCGGTACCGATTGCATTTAAGCGGAATGACAGTACATGACATGCAGTTGAGCGATAAAATTTCAATTTTCGGATTGGCTTTCAGCATAGCAAGTTATGTCCTATGATGCAGTTTCTCTTCAGTTTTTGTGCTTCTTACTTGAAAAAGTTTGGTGGCTCCTCTCGTGGCGGTGCCCATTTTGCGCTTCAACAAGGGCAATTGTCCAGACCAGTGCTTTTCAGCCTTTTCGTGGGCTATCCTCACCTAGTAAAATAACTTTGAAATCATCCGCACCAAACTATAAATGTAAAATCACAAACACTAAAATAGTGGTAAAATTTCTCTTTGTTATTATCATTAAATAATACGCTCACACAGATCGAAAGCAATAATATCTTTTTATCAAGTTAGTCACTTATCACACCACTAGGCATAGAAAGCAAAATCAGAGAATATAACAAAACAAGAGCATGGGTATGAGGCATTCAGGCACACTTGTGATTGGGAATTGCAGCTCGTCGGAAGATTCGATTTCATGATATAGTTGACGTTATCACATGAGAAGGTCTTATTACATTATTGGCTTGACTGTTCTTGAATGCTCCTTGCAAGCTCAAACCAATTTGGAAGAAAATATTGTCCAGTAGGTGCGCCAATCGGGCAAGCCAAAACACATCTCCAAATAGAATGTGTAGTGCACACGCAGCCTGATGTGATGAGCAAGCAGCAATGTTAAAATCGCTATGGACGAGCGAAAAGTTAGCAGCTTCAATCAATTATTCATCAGCACCTCATCTGCAGTGACCTTGCCATCCGCACTTGTGCCTACCAGGGATGCGGAGTCGGAGTACCGGAGTCCTACCATTTTTGCCGGAGTAGAAGTCTTGTGAAATGACAGGACTCCGGCCTATAACTAGACCCAAATATAATACAAACATTATTTATCTTCGTGCATAGCTGTCACTGTTTTGATGTCAACTTTCTCCGTCAAACAAACGTACAGAGGCAGAATTGCATGCAAAGTTTGTAATAGTTGAGGGAATGAACCGTGATGGTAAAAAAATGATTGTCGTTTCACTCGGTGATTCAGTAGAGAAGACAAGCCTTCCTAGCCTCGATCACATATGCGTACTAAAGGTCATATCAGAGACTAAAGTAAAATATTAGTTTGCTTGAGAACATTACCTCTTACCCTCACGTCAATGGTGTGTGATGGCTCCTCCAAAGCGCATATTAAAATCGAAAGTGTATTCATACTTTTTGAAAAAGGATGGGGGATTTTCCTGCCTGGTAGAGACTGGAGAAAAACCGTGTGAAGCACACAGCAACAAGTGATGTACAAAGTTGGTCAACTTTCACAGAAAATGATTGATTTGATACAGCAATGATCACTAAAATCAGGCTCAGGTAAGCCTATAGTGATCTATGATGTAGGTAACCAGGACTAAGGCTGATATACTTCCCACTCGTAGTCGGAGTCATATCGAATACCGGAGTCGGAGTCCTACCAAAATGATAGGACTCCGCATCCCTGTTGCCTACCGTCTCACCGGTTGAAAAGCATTGGTCCAGACGCTTTGCAGCTTGCGATCATGAAATATTTCACAAATAGATTAAATAGCGGTGTTGACATCGACTACTTACGTTATAAATCAGTAATCCATGATAGAATCATTAAATATATGTAAATTGTAGTTTAAATGCTGCCGATACAGCCTGCCTAAGTTGTTTTCGGAATTACATGTACTGCATGTACAAATGATGTTTGTTACATATTTGTTGATTAGGCAGAGTAGCAACTCAGCATAAATTTGTTCGCCAATGTGATAGCAGTTATGATTTCATTAAATAAACTCTTTTTGGTCCTTGCAATTTTTTGTATACATATATTCTGCAAATAGTCTGCATAGTTTCGTAAGATTTCTAATTTTTTCTAAATATATCATATTATTACACCATAATCAAAGACGATGATAGGATAATACACGAAAGCTTGAATTTAGTGAATCATACAATAATATCTAAGAAAATTGAATTAGTCTAAAAAATGATGCTTATTTATAAAATATCAGTAGAACTCACAAGTGACGCATTTGACTTTTTCAATTTCAAACAAAGGCACTCGAGTGCGCGAAAGAGGTAGTGATCAGAAGATTACCAAAGCAGTATATGTGAAAAATAATATTAGAAGTGACGGGAAAAGTAATTGTAGTTGAATTAGCAACAGTCTTTCGAGCTATATGTGAATGAAAATTTCTGCAAGCTAGGCCTATGTCTTCCTTTTCATGAATTTTTATATATTCCCAAATTTGTGATTAATAGGTTCACTTGTACAGTAGGCCCACCATGAACTATGATGGCAGTTAGATGGGTTCAAAATATCGTCCAAGATGCAAAGAACGGTGCTGGAGCATGAAAGGTCCAACACATGAAGACGATGCGCCATTTCTGAGCACAACATAGCACAATAACATAGCAGTCTGTTACCACCAACGATTTTGATATTCAGAATTCTCGGTAGGTCATTTAGTGACGCGTGTCATTGAATCAAGCTTTGTCGCTGATCTAAAATCTAAATCCATCTATCAACAGGAAACTCGAGCTAGTGAATGGTTTTCATCTTGGTCTAAATATAGCTCATCTTTGTTTTCCACAGGTTTATTTCGGCTCATTACTAAGTGCTAGCAGAACAAAGCATCGGGCGCTTACTTAAGCTTTTGTTCAAGAAATACAATATTGGAAAATTTAGTCGTGTTCAGACCTTGTTTTTACTTTTTGCAATCCCCGGACTTCAAAACCCAAGTTTTTCAACCTTTGGCTTGGTTTTTTCAAAATTTGTGGAGAAGCTTGGGGTTAAACCCAATCCAAACTGTTCCCCAAACCTTGCGTCAGGGTCCCATCGTTTCGGCAGGGGCCTCTTCTAGCTGTTTTTTTTATCCCCGAGTAGCTCATATCTGCCATGATCGTAATATGCAACTGGCAGCATGAAGAATATTAGTAGGCTACAGTAGAGGACTATCACCATTGAAGTATTGAGGATGAAGCCCTACTTCTCATACTTTCTGACTATTTAAGTGACTATTCACAGCGTGGACAGTCCATGCTGTCCACACTGTACATAATTGAATACAAGTGCATATATACATCTACCGTCATGAAATTTTTGGTAGTGCCATATAAGTGATCTATCATTGTCAGGACCGCATTCGCATTATTTCATTATTTGGTTGTCTACACGTGTACTTGACGTCAATTTCAAATAGATCCGTCTATGTGAATGTCTCATCGATGGGTGTGTGGTGACTGGTGATCAATACCTGAAGATAATGTACTGGGCGCATTGACAACGGCATGAAATCGAATATCATTTCGTATTGCTAGACTTATGAAACTTATCGATCAAATAGATAGGATTTCCTCTGATTGATTCAAATCATTCTTAATTTTAACTATTTTAAAGAGTTAGGAACAGATAGAATGCGATGGAACAGCCATTAACAATCTCCAGTGCAGTATGGTTGAAAATCTCAGTGATTATATTCGACATTTCATTGTTTAGTCAATGTAATTACACGCCATTGTCTGTGTGCTCGTCTCTGATGATGTTGAAAATACTGCAATGTCTCACGTTTGGCAGAGATGACGAAAATTGCACTACAAAATTTACAACTGAATTCAAATAAGCGAACATTTACTACTTTATCAGACCGGAATTGGTCAACTTACCCCATAGTTGAATGCTTAAGTTTAAGTTGCATATTCTGCACATGCTCAAATCACATAGATGAATTGAGCGCATATGTCCATGTTCCTCTATTGAGCTGAACAGTGATAGCGATCGAATCTCACTGATCGCCGAGGGGGAGACGGTAGATAGCTCGAAAATGAGACATTCGTCCTCTTTTCGCTTTCGCGATTAGCCAAACGCCTGTAGGCAATACTTTTCACTAATAAATTATTGCAACCAACTTTGCAAATGAGAGAACAGATTTTAAACGGATTCCCTCTATACCGCAAACACGTACAGAGCAGCACAATTTTCTATATGTCTCAAATAAAGTTACAAAAACGTAGACCAAATTTAACCCTGAATAAGAAAATGTTTTTCATTGTGCAATAATTTGAAAAAAACACTTTCAAAAAGTGGCATTTGAAAATTATGTAGGCTAAGTACAAGCATGTTAATTAGGTTGAACCATGGAGCAAGCATATGAGACAGAGTGCCAAATCAGCATTTATTAAATCCCCAATGTGAATACACTTTTGATTTAATTAAATGAACTCGAGGTGAACACAGTTGGATTGTTAATAATTGTGAGATATGCAAATTTTTGAAGTTTTGAAGAAATTACCACGGAATTGACTGATCATGATAGTAATGCATAATGAATGATAGTATTTTACAGATTCTCTGTGTCATGACAGCCTTGGAGAGGCAATGTTTGTTAAATTAGCAATTCGATAGGTTGCTACTCTCATGCTCAACCTCAAGAGCATTTTCTTAAGCGTGATCATAACACAAGTCACCTGCCACTTGCAGAGCAAAATGACATAATCAAAGACAATGATTTCAATTGATTTTAAAAGATATAAATAGATCCACATCACTATTCAGATTCAAGAAATGAAACATAAATTTGCATAAACTCATACCGATGAAAATAGATTAAAAACTTCAGCCAAGAAAGCACAATAAGATCTTGACTTCTTCATGAAGACCTCCATTATAATGCGGTTCATGAAACTCCCTTGATAATCAGCTTAATTTCCGCTTAATCAGGATGCTTATCAGCAAATGATGATGATGATGAAGCTTTAACGTCACTACTCTCCATTCTGGGGGCTTTGACGGTGCTGACACAGTCAGACTTTTTTGGAGCTTTGTGATACTTGTAGTCCGGATGCCCTTCGTGCCGACTTCCAATGACGCTTTAAGGGCTCGACCTCTGCACCAAGGGATCGCTAGGCCAAGCACTGTGTGCACCACGGAGACCACAATAGCAAATATTAGCAAATATTCATTCCTTTTCATATCCAACTTGTTTTATACTACTTATAAAGTGGCTTCATGTCGGTATAATATAAATTTCCAAAATTTTTTTAAAAAACTGCTCAAATAGTTTTTTGGACCGTATGAACGTAATCTCCGCAAAAACTTAATATTTTGATATCAAAACTTTCACTGTATACGGATGCTTTTTTTCTGATGTGACAAACTGTGACAATTTTTCAACATAAAATGATAATCTGAAATAAAACAATATCAAAATAGAATGTGACAAAATATGTATTTTTCATTGTTGATGTGACAAAAAGTGACAAATTCACATAACCAGGAAGTAATTTTACAGAAGTGATGGTTTCTTCGAGAGTGAGACAACCTATACTGAACTTTATAGTCAAATACGAGCATTAACCTCGTCTGAGTGATATAACGAAGAAGTTTTGCTATTCACAGAAGTCATCATGCTAATGCTCCTTCCTTCATAATTTGTACTAGGGATATGTAGGACCGATGTTTCTGTCATTGCTCCGCTTGGCGACTTGCACTTCTGCCTGGCATCATGTTTTGACTTGAAGGGCTTACTTGCAACATTCATATGATGCACATTCATACTTTCATATACTACTTATAATAAACTCATCTGAAAAATTCACTGTCATATTTAGTAACCGCATACCCTGACCATTCTTTTGGTCCATAGTGTTTCACATAAAGCGCAATATAAGATGAAAAATTGTACGTTTCAAAAAATTCTTTTTTGAATCACCCTGTATGTAGTCACGTTTTTCGATTGTCATTTCGCTATCGAAGCAGTCCTCTCGGAGCTATAGTTCCGCTAATGCACGCGCATCATTTTTGCCTCAGATATTGTTATAAAACAAAAGAATAATAGTAGTTGCAATAAATAAAACTCAGTGAGTTCAGAATGTAGATGCAGTCCGCTGTTTGCTGGCGATTGTTAACACTGATCACGCTTCAGCGTTAGTGATCAAAGCTCAGTGAAATTTCTTTGCTGAAAGCAAAATAAAAAGTGATCATTTTTGTGCGGAAAAATATGGTTAGTGAATTTATTTTGTTAAATTTCTTCCGAATGCGTGTATATTCATAATCACCACCAGAATGAATTCAAGACAGCAAAAATAGTCATCAATGGAATGAAACTGCAGCGCTTTAGTGTATTCTTTCATTTAAAGCAAAATTAAAGGTGTCTCGACTTTGCTCCTGGCCTGTTTCGTTATTTCCCCAATTCTCGGGGTAACTGTTTTGATTACCTCCAATGGCAATTTTCTATGAAACTACATCAATGATTGAAATTAAGAATTCTTAATATATTCTCGATTTTGTTCCATGATTAACCCACTTGATATATATCATAAATATTGCGTCATGTGCTCAACTCTTTCAGAGGACTGCCAATCTGTACACATCGGCATGTGGGACGAGATGTGACATCAATGTCAATGCGCATGTGTCGAAATGTGATGTTTGCGCCCAGCGGTGTGTGACAAAATGTGTTACATATCCAAGTGTGGCGGCCCAACCCTGCCATTGTTATTGTCACGTTTTGCTTCCACTTAATCATTCCCGATTGGACTACTGCTGAAATATGTACATCTTTACGTCTCGCAAATTAGCATTATGAAGTCGTAGTTGTGCGGGAGATATCGAGTTTCATTAACACTGAAATCTAAATGTTCAATCTAGTCTGCATAAAGAGATGCATATTAAAAGTTATCCTTAAATCAAGTTGGGTTTAATGACTTACTTCCGTCAGATTGAAATTCGCTGCAACCTACAATTTTTGGTCCCATATCGTTGGGCTAGACACAGTAGGGGGATGACTCGTACTTGAACCATTTACCTCTGATCATTACTCCATAGCATTCACCACTGCGCCGCGATATCCAAATGATAGTAATAGATGTTTCAAACATTCAAGACTGCAGAGATAAAGCAAAACCCAGGTTCAAGTATCAGTGTATGCACTGTCTTGAGTTATTTGATAATGCATGAAATTGATTGTATGAGATAATGTGCAAACAACATAGCAAAAGTGCATGAATAGTTTGAGCTGTGGTTGTATGCATGCTTTGTGCACTACATCTATTTAATTTAATTTTCTAACACTCCAAAACATGTTCGGTATCACACAACCGCTATACCGGTATCATCATTGACGAGAACGGATAATCCACGCACATTCGGAAACATTAAAAGTATTCGCCCCATACAGATGTTCTGTAAGTTTCTGTGTGAATGTTTATTACGATTGATTTTCGATTGCTGATTTGTTTAGAGAAGAGAAGTAAAAATAGTAGATTCTAAAATTCAGAGAAAGAGACGGAGAGGCACTGAGATGACCACATCACAGTGACGACAAGCATCTCACACTTCCCGAAATCCAACGAAGGACATCCTATGGAAACCAATTATTTTCTTGTTACACGATGAAATTCAATGCAATTTTAGATAGAACACTGTTACTGAGTATCACAGTGAACTGAATATACCAGCAGTTAAAGTGGAAACAAAATCTGTTATAGCCATAGAGGTCGGATATCAAAGCTCAACTTATCAAAGATATCTGTAGCGACTGATAGGGCCTTCATTCATCCGCAGAAATCATACATCAGAGAAATCAGAGACTTTGAATAACTTACCTGCTAATCAAATTTTTTATTCAGATTTTTATTATTTGTAAAGCGGCATTAAAGTCACATTAAAGTCACTTTGGTTGAAGAAGCGCCATTATTTATCGGTTTCCAAAATTGGCAAGTAAAAACCTCATTAACATAAAAACAAAAGAAAACAAAAAACAAAGCAAAAATTCATAAACACATAACTCATCATTGATGATGATTTGCATGATGCAAATCCAATTACTCTTCATTAATAACTAAAATAATGACTGCTATTATTTTGTGGATTAAAATAGTTTTGGAAATGGAAAGTCAGTGATGTGGAAGTCCCGTGATCTGAGCTCTTGTCAATACGCATTTCTGTGTATTCTGCGCACATCACGGATGCCTTGGCACGTGAGAAAGAACAGCTGTTTGTCATCATGGTGATGACAGTAACAATGGCATTGATTCTGCATTGACGAGGGTACGTTAGAAATTCTGCTTTTTGCAATGACAATGTAGATGAAATGCACGTGATACAGCAGAATGAATATGCTTTCACAATTAAGTGGGTGTTGTTTTAGATGCAGTGAGTTAAATGTAATTTAAAAATTCAAAATGTTCATGCTCCGATGCAATCAATTTTTGAAAGTTTGCGGGGCGCTTTTCCACTAATCATTCGGGAACCTTCAGTCTCATTCAAGTACAGTTGGCTGAGTAGTTCGCTTGAAGATGCCCGGTGATTGATGGAAAAAGCGCCTCACGGTCCGACATGTCGTTGTCAGCAGCCGGGGATAGTTTTGAACAGAAGCGATCTCCGCGCCGGGCCCAAAATTGATTTTTATTTGCTTATGAAGATGTGACAGTCATTGAATTCGAATGTGATTGTTAGAAATCTTGATGCAAATTACATGATGAGAGTAATGTGAATACGCACACCATGACATCATAAAGATTGCAGGGTGCCAGTTCGCCTGGGCATAGAATAGAAAGATGTCATCAGACTTCAACAAATTAAACACGAAAATTCCTTGGCAGCCGTAGACGCTGCAATCTTTATCATTGTCATCCACAAGGCTAAGCCAGGATGAATAAACGCAGAGTAGTTCTGCAGTCCCTCGGAATTTTTAGCCATTCTAGATATTTTAAGCTAGTTTGTTCCGAGGGACATTCCGATCCGTCCTGACGAGCCCTTGTAGGGCGAATGGCTGCCAAGGAATTGTTGTGCTTAATTTGTTCAAGTCTGGGGACATCTTTCTACACCATAGTATGGCTTTTTACACACATGCTCACGAATCCGCGAATCAGCTTTCGTGATATAAAAATGATGCGATGATAAAATGCCGCCACAAAATTTTTGGTGTTTGAAATTGTTGAAATTAGTCTAATAAAAACGGACGCAGAAATTTCCCGGTTTTCTTTGATGCCACTAATGAAAAGTCTTCAGACTAAAGATTTGATATTGTATATGATCTTAGTCTATTCAGGAAAATTAGGAACATGTTGTTGAATTTTGAATAATTCCCAATTCGATGCGATGTTGCATTTGCACAAGATATTTCCTAGGAGGAGACTAGAACAAACAAAGCACACTGAAGAACATTCGCTTATCTGTCTGACTTGTGTTCTTCACCTCACACAATTCTATGACAAGTCGTGAGGTTTTTTCGCATACATTACTTTTGAAAGCAAAACAAGAAATGAAGGCAATAAAACTACAAAGCCACTTTAAATAAGGATGATGCAAGTGTGGCGCGTTCAGACAGACGCATATTTCGAATAATGATTCAATGAAAAGGACCAATTCAACGGCTTACGGCAGATTGGTCTCATGTATTGAATTACTGCTTTAAGATAGGTCGAAGATTAATCAACACTTTTTGACATATCTGTTTTTGTCTGAAATTCGATATGTCCTTATTTTTAAACTAACCTCTCGTGTTCTACTGTAAACCCTGTTGAAAGCACGATTTTTCACTAGATTTCCAGTGCACAAGTACCGCTGCAAGACAGTGTCAAGAAGATGCATCATGCAGCAGTTCTGAAAATCACATGATGCCACAGCATTTAACATTTATGACTTTATGATGAACTGTTCCAAACGCAGTGAAGCAGTTTTGGATTTTGGTGTATGAATTATCGCATCCACTTATGAGTAATTGTTTATAACGGCCATTGTATTTAATCAAACTGTCGCGAAGAATGTTGATAGTCTGCAATTTATAAATATCCACGATCGACGCGCCACTCATAGCCTTCATTTTTTTTAGTATATTCACAGGCATTAATGAAACAATAAAGAAATTTGGGTTTATTAATACAAGATTTTTTATAAGATGAATTCAAAAATGAATGGAAATTTTGTTTACATATAATCTGGGTCAACACTTCGATCTAGCTATGCAGACGTCTAGACATCATATAGCCTATTGAAAGCCTGAGAATGACCCTGTTAGCGCCAAATATTGTAAACCTGGTATTTTTACATGCCATACACATGCCATGGCATGTTAATTTATGAATTGGCATATTGATTTTGAGCCCAACATGCCAGAGTGCATGTGGTCTGAAAAATTAAAAAAAACCCCAGATGTAAACAGCGTTTTAACAATCAACAGAAACAGAAAATTGTGCAATGAATTTGGGGTATCATAACTTCTCTAATAGTTCACCGATTTCGACGAACAATACATCAAAAGAATGCTCAGAGAACGTCCTTTCACCTTGTCTGTGAATCATTGTCATGCTCACAGGCTTTCACATTAAAATTTTTCACTTTTTGACCTATTATGTTCATCTTAAACAATAGCAGATACAAATGTAGAATGGCTCATTGGAAAGCTGAGAACATAAGCTCTTGAAAGGTACATAGCTTATCAATGAAAATACGATTGAAAGGCGGGAGAATCGATAGAAGTTTGACACAATCTAGTTTGTCTGCTTTTATGATCAACTCTGATGTTAATACAAAGACGAATTCACATACTCGTATGTTCTTTGAGTGACCTCACCCTAAAATGGAGCATACCTGGTAGGTATTTAGGTAAAGAAAACATACCCAGAAAATATTGCAATCCGACCATATTGGAATACTGAAAACCTTGTGAAACTACGTACATGTTGATGCAGTAGATCTTTTTTTAATCCTCAAATCTTCTAATGTTCATATTATCCAAAATTATAGTACACACCAATATCATGGAAACTATCAGGAATCTTACCTGTAACCCTTTTCTTTTTAGTTGATTGAAGAAGGTTTCGACTTAGTGATGAATTGCTCGGGACTTGGATCGATGAAGTTGTGTGATGACAAGTCCATGTACCCCATTCGTGGTCAGGTTCATGTTGTTGATGCGCCATACTTTCGAAGCAACTTCGTGATAGACGACGATTTCTATGCTATTGCTAAGTGAGTTCAATTAAGCAGTGTGTATGTCGATGAATGCTACAACTGGTTTATTTTGTCAAAGTATAATGATATTCTAAATTATCTCTTTGAATTTTTTAGCAATTTATTTCAGGATGATTGTCAATCTCGTTTCAGCCAGCATGGGGTGGTACTAGGCGGTACCCACCAAGTTGATGACTGGGATCTGAAAGTCAGGGACAAAGATCGAAACAATATTATGACTGGTCTCTTAAAACTATTTCCTGGCATCCAAGTGAGTTGCAATTAAGATAATTAAATTATGGTGCCACAGACTGTTCTTCTCACATCAACAGACAGCTCCGATGATCAAAGAGTGGGTGGGCCTCCGTCCAGGCAGAACAGAAGTCCGATTGGAGGTTGAAAAGCGAAAGTCGCGATCTGGAAAGCTATATTCGGTAAGAAGATGTTTCATTTAAATCATGTTTATAATTTTATTGCGTTATTAGTACGATAGCTGATTAACTTATATTACCAACAAATTAAGCGACCACCGTGAGACATGCCTGATATCATTCGAGAGTGACTGAGTCGTCATGGTCTGAACTGGGCCGGATTTTTCGCTTCTTAGAGGCAAATATTTCATTATCCTAAACTTAGAATTTTGTTCAGGTTGTCAAAATGTTTTACAGAAAGTACCAGAAAAGCGACATAATACGGATTTTTGTTTCTTCTTCCAATTACAGATGTTTAATTTCATTTTAGAATGATAGCATGAGCGTTTTGGAACTACGACGACAAGTACATGCCTCACGATAATTGTCCGGAGAAAGCTAAATTATGTGTATTTTTTTGGTGTCAAGATGTTGACATTGAAAAAACGATGTCACCTAGATACAATATACGCGACTGCGTTGATCAAACAATGAGATATACACGATTTTGTATATTGTTGTTGGATTTTCAAAATAAAGTTTCTGTAGGCCTTTGTAGACTTTGAATTATGAACAAAACTTTACGACCGATTAATTTTTAACAAATGACACTTAGCGAGAGAACAATTTGACAGCAAATCATGCTAGTATAATCAACATACACCTATATATTATAACTGAGATACAAAATAACTAGATTCGATCGTTCTAGTGAAGACACTGATCCAAATTCGATGGAGATTCACTCCAATTCTACATCAAAACCCAATGCGACTTTGTTTGTTTTACATAAACAGCGCCATCTTATTCTGCTTTTCCTCAAAGCACATCGGACCACAAGAAAACCAGAAAATATAGAGACGGAAACATGCGTAGGCTAGATAGAAAGAAAACCTGTTTCCGTGTCTGCATACATCAAAGCTAAGCTAGGATTCTGTTTTTGGATAAATGCTGCTGTATTCAAAGTGAAAACAGATGATGAGCATACTCGATAGCCGTAATACAGATCATGGATGCTGACAGATGCTGGAACAGTCGATGTATAAAAAAAGTCAGCTAAAATTGAGGAAGAAAGAAAATATGAATAATATATAAAAGAAACATAAAAAAGAAATATATATAAGAATAATAAATATAAATAAGAAAATATAATAAAAAGATCATTCGAAACTTATGAAATTACAGTTTTTTAACACAGACCACTCATGAAGAAGGCGAACTCAGTCATCTCATTTTTGTCAAAAAATCAGAGAATGTACTTGTATTCAAAATTTTCAACTTAAGGAGCAGACATTTTCGTTCTACCGGAGAAGTTTGCACGAATTCATTTGGAGCGTCTCAAAATTTGGTTTGATAGAAGTGTCCGAGAGAAAATATCACAGTAAAACCAAAATAACAGGAAAAATATACTCATCAGTAGAGAATCCATGTTTCCGTTAAATGCTTAGGTGGGAAATCAATTGACTCTAAACGCTTGTAGATATACGTAGGTCTATACTTTCAAACACACGAACCAATTAGGCCTACGTTTCCAACTGAAATAGCTTAACACATCCTGTAATTTCGCAGTATTTGACTTCTTTAAGCCTAAAGATGGTCACTGACTATCTACAAAATTACCTGTAAGTATTGGCATAATCCAGTATTTTGTATAAGCTTGATCGTATCATACTTACTCTATAGATCGTATTGTCTACGTATACTAGTGCTATCAAAATTTAGCAGTTGTAGTTCAAGTGCAAACAGCAATACCAACTTTGCCTTAATGTCAATGCTGAAAGGTCATCACATGAAATGACTTATATGGATTTTAGCTGAAATCAATGCTAAAATGTAGATTTTATTTTTGGGGTTGAAATGTCTCCCAACAAGTAGGAGGCTCTATAGCCATGGTTTCTGGGAACGCACTATTAAATCTGAACTCATGTCATCAATTATCTTAACATTCTACAACTTAACATTTCTAGCCGTGGCGATTTATAATCAACAGATGAATTGATATTTTTAAAGTCGTGTTTTCCTATTTACCCATAAATCGCGTTCATTGAATAGTCGCTCCTATTCCAAGATATCTGGATTTCAAATTAGTAAGATTCTTTTGAATCACCCACATAGTAATCATTTTCTAAATAGATAAATAAGTGGAATAACTGTCTATAAAAGACACCAGCACTAAGCTCGATTTTTCAATTTCAGGTAATACATAACTATGGACACGGTGGGTCTGGACTAACTATCTTCTGGGGCTGTGCTGAAAATGCTACGGATTTAGCGCTTGGTGTTTTGAACTTCCACCGTACTGCAAGACTTTGAAGCATTCACTCATTCATAATGTGTCTTTGCTTCCAGAAGATGCTGGCTTGGACAGTTTTCGCACATTGACTTCCATAGCACTCACCTCTCGGGCTCCAGCACCGTTGAGACTTTGAAGCGGCCGATATTTTGCCTACATTTTTTATGCCTGGTACTATAGTTCCTTGCGTGTATGATGGCATATAGTGGTGTTCATAAATTCGACAATATATTATGCTATATTTTTAACGTGAATTTTAATTTAAGATTGTCATATAAGTTCAGAAATTTGTGATTGACAGAAATATAAAGAGGATTTCAATCTTCTGAAGAAAATCTGAAATGATATTTTTTTTATTCAATTTCATGTGCACTGCAGCTACATGCATTTGATTCAGAAGAGAGTGGCATTGAGACTTCATTAAACCATGTTAAAAAACGCGCTCTCTTGCACCAAGAAATTAAGAAAAATCCCAGCATGATTTGAATTACGAAGTTCGACATCAACAGTTCGCCTAGTACCGTATATACTCGCATATAAGCCGATCTCGCATATAAGCCGACCATCTAAAATTGCTTTAGAATTACCAGTTTTTGCAAAAACCCGCATATAAGCCGGTACTCAACTTATCTAATTTTACACTATATTTTTGGTTCATAGAAATTTGTTACTGTAAAGATGATAAATGCTTACTTTTATGTTACATACTAAAAGAAATAGAAGAAATTTTTTTATTTCTAAGAAACCAAACCGTGTACCAATGACGTCGGCTTCATCATTACCTCTAGCTTGGTTACGGCTCGCCACTGGTGACACACAACCAAATAAAAAGGCAGATAGCGATGAAAACGTGTAGCTGGAAAATTGGCATTAGTATCTGTCCTTGTGTTCATTTTGTTTTATACGCATATAAGCCGACCCCCTGATTTCAGCATTGTATTTTATACTTCTAAACTCGGCTTATATGCGAGTATATACGGTAGTTATCCTACATGCATTTCTCCTACGCTAAGGGATTTGATAATATAGGAGACGCAGCCGCCAAAACACAAATCGACACAATTACGTAGGCTGGAATCGCTCCCCGGTAGCTCATGCATACTGCAAAGCTCTATTGCACAATAGCTAAACACAAGCAATCTTTTACATGATAACCTGGAGATTTCTCCCGTGTATTGTACAGTATAATTCTGGAGCTTGGTGCTAAAAGGGCCTATGTCCAATTTGATCGATTTTGAGATTTACACACCACTATATAGTGTGACTTGATATGCAGCTTCTGCGTGATTATCATTCCCGAATGACCCAATCCTGCTTCACAAAATAAAATTTCCAAATGCCTATGTCCAAGCAACTGTAACAAGCTTTAGTGCTAAAAGGGCCTATGTCCTTAAAAATCTTATGTGAGTGCCATTGCACTGCAGTGAGAGGCTATTATCGAAAACTATGTGTGTGGACAGCTCAGAAGCTTGTCGTCATTGTCAGCAGAAGCTTCGATTCCCCTTCTTTGCTGCACTGTGATTGGCATTATGAAGAGACGTCGAATATCGCCTGATAATATCGTCGAAATGTGTGTCCATTCGTCGTCCGAAGACAATGAATCACTTGACTCTGATGCTGAGAATACACTACCTCAGCCCGATCATCAAAGCCCTAATGAAATTCCCACATCACCAGTAATTGAGACCACTGAACGTCGAAGAAGTAGAAAGAGACTTCGGTGGCCTTCGACGTGGAGAAGAAACGTTATTAAGTCACAAAGAGCGCAAGGACTGAAGTATGTGAATCATAGTGGAAAGATCGTGATTGAGAAGACTATGGGCAGTCCATGTGGGGAAGCGTGTCGCATGAAATGTTATGAAGCAGTAATTGAAGAAAACAGAGAAAATATTTTTAGTGACTTTTACGAACATTCCTCTGAGCAGCAAGGCCAACTGTTGGCCAGCCTGATCGAGGAGACTACAAAGCTGCGAGAACGAATGAGAATCGATTCACATAATGCAAGCAGACGACGCTTTACAAGAAAATATCATCTTATTGTTGAAAGTCAGCCAACTGAAGTTTGTCTGCCTATGTTCTGCGCTACTTTTGGAATATCACGGAAAAAGGAAAGGGTAATTTCTGAAAGAAAGAGACTCAGTGGTAGCATCAATATCATCCCAAAAGACAAGAGAGGCAGGCATGGTCAGCAGCCAAAAATCGCGGAAGTGGATCTTGACAATATTCGTGATCACATTAAGATGTTTCCAGCATACGAAAGTCATTACAGTCGTGAAAAATCTGCGAAAAAGTACCTGAACCCTCATCTATCCATCGAGCATATGTATCGGCTTTATGAAGAACACTGTGAAGCAAAGAACATCCCACCACAAAAAGCCATCTTTATCGAAAAATCTTCGTCGAGGAGTTCAATTTATCATTTCACCCACCAGCCAACGACACATGTGAAAAATGCGATGCATTTAAAGCTTTGTTAATTGATGCGATGAACGAAGAGAAGGTACAGATCGAACAGACAAGGAGTGCACATCACGCGGAAGCAGAACTTGCCTACTCTTTGAAGCGCAATGATAAAATTGAATCTTCGACTTCACAACATGTAGTGACAGCTTCATTCGATCTGCAAAAAGTTCTTCAGTGTCCCTTCATCCAAACGGGTATAGCCTTCTACAAGCGGCAACTGGCCGTGCGTAATTCAACAGTTTATGAAACACACAACAACAAATCCCGGTCAATTTGTTATATGTGGGACCAAACCATAGCTGGACGGGGCTCACAAGAAATTGGATCGTGTCTACTAAGATACATCAACAGCCTTCCATCTTCAGTGAAGGGTGTTCGACTGTGGAGTGACAGCTGCGGAGGCCAAAATCGAAACATGCAAGTTTCTGCGATGCTCATGAGTGCTGCAGCATCACGAGGGATAAAGATAACGCAGAGATTCCTCATTCCGGGCCACACACACATGGAGACAGATACTATTCATGCCGCTATATAAGGACAGAAAAAGACCACCAATTCAACTATCGAGATACCAAGAGACTGGTATAATATTGCACGTAGCATTCCCCGGAAACCAAGAATCCAAGTGGTTGAAATGCATCAGGATCATTTCAAAAATTCGAAGAATCTGTTCCAAGGTCCCCTTGTGAAAAGGAAGCATGACATTGAAGGAAAACCAGTAAACTGGCTGACTGTTAGGGAGTTGCAGTACAACTCAGAAGCAGGTATCTTTACATACCGCTCGTCCTTCGACTCTGAATCTGCTCCATGTGCAGTGGATTTTCGTAGAAAGACCAAAGGAAGACCACTATTATGGAATTTGGAATCGCTTTACAATGAACAAAGACCTGTCCCTCCAAACGTCTTGACTGACCTCCAAGATCTTCTACCATATATTTCTCGTTCATCGCAGTACTTTTATCAATATCTGACTGCAGGGGAAGCAGTGGATGAATAGTAGTACTTCGCCAACTGATTCATCTTTAGTGCTAAAAGGGCGTAAGTCCAGGATTTTCACTACAACCAACTTTTTGATGCATCGTATTTCCGCTGAATAAAGAGAAAATTTGTTTACAAACGATGGTTTTATATCATAAATATGCCAAGGTACATAAACGATGGCATTTATATTGGAGTTTTGTCTTTACCTAATTTTCAGAGACAATCTAAATCTTATATTCCAATTTACGGGAAACAGTGTTTTTGGACATAGGCCCTTTTAGCACCAAGCTCCAGAATTATAACGTCGATTAGACGCAATCGGCCGTATTTACGGTACATGCTCTGTCAATAGGCCTAACCTACCGGTACCTACGTATGTGATGAAAACATATCCGCCTAAACATTTCGGAATTCTGTCAGCTGGATGAGAATGGCAGCTCAGGAGTCTACATGTAGAGTTGGAAAGAGAAGTAATCGCTTCCACATGAATCAGAGTTATTGCGCTGTTTTTGAAGCAAATTGCCTATCCGATGTCTCACACACATTGGCCTACTAATAAATTTGGGTTTTCGCTTCTGTACCGTCAACTGGGGTAACTTGTGGCACTTTTTTGCGCTCTTTTGAGATTGCGCCCAGGAAAATTGTTTTTTGAAATAAAAACTTAGGCCTACGTGGTGCTAAGTTTGAGGTTTCTAGAAATACGGATACCACACATATTTTTTGAATTTTTATGTGGCTATACTTTTGACATTAGGACCCGCCAAAAATGGCACAAGTTACCCCATCAAATGGGCAACTTGTGCAACTCATCGTATTTGATATTTATTCAAACATTTACTTGCAGATAGGCCTTCTACTCGAAATCACAAAACCCAATGTTCCTAATAAGCTTAGTGTTTAAAGATTACCCGTAATATTTTAAGTTATCTTGCCGGTGATTTATCGGTAAATTAGCCTACCGGTAATTTACATTCATGTCCTTATAACTTCAAATATAGCGCACCAATATGCTCTGATTTTAACCAAATGCACGTATGGTTTAATCTTATTCTGATGAAGGCTTAAATTTTGCTCAACGTCTGATAATTTGTCATGTAAATTGCGATTAAGAAATGAAAAATTGACATTTGTTATAAGCTTGTTAATCTTTCATCCAAATAGATCTGATAATCAAATGTTTAACGGCAAATAGACATTGTCATAGTTATAAGCCGCACGTTCAATTCATCCATGTGTTTTGATCTTGATTGTCTAAAGTTAAATTCAAGATTTGAATGGTAGGATAATGATGGAAAAGAAGTAGAAATACTACAGAATAGCAGCCTAAATGAGCAATGACAAGTGATATTATCTAACTATTGTTTGTGTGGAAAAGTCTTGAGAGACTCAATAGTTAATTTCCCGATGATATGATAATTTGGCAACTAATCAAACTCAATTCAATACTAAATAAATTTTTTGATTAAACTTTTGTTTCAAAATTATGCAATTTTATGTTTCAGCAGCGAAATTTAATGTTTTGTGAATTACACACTACAAATCTTAATAACTTTCTATAAATACCATTCAAACTTGTTGTCAATGTAAGAAGGATTATGCAAGCTATGCGTAGGAAATTCAGATAAATGGAGACAGCTCTGTTTCAAGAAATGTCATTGATGGTTAGAGCTACATGCTCATTTTTCCTTAATTTAATTGTTGCAAACAAATAATGAAGCTAAGAATATTTCCGTGTCGTTACCTACCCTTAGATACAATTGGTGATCGATCAATACTCTGAAGCTTATCATCTACTGTCAAGGAAAGAAAATTTTGTGTTAAATAAACATTTTTCAACAAGCCCTAAATTAACATTTCCTGTTATTTGTGAAACGATTCTTTGTGAAGATCACATTTCAATCTTCGTCGCTAAACGGAACTTTAACTGTAGTCTACATACCTTCTCAAGTTTAGAAATGGTCCTAGGCCAGCGTACTGCCCGGGTTGAAAAAACCGAGATAATTTATCTAATATTAGATAAGCCCATGATGAAAATTACCTAGTATTTGACTGTTTTTTGTCTAAAATCTATCTAACATCTATCAATCTTATCAAAATAATCAGATTTTTCTCATTTCTATCAAAATCTTGTCAAATTAGTCACTACATGTGTCAAATATTTATGAAATTAATACTGATGACTCTCAATGCTTATTCGACATTTATCCAAACTATCAAATAAATTACGCACTTTTAAACCTTACCACTTCCAATTCACATTATAAAACTACTAATTAAAGTAGTTTTATTCTTTTACCATTTCTGAACACTTCTAGCATTTAACATATAAATAGAATACAAAAAGACATTGTTGTTCAACGTCATACTACCACGAAATGTTCCAGGGATTAGCAGTTCATTATAACATCACTGCAAAACCATAACATTCGGAGACAGTGACAAAAATGTGCAAGAAATTAATTCTCAAGCAACTCATCTCTCATAAACAGTGCAGGCCTACAGAGTGATCAAAAGTTTCTCCCTTGCCATATGGTCGGACTCATTGAATTGACTTGGTTAAATCCATTCGTATTTTCAGCATTGATTCCTAGGATAACGATTCATGTCTAAAATACAAAATAAAGATATTGATTTGTATGCAAATAAAACATAAGTTTGCAAAGCATCTTTCGAAGGCATAATTTGTGAACATTCATAGCATTCTTGTAAAAAAAGCAACATTTAACATCACATCATTAAAAGATTTACATGTTCTATAGGCAATTTCAGATAGTCCTCGGCCTTGACACTGAAACAGATTTTTGAACACATGGTGGGACTAATTATCATAAACAAACATGGATTTGCACTCAATTTACATAAAGACTTACATGGCACAATCCACATGCCAGCGGCTGATTCAAAATACATTCAATTTGACAATTTTGTAGGAAATATATGCAAATGGGTGCACACATAATTACTGCATGCACAACAAAAAATGCATGTCAAAAAATTATTAAGAATGCAACTGTTTTTAGTAGCTACATGCGTACTTCGCAGTAGTCTCAGTAATGAGAATTTAATTATAATTATACCTGCGACTACCGATCAATGTCATTTGCCACAAAATATCCAAGATTACAAAACATTCGGAAGCTCTGACGGATTGGTCGCTTTGAAAATTAAACGACTTACCTTAACCAGAATGACACGTGAGGTCGATTTGGTCAGCCAACTAATGCAGCTGGCTTGAGCATTATTTTTTAATCAGGGATAGGGGACCATTTGGATTCATGCAACCCCATCTAATAAAAGCAAGTATCCCACCTAATATTCGTCTCAAGGATGCTATATAAACAAAGTGCAGTGACGTTGCTTTCTGAATTATTTTGAGTCATGACCGCAGAATGTACTCATTAAAATCGATTCAATGGTTGAGAAAATACCCGGTGAGAAAAACTGTCAGGATCTGTCGGTAAATTGTCGGGCCGACAATTGACCGACAGATCCCGACAGTTTTTTTTCACCGGGTAGGGTTTCATTTCAAGACCTCATGTGATTGTTCATTTTACAATATATTATAATATCATGTTTTTCAATTTCATTAATTCATGATTTTATCATGACAATTAAAAAAATGAATGTATCTCACTCACTAATTGCCTATTTATATTGTTACCCTCTATCAATAGGCCTACTTCATTTTCTTACCTGATACTACTTGAAACCTTGATGCTGTAAACCCATTACGCACTACATCTACCGGATGAACAAGGAGTAAAACATAAGCTGTTTTTGAATTCCTACGCAGACTAAAACAGCCGTGTTACATTCTCCGATATCTCTTTCCGAATGAAACCCGGGTCAGAGTGAGAAAAAGAAATGGAACCCTCAATTGAAGCACTGTTTAAAAATGATCACCCTGAAAACGATGCGACGCTTGAACTTTCTTACTGAATTTCAGAAAAATAATCATTGTTTTTAAATCAAAAAATTTAGCACCGGTAGGTCTAGAAAAATGTTAAATTTTTTTCAATCTCAAGCACATTATTTCAAAAAGGAGACCATGAAGGTGTACGCTTACGGCAAAAATACAATTTAACTCACACTTCATGGAATAAAAACTTGGTTTGTAGCATGATTGATCGTCATACCTTCTTTTACGTGGCCTTCCCTCCATCTTTATCCGCACGTAAACTTGAGAGAATCGGCAGAAATTGAGTCACACAGGTATTCGATTCACACATCTTCTATCATATTTCGTTTAATTCGAAGAAGTTTCACGAAATCATAGTTTGCCAATGTAAAGAATCAGCATGAAAAGTCGTTGGCACATCCAGTGACAGCCTTACAATTCACAGCCCTTCTGTTCGACTGAGGAGCGCATATCGAAACGAGCGCAGCAGTATGGCCAGACAGTGAGGTAACGCATTGTTAAAAGAAGCGCAAAGTAAGTCAGTGCGCGCCATGGACGGCGAGGGCACGCGCACTCTAGGCGTGAGTCACTCTATAAAGCAATGATCCTACGTGTAAGGCAAGATTGATGTTGTTATGACGTCACTCGATCGTATACAGAAGTCCTCGACTGAAGGCATGCAAGGAATACAAACGCTCATATTAATGTAGAGCTGCAATTATTAATGAAGTATGGGGAATATGGGTGCTGTTATTGTGCTTGTCTGTGAAATCAAACTGCATGTTCATCGACTTCAATGTGATGTGAAAATATTACACTGCAAGTGCAAGTTATACTGTTAAAGTTCAATTCCATTGTTCACGTATTTGTCTTGGAGATTCGGTTCCGTTTTGACACCAGCTGCTGGCTAGTGATAAAAAGTTGCGATTTTTCAATCATTTGACGTAAACATTGTCATCATGCAGCCCAGAGATGCCAAGGTTTCAAAAAAAATGCGGGAGATCCAACATCAAATGGTGGTGTGGTGTAAAAAGAACCTGCTCCCAATGTCTATTCCCGCTCACCGAAATAAACGTTAATAAGACATCAAAAGTTATATATACATATATATGCAACTGCAGATACTAATAACTACATGTAGGCCTATTACAGGAGTATGGTAATGATAACACTACTATTAACCAGTACTGGAATGTTTTTTATTGTACTCCTAGGTGACCTTCTTGGCACGCTTGCACACCTTATCACTTGGGCAGTACTGGTAGCAGTACTGATCGCCCCGATTCATTTGAAGGGTAATGATCGACGGCAAAGTCCGATCAATCGACACATTCGGCCGGAACTTTGTACAATTCTTCTGGATTCTCTAAAAAACGTTCTTCGTCCGCATTGCTGTGCGGCAAGGTAAGAATCAGCTTGGCTACTTTGCTCAAAAAGTAGAATTGACTTCGAGACGATCCAGCTACGCGATTCTCCTTCTCCAGATAGTGCCACAAAACATCTACTCTGTACGTCGTCTGTTCATTGTCGACTTTTATCTTCACCTTCTCCTTTGCCTCTTGGCTAAAGTTTTCAAAATCAAACAATTGGTACCGCGTAAACTCTTGCTCCAAGACAGCAATATCCTTTTCCGTGAATTTTAGATGATTCTGGAATTTTTCGGTCAGAAGTAGTATACTTTCAAAAGTGTACTTATGCTTGTGGTCGAAGCTAAACACACCAGCATTTTTCAACACAGGGTCATTGAGCGGCAGCCATTTCAGCGCGTAGATCAGGCCTTTTATGTGAAATGAGCGAGCAGCAGCAAAGAATTTCTCTCGCTCACTCGACTCCACATCCCCCTCCTCAACCTTCCTGTTGATTTTTTCCTCTGACTCCGAAACCCACCATCATGGTGTCATTGGTCTGCTGGTTGTTAAAATTCCCAATTTCTGTTCGAAAAGTTTTCTCAGGTTTTTGAAAAAAGCAATTGATTGATTCCTTTGTCAGGATCCTCCCCATGAGGACTCTGAGGAGATCCATGATCGCCTCATAGAGATAAACGATTACGGGATCCTGACGCTGAAGCAATATAGGTTAAAAGTCGTGTATGCTGGCAGGCAGGCATGTAAGAAGTAACAGTAAATCTCCGTTATATCATTATCAAAAGCTGTGATGAATCTTCTCAAACGTGTGTTTTTTTCTCCATGGGCATCTTCCGATGATCTGAAGTACAATAAGAGTGTATGTAAAGCGGTAAACAAAAAAATACACAGCAATTAAAAGAACAAACCTGAAGTACGACTGTAAGGCAGGAAATTAATTTCTTGCTTCAGCACCCTTTCGAGGCAGGTCTGCATCCGCAGCCACCTCACAGACAGGAACTTAAGGACTTGCCGGTATTCTAAATCCACAAATTGACAAAAGTCGGAATATGCATTTTTCCTTTTGCTCGAATAATCGAACCAAAAGTACGCATCAACAAGCATTTCTTCTACATCAAAGCATTTTAAATCGGAACAAAGTGCTTTTGATGCATAACATGCGGCATTGTGAGCGATGTGACATGGACAGCCCATGAAATAAATAGAATTGTTTTGTGCCAGAACTCTGGTCATTATAGAGTTGTTTTTGCTAATATTGACAGGTGTTGTCCACGCCGAAGCCGATGCACTTATCCCATGATAATTCATGCTTCTGCAATGCGGTGTCAATGGAATTGAAAATGGCCTCTGCAGTGGATCATTTGGTTGGACACATGTCCAAAAATTTGCAGACAACCTTTTGCTGATTAATATCAAAAATTCTTTCTGTTACCGGATTCATCTTCTGCAGATTTTGGTCATTGCTGCCATCAACGCAGAGAGTGAAGAAATTTATTTTCATGTCTTTGATTAAATCATCTAGTAGATCAGGTGAAATTGCATCATTTAACAGACAAGATGCCTTTGTTCGAGCGCAAGAATAATTTTGAGCAATCTTACTGTCAGGGAAACAATTTCTGATCAAATGGCCAAGATGGTCAGCTGCAGCTATAGGAAGATTGTGTTCAGCCAAGAAACCAGTGAATTTCAGTTCAGCCCTTCGAACAGATAATTCTTCTGCACCATTATTCTTCATGAAAAAAGAAGATATTGGTTTCACATTAGCTTTTGCAGTCAATGCTTTTTGATGATCTTTTCCTCTAATATGTCGTTTTAGATCACCCTCACCTTGGTGAGCACAAGACATTTCTTTCTTGCATACCAAACATTTAAATGCATGAGCATCATCAGGTGCAGCAATTATTACATCTTTTGCCATAGAATGACGATTAACCCATGCAGGGTCAAATTTGGTTTTGTAGGAAAAAGAGCCACAGTGCTTGCGTTTCTTTACGCTGCAGGTAGGTCGTAGGTTCTCATCATCGGAAGAAGACGACGACATGATGAAAACTGTGATTAAAAGTGAAATGTGAAAGTTAGTGTGATTTAAAAAAAAGCAAGATTATCCATTATTTAAACAAAAATAGTAAAATTAGATTGCTGTTACATTTGGCTTGCTGTTACATTTGAATGATGGAAAGAGCACACTAGAAGGATAAAAACTGTTGGCCTACTTTAAAATACGGCGTAAATAAATGACGATGCGGGAAATTTAAGCAATTATGCGGGTGAGTGGGAGATTGACTAAAAATGCGAGAGACTCCCGCGAAATGCGGGAGACTTGGCATGTATGGTAGCCAAACAGATGAGTTCAGAACTCCGCTTACTGCACTGTTTAATGCTAACATATAAGTATGCAGAAATATTTTTGTTATATAGACAAATTAATTTACAAATATTTGTAAAATGTTTCAGATTTGAACATCTAAGTGATTATGATAATATTTGTCAAATAATGATCAAATATGTATCAAAAATTATTAAAAAATATCAAATATGCAGTATTTGATTATTTTATAAAACAATTATCCAATTTGTAAAATCTATCACCATCAGTCATATATTAGATAAATTATCTCGGTTTTTTCAACCCGGGTGGTCTACTGAATGAATTTGTCCAACGCATCGCAGTTAAAGCATTGTTCATAATATGAAGCAGGCTTATCAAGAGCAAAAATTAATTTAATCTGAAATGAAAGGCAAAATTTTTTTAAAACATTTTTGAAAAAAATTGGCAAGTATTTTTAAATGCTTTTTAGAAAATTATAGAAAAACCATAGAAAGAGCGACTCGCTCTTCGCGATTTTTTAAAGAAAGTATGCGTTTTTGTATGGTCGGATGTGTTTGTGTGGTTTCTACATAATTTTTCATAGTGTTTTAACAGTTTTCCTTTGTTTTTAGCAATATGTGAGATTAGAAATCATGCTTTTATTTTTTTTGAAATCGCATTGAACGTCATTTTAACATTTTCTGCTGTTTTTGTCGTTATCGTCAGAAAAGCTGATTTGTTATATTTGTCTTTTATCTTTGAAAGGAATTGAATTTGTTTTATTCATAACGATATAGGAAATATCAATACTAAGTAGTGGTGTTTGAAGTGTGGTAAATTACCGGTAATTTGCCGGTAAATTGCCGACACAAAATTGATCATTTTTCGGGGTTTCGTCTTCATTTTTTGTCAAAATTCCCAATTCACTCACAAGTTACAACTGCCATATCGAGAGTTTGGGAACAGCCCACGGTGGAGCCATATATGAGACTTCTTTTGATATTCACATTAGGAGCCTTGAATTGAAGGCCATACTTGAATTTACTAAACGTCATAGGCCTAGCGATTGACGCGTGCTCGAAAAGTTAGTGGGTAATTGGCCTATATGTAGGCCAGGACTAGGCCCTTTAAAGTTAGATTCAAGGAGACAATATATGTATTTTTCAAACCTTTTTTTACGTGAGCACACAAATTGTGTGTCCACAACATCATTCAATGCATATTTTGTATGTGTCATATCTTCATTTCATAGGTTTTCGGGATCATTAATATGATTTCATAAATTACCGGCTAGACTTTTTACCAAAGCTATTTAATTATAAATAAATATATTTTATGATGTTTGAGTGTTATTGATCTGTATTATAGGCTCTATTTGATTAGCAGTTATTCATGACTCGTTAAGCCTTATATGCGCGTAATTCGATTTTCGACAACACCTCACAAAATGCTCAACGTTATCCATTTACTGATGTATAATTCGGCGTGCTCTCGGGTGCCGAGTTCGGTTATCTGATAGCACTGCGCTTCGATCCTGAGGTGAAGAACAAGGGTTCATAGCCTATATGACACCGAAAATTGTTTGGACCACACTATACTGATTGATTCATCTCACTTGTGTAAATTGTAAGTGACAGTTTAATCCCGCCAAAATGCACGACAGTTTCTATCACTAGCAGGGAGGCGAAGTCGAAGTCGGAGTCCCTGAGTCCTATCATTTTTGCTGGAGTCGGAGTCCTATCAAATGATAGGACTCCGGCCTTTAACTAGACCCAAATATAATACAAACAAATTATTTATCCTCGTGCATAGCTGTCATTGTCTTGATGTCAACTTTCTCCGTCAAACAAAAGTACAGAGACAGTACCACATGCAAAGCTTGCAATAGTTGAGGGAAGGAACTGTGATAGTGAAAAAAGGATTGCGCCTTTTCACTCGGTGATTTGGTAGAGAAGACAAGCCTTCCTAGCGTCGATAACACCTATACGCACCAAAGGTCACATCAGAGACAAAAATGAAATACTAGTTTGTTTGAGAATATTACCTCTTACCCTCACGTTAATGTTGTGTGATGGCTCCTCCAAAGCGCATATTAAAATATATATTCATATTTTATGAAGAAGGGATTTTCCTACCTATAGAGACTGGAGAAAAACCGTATGAAGCAGACATCAACAAGATGGGAGGAGCCGAGTCGCATGTATCCAACTTAAAGCGACATTTGATCAACTTTCAGCGAAAATGATTGTATAATTGATACAGCAGTATAAGATAGGCTCATGCAGGTAAGCCTATAATGATCTATGATGTACCGGTAGGTTGCCAGTTTTTTCAAAAAACTTGGCTTTCTATACTGGGCACCTAAGCGCTCACATCGTTGTCAACATGTGAAATAGGGTAAATCCAATTTAATCCACAACATTTGACGAAAATGCATCTTTGATTTGTAAAATCCACATTTCTGAACCGATTTCAATAGTTTTTTTAATCGAACCGTCAGGATCTCATATCTATTATGGCATGGTTTTTAAAAAGTCACAAAGCCAAGACCTTCTTCACAAGTTGCCTGCCGTTTTTTGCCGAAAAAAGACCAAAAAAGCATGTCCAAAGTTACAGTTTTCTCACTTCAACACGGATTTTCGATCAGCTACATTCAAACACACCCACTAATATTTATATCATCTGAAGGTAGAGGATCAGCTCTTTAAGACAGTCTAATTTTAAATGTTGTAACTAATATTAATCGCTGAATTTTCACTGGGTTTCCATTGTCCAATGAAAAAATGTCCTCTGACCGAGACGTTTTCTGTCCTCTGACCGAGGCACCTTTTCTCGAAGAATATTGATTTTTCCGTCAAACGTTTTGCACCAAGCAAATCCTCTAGTGTGCTAGTTTATAAATCCGCAAAGAAAATTCAGCTTGGTGACGTTACAAGTGAGCAATATTGATTTAAAAATATTTTTATCCGTTTTTTCGACCAGAGAATTTGAATATTCCCAAAAATTTCATATGGATGCTGAAACCAGATTTGTCAGGAATCGATGAAATTTCGCGGCATAGGAGGGATCCATGGTCTTAGCATCTATGCAAAAGAAATTTTTCATTTTAACCCTCACAAAATCTTCAAAAGGGTAAATCCAATTTATTCCATAACATTTCTGTCTTTTCAACTTTGGGTCTCAGATTTCCGTGAAAATTTGCATATATACTCATTTTTTACGCTGAACACGAGAATATTAGCGGCGACCACACCAACTAAAAACTTTCCATAGAAATCAAGCACTTTTAAAAAGTCTTTTTTTTCTACATCTCGGTCAGAGGACAAATTGATCTCGGTCAGATAGATGTCGAACAGGAAACTCTTCGGCTTCTGCATTTGGATTGCTGATGAAACTGGGAACTTAGGATGAATGCTTGCATGCGTAAAGCGAAGTGACCAAAATGTAATGTATTGCATATAATTTCCGTTGACCGTGACCCGCCAATTGGCCTCTGACCGAGATTTTTAAGGTCTCGGTCAGAGGACAAATTGATGTCGAACAGGAAACTCTTCGGTTTGTGCATTTGGGTTCATGAGACTGCGGGAACTTTGGACGAATACTTGAACGCGTAAAACGAAGTGATCTAAATGTAATTGCATACATTATCATGTCTTTAGACCGAGACCCTTGTACTCTGATCGAGATCTTCAATTTCAACGTTGTCCTCTGACCGAGATTTTTTAGGGTCTCGGTCAGAGGACATTTTCGTGGTTTTTGGAGATTTTGAGAGGGTTAATTGATATAAATGAAAAATTTCTTTTGCTTAGATGTTATTAAGAGCATAGATCTCGCCTATGCCGTGAAATTTCATCGATTCCTGACAAAATTTCTGGTTTCCATCCATATGAAATTTTTGGGAATATTCAAATTCTCTGGTCGAAAAAACGGATAAAAATGTTTTTAAATCAATATTGCACACTTGTAACGGCATCAAACTGAATTTTCTTTACGGATTTATAAACTAGCACACTAGAGGATTCGTTTGGTGCAAAACGTTTAATGGAAGAATCAATATTCTTCGAGAAAAGGTACCTCGGTCAGAGGACATTTTTTTCATTGGACAATGGAAACCCAGTGAAAATTCAGCGATTAATATTGATTATAATATTTAAAATTAGACTGTCTTAAAGAGCTGATCTTCTTCTTTCAGATGATATAAATATTAGTGGGTGTGTTTGAATGTAGCTGATCGAAAATCCGTGTTGAAGTGAGAAAACTGTAACTTTGGACATGCTTTTTTGGTCTTTTTTCGGCAAAAAACGGCAACTTGTGAGAAGGTATTGGTTTTGTGACTTTTTAAAAACCATGACATAATAGATGAGATCTTTACGGTTCGATCAAAAAAAAACTATTGAAATCGGTTCAGAAATATGGATTTTACAAATCAAAGACACATTTTCGTCAAATGTTGTGGATTAAATTGGATTTACCCAAGAAACACGACAATGTCCTCTGACCGAGACCCTAAAAAATCTCGGTCAGAGGACTATAAAATTGAACATCTCCGTCAGAATACAAGGGTCTCGGTCAAAGGATGCAATTACATTTAGATCACTTCGTCTTACACATTCAAGTATTCGCCCTAAGTTCCCGCAGTCTCATGAACCCAAATGCTGAAACCGAAGAGTTTCCTGTTCGACATCAATTTGTCCTCTGACCGAGACCTTAAAAATCTCGGTCAGAGGCCAATTGGCGGGTCACGGTCAAAGGACATTATATGCAATACATTACATTTTGGTATTCGCTTTACGCATGCAAGCATTCATCCTAAGTTCCTATGGCAGTCTCATCAGCAATCCAAATGCAGAAGCCGAAGAGTTTCCTGTTCGACATCTATCTGACCGAGGTCATTGTCCTCTGACCGAGATGTAGAAGAAAATGGAATTTTAAAAGTGCTAGATTTCTATGGAAAGTTTTTATTTGGTGTGGTCGCCGCTACGATTTTCGTGTTCAGCGTAAAAAATGAGTATATATGCAAATTTTCACGGAAATCTGAGACCCAAAGTTGAAAAAACAGAAATGTTATGGAATAAATTGGATTTACCCAATAATACATCAAACCATATCCATGTCATTGTAATTGTCCCCTATGAACATCTGCATCACTAATCCTTAATAACATCAACAGGGATATCTATATGATTATTATATGATCTCGGGTATACGCAACTCCCAAAGCGTGGAGAATTGACTGCATGGGTTGATTTTTTATGACAGTGGAAATTTTTGTGTTTGATTTGAAATTATGTGCTTTTATTGCTATGTAATTTTAATTATCTACTCTCATAAATGCTTCCCAAATGTTAAGTGTGGTCAATCGTTGGGAAAATATGAATTATCTGTGGAGCAACCTAGAAAATGCCCTGCAATTTGCATTTTTGCCACATTATGTTCTTCGAGAATAGTGCTACTCAAATCTAGGTTATTTTGCTATCATTTCAATCACTTGCTATCGCAAGATGCCTATCTTCTGGAATATGGTTTGTGACAAGCTTCTAAGTGATAATGCGAATGCTTGCCCTGACCAACGAAAATTCTGTGGCATTAGCATCACAAACAAGGAGTTTCTAAATCGTTCGATAAGACGTCGAGAAATGGAATTGACTGATTCCAATTTCTTGGTGAGAAACTTGATGCCAAAACTTGTTATCATTGTTATCGGTTGACGCAATGCAACTGACGGAGTGCTCCACAAGGTCGCACAATTCATCGCAATACAATTACCATTCATCACAGTTAACATTGAGAAAAAACACGCCTCTTCTAAGAACGAAAGGTATATTGTAGGCTTGTACTTTACCGACAATCTGCTCGCAATCAATGTCAGAAATATCGTCTTTCTCCAGAAATGTGAATTGATCGTTTTCGTCCGCGCCCAATTATTGCTTCACGAACTTTGTGAAATCGGCATTTCCATGAATGGTCAGCACTTGTCCTAAGAATTACCGTAGGCCTATGTCGGATGTTGTTTGATCGAAGCAACTGAGTTTGACGAGTCGATCACCTCAGTCAGAGTTCCAATAGTAATATCTTCGATTCCCACCATCGGGTGATGTTGATGATTGGGGAATTCTGAGACACTATTCACTGTGTCCCCTGCAGACTCTAGGGTTGAATCGGCATCTGAGCTTGAGATGTCAAAGTTCAACGTATCTGCTCTCCTGCACTATGGTGATGAAGTGCAATATTCAATTTTATTCACATTTAGGTAGGCTACACTTCGGCCTTCGATATTCATCTGTTTTGTTGACGGGCCTTTCTTGTCTATAATACGCATCGGACAAGTAACCCAACTAAGCTGTCACTCATGTCTTCACAATTTGCCTGGATGTTTTCAGGTTTGTTCCAGTAGGCCTGCTCTATGCACTAGGCCTACTGATCAATAGCCATAATTAGTTTTCTTGACCAGCATATACTTCATGAAAAGCATTTCTGCGCAATAGAAATCCAATAGCCTATTATTACTTGGGGGCAACAGTTGTGCTGCCGACCTCCGGAGTAACTATTATGACACGAACGAGTTATTTTGCTAAAATCAGTCTCGCAAAACTTCAAAAATCCCAATTTTGTTCATTCTTTTTAGTATCTCACGCCAATACGCCATACAATGGGATTTCTGAGTGTTAATTAACTAAATGAAAAAGTGCATCGATATCACGACCACGAGTCTTTGCATTTTGAAAAAGTGACTCAATGAGGCACATATGCGCATGCCGAAAAATAATTTACATTTCACATGCTGATCTACTTAATGAGAACATAGGCACATACTAATGCAAATTTTAGGTTAGCATTATTTACAAGCTTTGGCATTAATAGAAAGTTTTACGACCGGCAGGGCCTACCCCTGCCGATGCTATCCTGAAGCAACTTATACATCTTACAAATGTTAAAATATAATTCACAGCCGCCGGACATTAACTCCTATCAGCATTTGTTTGAGCTAAGGTATGTAGTAGCCGGTAGGCTACTCACAGATCCACTAATTTGGATGAAACTTATAATAAGATTATTTTAACTTAGGACTAGAAGATGTGACTATGCCTACTTCAATCATCAAAATTTAAATTTTTGTTGAAATCGAAGGTGTTTAAAAATATGTACTTAAATTGAGCTGGACTTTTTAGCGAGCAGCCCAGTCACCATCGAACACATATAGTCGTTCTCATTTCGTGCTTTCTTATAGCTTGAGAGTCACAGCAAAATGAAAATGGCACAGAGCTATAGGAAACGCAATGCTGTACAAATAGCCTATAACACACCTTTCTCATGTACTTTAGAAAACTATTTATTAACTATTTTGTCCTAACCAAGGGAGTGATTGTAGAGAGAAACCTTTCAAGTAAACGTTTTGAAAAGGTATCAAATTTGACATCGATAATTTATTGAAGTCATGATACAAGCATTCTGCAACCGACAGCCAGTTCATGACACAAGTAGAAACCTTTGTTTACATCAAGACAAACGCTGTCATCATTAGACTGTATCGCCTGTCCGTCATTGGAACAATTCTATTTGCTTCAACATGTGCGAAGATTGGCGGGTCGACAGATAAACATATAAAATATCAATTGGTGTATATGGCCAAACTTTCAGGTAAGTTGATTATCATAGGAGGTAGAACTCAAAGATAATCTTTACTGCCGGCTATGTAGCAGTCATTTACAAGATAAGGCATCTGCTAGGTTCTTTTTCAGTAACCTCTGCTGCCTTGTCTCCCTTATCTGCCTTCTTTACTTCTTCAACGACAGCTTGAAACTTCGGGAAACTCAAATTTTCAAGTTTTGAGTAGATGCGAAAATTGTCCACTGTCACCTCGAAAGCACCTGCAAAGGAAGATAACTCAATGGAAATGACGGCAAATATATCTTATTTTAAATTATAGTTGGCAAAACAAAAACATAGATTTTTAGGGCAATAATGGACATCTCCAGACGCATAGGCCTTCCGAGTAAATGTCCAACATTATTGCTTTCAAAAATCCATAAAAACTGACATAGTTTGAAGCGGTTAAATGAGAACATTTCGGTCGACTATCATTTGCTGAAGAGCATCTAGTAAACCATAACAATGTCTTCAAATTGTCAATAAATCTTTATCAATCTCAATTATTGTGAGTTGTTATTATGCATATACCCGACAGATTTTAACAGAAGAGAAGGAGTCGTCTCACAACAGCGAATCTCAAAATAGACGTCTCATAATAGCGAATTTAAAGCAGAGAAAAACGAATTGCATAAAGGCAGCAAGTCTTCAAGAAATTATCTATGCTCTCTTGAAAAAGGTAATTTAAATGGCCATGTCCGTTGAATGCCACGGCTAAATATCGTATATTTACTCAACTCTTCACATTAAGAGGGTCATCATCAAAAAGATTCCGACGATTCTTAGGCAAATGCTGACTTGATCTCCGGTCTCGAATTCTGAGTCTATATTTCTGATAGAGTTTCAGAGCCATCCTTAACCTTTACTCGAAAACTTTCGCGCATTTAACATAATAATTTATCTCATTATTCCGGCAAGTATCAATGTAACCTCCTTTAACCATTACAGAATGCAATAGTTGTTGGAGGACAACGGAGACAATCCCCCTTTCTTATTCAACCTGCGGCCGCAAATCGGTGAAAGGGTGAAAATGGAGTCGCAATAAGACTTTGTCGTCTGAAGCTCATGCTTCTTTGGGTTCATGCTTCCTTGACGGAAAGGTTTATTGTCGGTGGTTTGTGACCGTGCTCCGGCTAAATAGAAGGGTCTGAAATATTATTTCATTTTACTGGTCATTGAATTGATTTATGTTTGACTAGTAAGGCCCCCGGACTTCGTCCAGGATTTATATGCATAAGTCTGTTAAATTAAGACAGTGCACATTGTATGTATGCACATAAACTTGCATACCAAGTTTATTAACTCATTCGCCTACACTGATTGGCTGTCTTACCATTTAGATCGCGTTCTGATTGGCTGTTGCTGAATCCATCGTGAAACATTAGAATCAATGAGACGCATGTCTAGCGAGGCAATTTTTTAAAGCAAATGAGGAGTTCATTTGTAAATTTAATGTAGTTACTTGTGTAATTAATATTTTTTCGGTAAAAATTTACACAAAAGTCTACTTTTCTCTGTAATTATGATACTTAGGGAAATGAGACCGGGCGGTTTTAACTACAAATTTTTTGTTCTATTAAATGGTAGTATCATATTGGCGTAAAGTTTCATGGTTTAGGAGGAGTTTGTCGGCGTTTTGCATTTTATATATAAGATTAATTGTTCATTCTTATTCTCTACGTTTATTTATTTTAAATGTGTGGTAGGCGTCCAAATTAACACCACTCCCTGGTTTCCCAGATATGAACAGTCATCAGATGTTTCATGTTGTTGAATCAGGTTTTGGGCATGGCACTTATTTGGCTTATTTGTGATCGAACTTCCTTCAACTGTTCTCTTTTGCACTTCCCAGTTTGTTGCAGGTTAAGGTGTGACAGATCCAACGTATTCACGGCATACGGGCGTCAGGTAGTTCGAGGGTCCCGAACCCACTGGTAATGCTTTGGGAGGCAGGCCTGGTCAACTGCTCGAAAAAAGGCGGTACAGTTCCACTGCCACGGACATGCGTGGGTAGCTTTACTGAGGGGTTTAGCCCGTGTAGCTGTATCTGGTTCCTCTGTGGCCTACGGCAAAAGGGTTTTCATTTGGGTTTCTTCAAGCTTTTTCGAAATGAAATGTGCCTATAAGTGTCTTTTTGCATATTATTTATTGTAGCTTTGTTGCTACTATTTATACATTTTTCTGATGTCTTCCAATGCTTCTTGTATCATTTTGTTGTACAGTATAATTTTCGTTTATTTGATTGACATTCTACGAGAAATTATGAAAATTATAAAGACACACAAGAAACGTAGTCAAGCCGTCAAGCTCAACGCCTATCAAGATCAGTTTCAGAGATGTAAGAGGATTGAGGTGCAATTACGACGACATCAACATCTTCCTCCAAGGTAAGTCACCAGATCGCCTAGCCCTGTCGGAAACCAGGTTAGATCACAGTATGTCATCAAGCAATGTTATTCCTAATGGATGCATATTTCACCGGATGGATAAAGCACCTTGTCATGGTCTTGGAGTTTATGCCAAGACAAGCCTTCCCTTGAGAAGGCTTCGTAGCTCAGAAGATCCAAGGCATGAGTATCTTGTCGTCATTTCGCCGCTACAGAAATCCACTCCTGTACTGCTCTCCAATAACCAATGCGGACATTTTCAATGAAACTCAGAACCTTCTATCAGAAGAACAGTATGGCTTCAGGCACTCTCGATCAACTGCAGATCTTCTTTCATATGTCACTGAACATGTGAGTCGTGTCCTTTACAGACAAGGTGAGACGACGAGATCAGTTGTCCTGGATAATTCCAAGGCATTCGATAAAGTCTGGCATCAGGGACTCCTTAAGAAGCTTAAGTCCAATGGAGTTGCTGATCAACTCCACAAACTTGTTGCTTCTTTCCTTAGTGACCGGCAGATATCTGTCGTCTTATATGGTCAAAAGTCTTCCACCAAAGTTGTCAATGTAGGAGTTCCTCAAGGGTCAATTTTGGGACACACTCTTTTCTGCTGTACATCAGCGACTTCCCAGACTGCCCACTGAGTACATTGGTGATGCATGCAGATGACACAACACTCTTCAATTCCAATAAGCGACTTCTTAAGAACACTCAGCAACGTCAGCAGTTATGCGACGTTCTTAATGAAGACTTACGCAGGGTCTCAGAATAGGGCGCCAATTGGCTTCTTTCCTTCAAAATCTCAGAGTATTCTGCACTCACGACTTATCATAGCATTAAGATGTCAGATAATAGGATCAGAGAACAAGATTCCATCTCCTTCCTTGGATTGGCGGTTACGAAAGACCTGTCATGGAAACCGTACCTTTAATCCATTAGCAAGCAGAAAGCTCAACGCATTGGTAGTCTCTATCGTGACAGCAGCTATCTTCCACCGCGGACTTCCTGCCATCTCTACAAGTCTACAAGTCCACTATTCGTCCTCTGATGGAGTATTGTTGTCATCTATGGGCCGGCGCCCCAAAAACACATCTCAACTCCCTTGAAATAGTTGAGAAAGAATCTTATGGGCGAAAAACTTGTAAAACAAGTTTACAGTCGCTCTCCGTCAAACGAGATGTTGCTTCACTCAGTCTCTTCTACAGATACTATTTCGGTAGAAGCAGCTCTGCAGTAAATGAGTGCGCACCCAAACCTAAGATCTTTTCCAGAAGCACCCGCAGAGCTTATGCACTCACATGCTATCATGTGAGATTAGAACGCGCACGTACTGCGAGTCGATCGCATAGCTATTTTGTTCGCACGACACAACTTTGGAATCAGTTTCCCCAGACCAATACAATCTTGATACTGTGAAGAGGCGTGCGAACAGGTTTCTGATGAAGACAGTTTGATCAGATTAGAAGATCTGCTTACTTCCTTTTATTTTTTTAAAATAATACAATTTGATACTTTTTCAATGAGTAACCCCTAGCTTCGCTCATGGCTCATAGCTGTGCTACAGATGAAAATTCTGTAAAAAATGCTGTGAGTGATAGGCATACTCTGCGATTCCTAAATAATCTCTTCACTGAATCCGTGTTAAAATTACAATTATGGGATGGCCTACATATACATTGCTGCTCTTTTTCACACTGTAGGCCCTTCATATCCTACTTGCGCGTAATACAAATTTTTATACTTTCGAAAAATTCAAAATTGCTCAGGCATTTTGAAGAGACGTTTGAGAACGTTCTCATGGTTATGTAGAGGTATAGATACAAAATCTACGAAATTATACTAAAAAATATAATGCCAATTTGAAGAATAATATAACATTGGGGTTCCAAGTGCAAACATCTCAAGAAAGATACAGTCCTTGGTGGAAAAACCTTAATTTTTTGAAAAAAAATAATTGAAAACATTTTCCCATAGGAAGCCCGCCATAGATGTTTGCATCAAATAATGGAAGAAAATGACCACTTTTCAAACTTAACTTCAACGTCAGGAATGATGAATGTAGGATGTTCCTACAGAAAGACCTTGGATATAGCATGATTTCACATATAGCAATGCAAACAACCATCTTCAGAAGAAATGCATCCCCATATCGGTAAGGACGATGTGGCCCATCGTTTGGGCGTTCCGCATCACACGTAACTGCTATATGGACGTATCCACAAGATATTACTCCGATCATTATAAGCCACCAGTGATTCATTCAAGATGGTTCGTATTCCAACAATGCTAGAATGGCCACAATACAGCATCATTGTAAAGTGCTTTGAGAATATCTAGAAGTTTTTGAAGAAAGTAAATAAATTCAGTGCACCACAGCGACCACAAAAGCAGAAAGGATTTTGAATAGGCACACATTTGTCACGGTGTCAGAAAAAGACGAAGACATTAGAGAGCCACAGCGAGTTCGCTAAGTAGCACGTATATTCGAATATAGGTACCTACTTCTATAGGCTATTCTCTTTATTTTTCCTCCACGTGGTTTGATTCATTTGAAATATTCATTGAAACATTCTTCAAAAATTAAAGGGAAGCTGTAGAACATCAATGTATTGAAGTTATTTTGATTTTTAATATTTAAATGAACGGGGCTGATAAAGAAGCAATGATACTATTATTACTGTATCACATCGGTGTTATGATGATTCGATACTCTTTAGGTACCGGTACTTCAAGAATGGTCATGACAGTTGCCCATCGACGTTCGTTATCACACATCCTGGCTTACACAATAATTTCATTGGAGCCAATGTAGCCAATAGTCTATGTATTTGAGCAGAAAGGAATTCCCATGGAAACTCCCATTCCCATAGGATTTTTCAAACGTTATAGTTACTACCCATAAAGGCTCAATATGTAGCTCTTCGTGGAATTCATGCATGTTCGATTATATCCCCACAACATTTTATTAAATTAAGTAAATAGATGCCACCAGCCATTAAAGAGCATTCCTACCCCATTGAAGAGCGTTCTGATCGACTGAGACTTGCGGGACAAGAGACAAAATTCAAATAAGCGACGATTTTGATTTCGAGCTATCAGCATATTACAGCTAGCATAATCACTTGATATTTTGATAGCCATGGAATAATCGGGACTTTTGCCAAAGCCTCACGCTTGACTGCAGAAATCGAGAGAAATCGTACAAAAATTTAATAGGGCGCACCAGCACTACGGGCGCGCAAACCGTCTAAGACAGCATTAAAAATCCCTACAAGTGGCAGGCATGAAGTTATTACATACCTATCCATACACATTGCACGCACTAGCATCGATCAACCTTTTGCAGGTGGCTTGCTTGTCATTGGCTTGTGGTGACCCTGACTGAAATTTTAGAAGGTCGTGTGGTTTTAGCCACGACCTTCTGAAAGTTAACTCTATTGCTAAGACTCCTCAGTTAAACCCTCCTCGTTTAAACGTGTAACTTGAGCAGACAAATCCACATCAACATTTTTGCGGAAGGTCAATGTGGATTTAAAGTCTGGTGGTTGAGTTATTGCTTCTGAAAAAACTAACGAAGAATAAAATAAAGTTTACGAATCGCTTTATTCTTAAATACGGTTAGACTTGTTAGCATTTGCATTCACATAATTTGCAGAAAATGAACATTTATCTCACCTCGGCGACCGGGAGTTCCTTCCACATCTGCACTAGAAACCTCGCTTAAAATAAGCTTTTTCAGCTCTTGAAAGCGAGGCTCGTAGCCTCAGGAATTACTAAAATAGAAATAAAAACAGAGGTTTATGCCATATTAACCAAATGCACTTGCAACGTCGAAACGTCTGACGCATCACATATTTAAAAGGTCAACCGTTAACGATCGGTCAAAACACACTGGGCTGACATGATTATGAAGTTTCAGTATCTTCTCTTGAAATGCAGTTATTGTTTCAACGAGGAGAAATTGGAACTTTAATAATATACTTACCGTATATAGACCTACTTGGTAATTATGAAAACAAAATAGCATAGGCGTCAATCCCTAGG
This sequence comes from Prostheceraeus crozeri, assembly GCA_907163375.1. Lineage (NCBI taxonomy): Eukaryota > Metazoa > Platyhelminthes > Polycladida > Euryleptidae > Prostheceraeus > Prostheceraeus crozeri. Next base: position 123,285 of record CAJQUW010006641.1, read on the forward strand.
TGCAGGTGTTAACTCATGAAGCACAATTTTATATTATTTTATGCATGCTTTCATAAGTAGCGTGGACATGATCCAATTGTATCGTTTTTCTCTATTCCCTTCCAGATTGGTGTTTTGGTACTAGACATCATTCTCTCTCTCAATTGATGTACCTACGTGTAAACTCTTTAGGAGGGTCGCCGCTACCCCCACCTGGAAAAATTGTCCGGATGAGACTTTTTCCCTCTCGATTTTTTTGGCCATCACACATTTGCGGATTCTATACTTACAGATCAACAATTTATCGAGTGAAATAGTGAATGCGTGAACTCAATACTTACATTTTTGAGAATTCATCCATCATACATTGTCATGTAGGCCTATAACGTGCCTCCAATTTCTCCTCCGATCGCACAGTGCAAAAATTGATTGATGACAAATTCTTTAAAGCGATTAACTAATTATTATCTCTTGCAAAATGACAAACAGCGAAGTCTACATCTGTGCGCCCAGTGTGATTTTGACTAAGAACTGCATGATGCAATAATGCTTAAATTCCGGAATCCATTTGGTAATACTATGCACGTTGGTATGACTAGAGCTTGTATGTGATGAATCGAGCAAGCAAGTCTGCTAAGCTTCGATGGACAGATAATAATCCATTTTGTAAATATGCGTTTCACTGTTCTAATTTTATACGATCACTTGAAAAGCGAAAAGTAGAAAGCTACGTTTATTGGTAGAGTTGATGCCTACTGAAGCCAATGAATGCTCATTAAGCAAAACGTGACAGAAAACGAGTTTGATAACTATTCTTCTGGGGTATTTTGCGCTTGCAATCGAATGCTCCATTCTATAGCTGATAATTTGTAACTAAATTTTAGTCTCAGCAGTCCTTCTCAGGACCTAGAGTCCCTAATAAGCATTCATTACTGAGACTGTTATCGGTCTTCATTACTGATAAGTAACCTTAGTTCACAGTTCCTCAACGTCTTTTCATTCTCAAAGTCACTACAATCATGCATGATCGCTCGTGTCACTCTCGATTAAAATTTTTTGACTTTTAGTCATCGCAATCACTTATATATCAAGTCACTACTGTCGATATATAATTCAATTAAATCTCTGACACATTTCAATCGGCTGGTTACAAACAACAAGCAAGGTCAGAATGAAAAATTGATAAAGTACAAGCATAGCCATAGCGTCCAAGATATTTACTCAATCAACGCAACCAACAGCACAAACTAATGTCAATGATCACAAAGGATGCGCAATTCAGTCCCCATCCTCCCATTTGCCCTGCAACGGACACAGCAGGCTTTCAAAGTTGACCTAATTTCACGGATTTTACGAAATTTGACCATCTCCTCTACTAATTTCAAGCATAGCCATAGCGTCCAAGATATTTACTCAATCAACGCAACCAACACCACAAACTAATGTCAATGATCACAAAGGATGCGCAATTCAGTCCCCATCCTCCTACATGCCCTGCAACGGACACAGCAGGCTCTCAAAGTTGACCTAATTTCACGGATTTTACGAAATTTGACCATCTCCTCCACTAATTTCAAGCATAGCCATAGCGTCCAAGATATTTACTCAATCAACGCAACCAACACCACAAACTAATGTCAATGATCACAAGGGATGCGCAATTCAGTCCCCATCCTCCTGCATGCCCTGCAACGGACACAGCAGGCTCTCAAAGTTGACCTAATTTCACGGATTTTACGAATTTTGACCATCTCCTCTACTAATTTCAAGCATAGCCATAGCGTCCAAGATATTTACTCAATCAACGCAACCAACACCACAAACTAATGTCAATGATCACAAGGGATGCGCAATTCAGTCCCCATCTTCCTACATGCCCTGCAACGGATACACCAGGCTCTCAAAGTTGACCTAATTTCACGGATTTTACGAAATTTGACCATCTCCTCTACTAATTTCAAGCATAGCCATAGCGTCCAAGATATTTACTCAATCAACGCAACCAACACCACAAACTAATGTCAATGATCACAAGGGATGCGCAATTCAGTCCCCATCCTCCTACATGCCCTGCAACGGACACAGCAGGCTCTCAAAGTTGACCTAATTTCACGGATTTTACGAAATTTGACCATCTCCTCTACTAATTTCAAGCATAGCCATAGCGCCCAAGATATTTACTCAATCAACGCAACCAACACCACAAACTAATGTCAATGATCACATTGGATGCGTGATATCCCGTGATAATCCGTGAAATTAGGTCAACTTTGAGAGCCTGCTGTGTCCGTTGCAGGGCATGTAGGAGGATGGGGACTGAATTGCGCATCCCTTGTGATCATTGACATTAGTTTGTGGTGTTGGTTGCGTTGATTGAGTAAATATCTTGGACGCTATGGCTATGCTTGAAATTAGTAGAGGAGATGGTCAAATTTCGTAAAATCCGTGAAATTAGGTCAACTTTGAGAGCCTGCTGTGTCCGTTGCAGGGCATGTAGGAGGATGGGGACTGAATTGCGCATCCTTTGTGATCATTGACATTAGTTTGTGGTGTTGGTTGCGTTGATTGAGTAAATATCTTGGACGCTATGGCTATGCTTGAAATTAGTAGAGGAGATGGTCAAATTTCGTAAAATCCGTGAAATTAGGTCAACTTTGAGAGCCTGCTGTGTCGTTTGCAGGGCATGCAGGAGGATGGGGACTGAATTGCGCATCCCTTGTGATCATTGACATTAGTTTGTGGTGTTGGTTGCGTTGATTGAGTAAATATCTTGGACGCTATGGCTATGCTTGAAATTAGTAGAGGAGATGGTCAAATTTCGTAAAATCCGTGAAATTAGGTCAACTTTGAGAGCCTGCTGTGTCCGTTGCAGGGCATGTAGGAGGATGGGGACTGAATTGCGCATCCCTTGTGATCATTGACATTAGTTTGTGGTGTTGGTTGCGTTGATTGAGTAAATATCTTGGACGCTATGGCTATGCTTGTGCTTTATCAATTTTTCATACTGACCTTGCTTGTTGTTTGTAACCAGCCTTTTAATCCGTATCAACAATTCAAATAAAAGCATTCCAACAAAGAACCAACGTTTTCAAATTGCTTCTCTGAGAAATAATATTTTCAAGTCCATACAGAACACTGCCGTTGATATCGATGTTTCAAAGAATGCTGTTGGCAGAGCATTACCATACAAGGACAGTCGAATGAATAAATATCAGATCAGGAGCACTTTCACAAATACACCAGCGTCAAACACCGTGAATCTTTCAAACTCCTACTACTATTTTGCGTTGCGTATTCTTACATCATACTGTAGACAGTTAACTGGCGCTCTGTGATTAAATGCATGCCTGAGAACAACTATTGACACCAGTATTGTCTACTCCTTAAATTTATTTAGACTAGCACTTTTAAGACCAACTGCATTCTCACAGCAGTTGACATGAAGCTTTTTCCTTCACTTACCAATACTCGACGTGAACTTTAACCATTATCAGTATGTTAATTGAACGCTACTGCTTGTCAACGGAAAGAAGGCGATTTCGTAATAAACAGCTGTTTAGTATTTAAACATATTTTGTTGTATAATGTCTCAACCAAATTTCATTCGAGATATATAAACAACGAGATGCGTTCAAAATGACAATAAATCAAAGGCCTTCGAGGATAGAGATCCGATGACACCGCGTTATTGAAAGGCTAGAACGGGCTTGCATTTTGAATCAAATAGTGCACCTTTAAACCCCGCTGTTTTGCAAAATGAACAGATTCCGCTCAAGCGGTTTTCCTTGGGAGCACCTAGTCTAAAATGAGAATGTTCATCATTTGTTCGGCAGTATGCTTTTGAATGTGAAATCATTTTGATGGACGGGTGTATAATACACCTCTGTTAGACAAGAACAAACACAAAATATTTGCTTTACGAGTCAAGTGATTCATCTGAAGATCAGGGAGCCCTATCCTGACCTCCATGAACCATGTAGTCCTATGTCTATGATCCTGACCAAAGATATCCTGACCAATGCCCCACCGGTGTCTTGGAGTACGGATGGTTGAGCGTCAACCCACAAATCAATGTAGAAAGTTGTCATCAAAGACTGGTTTTCAACGTGAGCAAAGGTGAAATGATAAATTTCTATGGCATTTCATCCAAGAAACTGGTTTGTGACGTCGAGGATTTTGTATTTGTTTCATGTCATCAAATCTTAATAAGTCGGAGAACTTGCGCTCAAAGTCGCTCTAGCTTAGAATATCATTCTATGTGAGTCGTGTTAACCTTTTGTTTGGTCAGTTCGCAATCTGCTTGTTGACAACGCTTTCAGAAAACATGATGGAGTCCAGACGCTTAGATGGAAATCTCTACCGAAATTCATCATTTTTTTTAGTTTCATTGGAGAAATGTTAGAAGTTGAAACTATTATACATTTTTCAACTCTCCTGAATTCATTGTTTAAGTAGGCTAAGGTTTGTCACCAACATACTATTAAGGACGCGGATCGAGTTCAAATTAACCTTTTCGATCATATGGCGCGTGCAAATTCTCTTAAAGACTGAATTAATCGCAACTTATTAGTTCGCTTGTAACAAAATACAGCAAAAGTTATATTCATGTTTTAGCATGCAATCGATTTTGATTCAAATTGATGTGAGAGATTAAGTTTTAAGCTTGACAAGACTTAGTGCAATCAACTTATTTCCCCTGCGCGGTGAAGCATCCAAAGCGTTGTGCTTATTATTCATTTAAGTAGAATTGTTCAGTGTTAGGTTGAATTTCCATCGAAAAGTAAATGAGCACACACGCCAAATGCCGCCAATTTATGTGTTTTGTGACATTTTGATCTGACCACTTTTCTATTGACTATTTGTATTTCGTAGAGACAGCAGATAATCACTCCTCAAGGAACATAGATATCCAAAGTTTCCATAGAATAGAGCGAATGTTGTTATTGGTGTCAATACTGGGCCTGCTAAATATTCCCTCTGGTTCGATTGTTGACCCACCTATTAATTTGACTTTCGGTCATCGGTCAATCCAGTCATCCTTGATATTTTCGCAGGATTCGGGCCTCCATGGGCGTCTTGCTGGCACTCGGTTTTCAATAATAAATTCTTTTCCCACTCGATCCTTGTAAGAGTTGATAGAGGAATTACTTTCTAATCGTTCCATTGTAGTTTTTGTAGATGAAAACTTTTACTGCTCGCTTCACTTTAAATTTTGGTGTCCATTCAGGCCCCTGGTATATTTATTTTGTGAAACATTCTTTCATGTACTCCCCTTTATAGTTAATCAACGCCACCCTTTCTCTGAGCATTCCTTTCCTACACCAGCGGAGTGTTTGTTTTCAGTAGCCCACTTATGGAAGCATTTATATTGCCAAGGTTTAGAGGCCATAGGACTGGCATTAAAAATGTGGAATGTAAAATACATTGCCTTCCAGTTGACTCTAATTTTGAAAATTATTCTGTCTCTCCTCCATTCTCCCAAAGTACACGTAGTTTTACCAATAATCCTTACAAGTATTTATCCTTACAAGTAGTACTCACTTTCTCGGACTGATAAATTTTTTGCGTGATTTATGTAGCCTATATTTTTCGTGTTTACAGAATATTAGACGATTTTATTCTGTCTTTTGCTTCTGCACAATCAATGTTTATTTTTGCCTTCAAACTGTGTTCATCAAGCCCTTTGCCTGTTGTTTTTGTGTGTTGAATATTTGGAAAATTCAGATGTGAGTCATTTGTTGAGCACCGGCAAAAGGGCTTATGCGCAATTTTCTCATTCTCGTCTGTTTGACGGAAAATCGTCGGTATATGAAAGCATGAATGCTTGCATAAACGTGTCTAAAACAGATATACAATTATTTTTATTGTTGGTCATTCCCTTTCAGTGGAGAGTAGTCTTTGTTTGACAATGATTCCTAAGGCTGGTCAGTTTACATCTGCCATTACAGTAAGTGAACCGGGTAGTGATCTGGATAATTGTTTATTCTTAGAGGGCCCAAGACAGTTGCGTAACGCTAGCAGACGGGGCCCTGCAAGTTTTGTAAGGGCCCCACACTTTAAATTGTAGAATATGTCTACCATAACGGTGCGCTACTATAACTATCATCATTATGCGTGCGTACAATGTACAACTAATAGTTACAAATATGCACGTGTAAACATTATTTAATATGTTATAGTTGTGAGAAATCCATGTTAAAGAAATATTTGACATCAATTGATACATGTGCCGCAAAAGAAATTGCGCATGATGGCACGATGAAAACTAAATCATTTGTACAAGTCAAAAATTTTATTGCATTATTGCAGAAAACTTCGATTACATAAAGAATCAGCGGATGAGGTATGTTAACTGAGATGTGACTTTACATCATATTATATATTCAAAATTCAGTTTCAGACCATGTTAAACGAGTACGATAAGCTATAGATTAAATCTGTGACGGCGAGAGGCATTTTTAGACGCAAACATATTGAGGATAACATCCCAATCAATGTTTTGAGCCTCCTTATAATCGGTGGCTAGCAGGGACAAGTCATCCAATGGACTTTGAGACATCGATGAGCTTAAGTAGTTTCTTATTATCTTCAATTTTGAGAAAGAACGTTCCTCACTAGCAACTGTTACTGGTAGCAGATTCGCTGTAGAAATCGCTGTAGCAGTTTCAGGCATCGAGGACAACAATTTTGATTACTTCAGCAACTCATACAGTGATCGCGTTGACGACGACTTCTTCACCTCCACTTAGAATCCATGGGTTAATTGCCTCAACTCAGTCTCTAAATCTAGAGAAGAACTAATATCTGATGGAAATAGTTTCAAAAGGGATGTGGTACCAGATTTTATGGAAGATGGCGAATAATCTGTTAGATTCGACGAATTCAAAAATGACCTTTGAAAAATCGTGAGTTCAATGGCTCTAATACGGTGTCAACACCTTGATAGAATACATAAGCCCTGAATGCTGCCTCTGGATAAGTTAAGCGTTCATAGGGAAGTTCATCGTGGAACCCGTTTATTCTTCTCAATCTCTTCTCGGTCAATTTGGCATCTGTCTGATGCTATCTCGATGATGTTCTCCCAATCGTTTCGCAAGAATTATAGATCTCTCATGGCAATACGTAGAAGAAGAGTTGCTCAACACGGATTCACATGGCGAGATTGCAGCTCAACTTGCCTCCATGTTACCCTTTTAAGCAACATTTCATTCACATCGAATATTGTTCACAAAAATTTTCATTTCGACAATTCGATTATACTACACGTATACATGCATATTTTAGAAATAGGTTGGGCACCCGGCCCAAGGTCCTTCTGTATTCGTCACACTTTTGGTCATGTCCCCTCAAAGCAGCTTGGAAATAGGCCTCCTTGATCGTACTCAGCACAAGTCAGTTCGTATGATTGCTGATGCTGGTGTCATTTCAAATATGGCATCAGTTTCTCGTCTTCCCTGTTCTGACGTCGCTATTTAGTATATACTCGTATATCATAGCAACCATTATCACTATCTTCTGATGAACTTGTATCTGTTACTTCATGTATCCGCTCTTTAGCAGGTACAAAGGTCTGTTGGTACGAATGACTCAAGAGGATTGTCAATTAGCTTCCACTTACCTCCACGCTACAATTTTGAAGGCTTTATGTCCAATACAATTTACTAGGTGATCCCCGATCCTTCGTTCAGGTGGGAATGTCGTAATTGAATGACATGTTAAGTCGATAATCACCATACAAAAACGGAAATATAGACTTGCTGAAGTTGCACGAAATTTCTCCGCTCGAGTATTTATCAGAAAATAAAAAAACAACCGTTCAATCAATAGCTGGAAATAATAAAATGATGGAAAGACTTCATGGATGAGCACCGATGGTTGCAACGCGCAATTTATGAACTCACATTGGTGCATATTAGGAGGCTGCTACAAGTATAATCGCGGCAAGAGTTTCATTGACAGCACAACTGAGCAATTTTGATTTATCTGTGAAAAACAGTTTTGTCCACCACAGATCGGCAACATGTCTGCAGATTTCCTACCAATTCGGCTGTATCAGCCCGCGCGTCCATTGCTGCCTCATATAACGTGATTAAGTCGACATGATACCGTCTCGAATGTTTATATTCTACTGGTTAGAGAAAATTACAGCCTCCTGTGAAGTAACGGGTTTGAGTTTGAATGGTCAGAGTACATTTTTTGCTTATTACTTGCTGTTTAAATTCTGTCACCGGTGCGATGAAAAAACTTAATTAGTTTGGCAGTGATGATGATGATGCCTTTCAGCTTAACATGATTTTTCTTAGATTCTTTGCTTTATATCAGGCTTTCTCTAATTTCTCATGAGATAGGAGCATCTGTAGTTCACTGGAAAACCGAATTCGAGATTTCGAACACTTCAATTGCTGCTTTTTCGAAGCAGATAAAGCCAATATAATGTGAATTTTTATAAAGTTTATCACACACCACGTTTTTCTATAACATGGCGATAAATTACTTTTTTAAACATACGAATACATAATTCATGTTGCCTATCGACTTGTGAGTCTTAATCTCATTTCATAATTTGCACGGTTATCATGAAATCTCATTAAGCCGCGAGCTCATTTGAAGACATGGATATCTTCGACAGTTGCACTGCACTTGCGTCTACAAAATTGTGTATATCGACAAACATTAACCAACAGTTCTGAAATTTTAAAACTGTTTAGCAGCTGATGAAATCAAAAAAATGAATATACTATTATACTGAAAAGTTAATCAAAATATCGACAATCCTTCTAGCAAGCATGTGAAAATCTTGTTTTCAGAAATGAAAGTCAATGCACCACATTATCTGACTTTTTTCTAGATGGATATCAGTTTTAGTATTATGTATTTCTCTCTGGTGTTACCTGAGTGTTTATAACAAGGATTCCGAGTTTGTTAAGTATTTACATCGATATATAGGATTAGCAGGAATTATTAAATTAAATATCGCAGTCAATATGATTAAGTTTAACATAACATTTTCCTGATTTTCGATAAACTGATTTTGCTTCATTGTTTTAGAACTTAAATGCAGTTCTTGCAAACCATTTTATTATAGAAAACGCTTCGGATGTCCACAGCATCCATCTTCAGGGCAAACTAATGAAATCATATTGCAGGCTAACTTGATTCTAAATTCAAATCCAAGTGCAATAATTATACGAAATTCTAAGAATGATCTTAATAGTTAGATACAATATAGAAATCAAACTTGATATACTAAGAGATACTAAATAGCAAAAACAAGAAAAGGTCTTTCTACATCACTGCTGGACGCCGTGTAAATCCTTGGTCTTGCTTATTGAGGACCGGCTCATTCTTCTTTATTAGCATTGCTTCGGCTATCTCCAGATCTTTCTTTCTTTCATATCTTGCCAGGACGATATTGTTCTCTCTGATGTTGCTGCAGTCTTTAACTATTATATGTTCTTGTTTGAGATGTTCACTGATGGATCCGTTGTTCACGTGCTGTTCGCATCTATGTGTCAGATCATTTGTTGTGTATCCAATGTATTTGACACCACCACAGCTGTCCATTGGGCATGAAAATTGGTACGGAACATGATGTGGTACATAGATTTGACCAACTTTTGAGGTCTGAAAGGAATTCTTGAGCTTCCTTATTTGGTAGAAGCATCTCACTCTCACATTTGCTGTAGAGTCAAGTGGAATGATGTTGTTCTTCACTATTGCGGAAAGTCGTCTCTGTTCGATGTCAGCATTGGTTCTCCATTGATTTTAGAAATAGAATTGAATTGTTGTTGATTTGCTCCCATGAGTTGGTTTCATTTTCCGATTATTTCTTTTTCATGTAACAGTTTATCATTTGAATTTAGAATCAAGTTAGCCTGTAATATTCCTGTAACGCTAATTTTGAAACGTAGCGTGACGTACTATCATGTGGTAAGATATTTAGTGCGAAAATTTTTCAAAAACTTTCGAATTGTTGTTGCCTGCATTTCTGTAATTTTTGGACATTAGTCCCTTTTCAAGAAACCGCTGCGTGACAAATTGACATAATAGGCTATGACATGCATCACAATATGTACTCTTTTATAGTCTACGATTAGCTTTTGAGAGCACGAAGTGGCAATACACCTGATTCAAAAGTCTAAAATCTGAGAGGAATTATGTTTGTTTGAATGTCTGGAGTTCAAGGGATGGTTGTAGGATGCTATGCCAAATGAAAACGTTGCAGTCGATTTTTCAACTTCAGCTGTTGCAGTTGAACCATCGATGGCTTCGCTCAAGACTGGAAACAAAAAATGACTTTCAAATAGCAATGGAATTCCGTACTGAGCGACTGAAATTTTTTTCTCAATTTTGCCGGTCAGGCGAAAAACCACATGAAACAGTCTTAATATTGCAATGAGATTCACTGTCATTTGCTTAGTAATCGTAGACAATTCAATTGTTAAGAATTCTTATTATACACCGGTACATTTGAGATTCCGTTTCACCTCTATGTATGGACGTCATCCTGTTTCGAAACTGCACTCGTTTTTTTGAAAATTTTCGTAGTAGGAATTGTGACTGCAATTGTCGTCAGTGTCGTTTGCGCCCAAGGGCCTTTATTCCAAATGATTTGCACACACTGGCTCGCCTCGTCCATGTATGAATATCGAGCTATCATCGCCCTTCTTCTTCGCATGTGTTTGGAATGCACTGATAGTTGTGTATGTTTATGGATAAAGTGGATTAAGTTCTCCATTATTAGCTCTTCCCAGTATTGCAGCTCACACTTCAAGTTAATTTATGTGTCATAAGGAATAAACAACACCTGATAAGATCACAAGGACATTGCCTGATAGGGTCAGTGATGATGGATTAAAGCTAACATGCACCTTTTCAAGTGTTTCGAAACTTTATCCATCACGTGCCACAGTTGGTTGCAGAAATAAAAGTTTTTGTATTTATGCATTCAACAGAAGTTGTTCAGCAGTTATCGCGATTTTATGAACTTGTACAAGCTTGCAAAATTAATGTTTTGTTGGATAATTTGCGAGCCAATGATCCACGCTTAAACCAAAGAGTATCCTGTAGCATCGGCATACTGCTAATGGTATAGTGGTAACTCCGCATTTATTAAATCCCCAATGTGTATACACTTTCGATTTTATTAAATGAACTCAAAGGAGATACAGGTACCAGGTATTGTCACCAAATGTGTGATATGCATATTTTTGCATTTTTGCAGAAATTACAAAGGAATTGAGTGATCATGATTGTAATGCAGATGGAATGATGGTATTTCACAGATTCTCATGACAGCCTTGGACATTTAATGTTTGTTGAATGAGAAATTCGATGTGTTCCTATTACTTTCATTCTCAACCTCAAAGAGTATTTTCTTAAGCGTGATCATATCATAGGCAACCTGCCACTGGCAGAACAAGATCACATAATCAAAGACAATGATTTCAATTAACTTTGAAAGATGCAAATATAGGTCCACATCACTATTCAGATTCAAGAAATGAAACATGAATTTAGTGATCGAATAATAAATCACGCCGGTGAAAATTGAATTAAACTTGAAATTTCAGCCAAGAAAGCACGAATGATACCGCGATTTTTTCATGAAGACTTTCATTATAATACAATTCATGAAATTCCCCTGATAATCAGCTTGATTTCTGCTTGGTTAGGATGCTTTTCAGCAGATATTCATTCCTTTTGATATACCACTTGTTACATCCTACTTATACAGGGGAGTCATCTCGGTACTATATAAATTGGCAAATTTTGACTTTTTTCAAAAGTGGTCAAATAATTTTTTGGACCACGGGAACGTAATCTCCGCAAAAAACTGAATCTTTTGATATAAAAATTTTCACTGTATACAGATACTTTTTTGAGTCGACACTCTACCTACTTATCCCTACTCTATGTTTATGTACTTGCAAGTAGTTATTTTTCCAGCATCTATGAATATGAAAGGTGATAGTTGAATATTAAACTGCACCAGAAAAATATGCCGAATGGGTTTCATTGTTAATGGTGATTCTATGATCAATGGTAGGGCAATAAATTGGCCACTGAAACATAAGCAACATATGTCAAACAACGTGGCCTGAATTTTAGCTGGATTTAAAATCCGGTGCACTCTTTAAAATTGTATCATTAGGGTCCCCGCGCAGCCCTTAAATTTAAGGGCCCCTTAAAAAGCCCTTAAATTTTTTAATCAGCCCTTAAAAGGCCCTTAAAAATGACAATCACTGAAAAGCCCTTAAATTTGACACCCGGCCCTTAAAAAGCCCTTGAATTTCAAACCAAATTTTGAAAATAAATCTCTGAAGTAATATTGAGTCAATCATAGTTAGACTAAGTAAATTGAATTGTTGTCGGACAATATCTTGTCTTCTTCTAAGAAATACCTAAGCTTGTACTTGCTTTGCATTTCAGGTTTTCTTATTTCGCCAGTTTTGTATTTGCTTGATATTGATAAACTTTGCAGTACTGTTGAAGTGATGTGCTTGTTGTCATATTGATTCGGTAATACAGTCATTCGATAAAATGCCAATAGGATGCTCAATATTATGTTTACATCTGCCTTCAACGTTTAGTGTCGCATTTTTCGGCATATCATACCGTTACAAAATTCAGTGAGGGCACGTTTGTCGTTTCGTTGATTCTTGTTTTCAAACGCTTCTTGTTCAACTGAAAATTCAATTATTTGGAGAGAGTAGAAAAAATAGCTTTCTGCCTTTATTTTTCTAGAGCATGTGGAACTACCCACTGCGACGAAGAATAAAATTGCCTCAACACCATGCTTTCCTCATCCTTGTATGCAACTTGCACGTATACGCGCATGAAACATCGATTTGTAGATATCCCTTAAATTTGCCTCATCAGCCTTAAAAAGCCCTTAAATTTGATTGTGACTGAAGCGCGGGGACCCTGTATCATGTTTTATTCTACAATTAGCTCATATCTCCAATCACTCGTGAAATCGGTCCACGCTTTCAAGCGATGAATTTTGACGATGGCAATTTGTCAAGATGTACATCAAAATTTTCTTCGTGAGCTGAAAATCATCCCATGATTCTGAAAAATTGAGCAGCTTTGTAATGAGGGGAAGTAATCATTTATAGACCGCTCCCCTCTCAGAGGCGGTTTACTTCAAATGAAAATATATGTCTCAATCGAACGTTTCTTATGTCATTCGTCAGTTCAAAAAATAATAATTTTGAAAGCTGAGGGCGTCCATAAAACTCACTGTCCAACGCCTATAGCATTGAAGACAGTGCAAGCGGTGAACTCAAGAGGTAAACCAATGATAAACATGCATCAATATGACACATACTGATATGAAGCGAAATTTCGTGACATTTGATGTTATCTTCTAAAAACTTGTCAGTAGATACAGATATTGGTCAACGAATTGACGTACGAGCGCATCAGACTTTGCATATTTCTTATGACAACAGCTGATCAAGACGTTGTCTTAAAATGCCACAATTCACATTCTAAATTTATATGCAATTCTCTCGGCAGACATATGAGAAATAATACCATTGCCTCGATGCATAAGCCAACATATCGAGAGTATTCATAAAATGCACAGCTTTTGCAGCATTGCTTGTTATCATATGGATTATTGTTACTGCATGTCAGTTATTTATATTACAAATGTTTTTGATAACCTTGCGGCATTAGTATCATCCTCAGAGACTTGAGGGGGTCCAGTTGACACCGGAGCGATATTCTTCTATTTCTTTCTTTGTGCTGAGGATATATCAACCGCTCATGCCCATGTAAAATCATCCTGTGAATCTGCATGTGTTATTTCATTTCAATTGAATCGGTCGAAGTGTGGTAGATAGGCCAAGGAGGTCCACTGGTGTAGAAATTCCCATAATAAAATTTTTACTATCAGATGAAAAATGATTTTGGACATGTCCACAATGATGCATGATGAGTGAAATTCATTTATTCAATGTTCACATTATGCTCGTGCATGTGCGTTGTGTTAGAAGATCGCAGAATGCGATTTTTTTTGTTTTCGCACATGATCGTGTGTGACCGATTGGCCTACATGAACAAATCAGCATAAGTCAGTGTCAGAATGAAAGCTATCATTATAAACATAGTTCAACACTAAAAGCAGACTGTTGGCAAAGCGTTCACAGATGAGTTTGAGATCTCCACAGCTGCTTTGAAGGTGGAAAAGTGCAGCAATTATGGTTCATTTCAGGCCTATTTCCGATTTGTATGGATAAATTTGAAAAAAAATGGCCAAATGTAAGGGTTATGCTGCATGGAATAAATCAATTTCATTAAAATCAACTATATGAGGCTACATGGCGACAGCAGGCACAGTAAAATCGACTCTTAGTGCACCTGCTTTTGAGCTAAATGTTGTTGAAAAATGCAGATAATTTCAGTAAGCAATTGACGATTAGAAGTAAAGTAATTTTTGTGCAATGATTTAAGAAACTGCAGTTCGCCGCGCAGTCCGGCATGCCAACCGAAAGATGGTGGCTCTCGGGACAGCTCTCCCACATCCTAATCTGATTCGTATTTGAATTGACAAGGACAGCTTGATCCCCCTATACTTTATATCAATTCTTGATAGTTTGAGTATACAATATACAGTGTAGTACAAACAAGGGCATGCACAAGTTTGGCACATTATTTATCAACGCCGAATACCCTTCCATCTCTAAAAGCCTAATATTTGTCTAGTGTGTTAAGATTGAAGACCCTCAGGTATATCACAATCATCTCTATTGTCTCGACACATTGTCTTCAGTCATGCCCGGCCAGACTCAATGACCAGTGAAGTATGAATGAATGAACCGACTGCATTTTCACACAAGTTTATTGTACATTCGGCGTCTGTAGAAATCAATGCTGTAATGGCTATGAGTTGAGAGAAATCAACGCTTTCCACACACTAATGGATTACAAATCTGAAGAATTGTTAGTTCAGGAAACTGCTATTCCGCCGTTTGAAAGGAAAATGCAATTAATGAATGAAATTGCCTTCGAAGGTGATAAATATAATCCTAGCATTCCTCCTCACTGTCAAGATTGCCATCGTAGGGAGTGACAGTGAGCGTCATTTAGAGGAAATCCACAGTGAAATTGATTAATTCATTGGTCATGCAGTCCTCAGAACAGAAAAACGTAAGTATTGCTGAATAATATTCTATCATTCAAAACAATTATCACGCGAAATCATTCAGCTTGGTGTAGGTGACAAAACAGGATAAACAGAAATTGGAGCTGTTAAGATTTTTTGGAGAGGAGCCGAACCATGAATTAAGTTGCTGGTGTTGGCTATCATGTAGAGTGGTTGTTATAAAAGAAGCTAGGGATGTTTTATCTGATTCTGAAAGAGATATTTGTCAGCATCTTCGTGCCAAAAAATGACGATCCTAGGGTTCCTTCATCAGCAAGGCAATCTGGACTGATTAATTGTCTTTTAACATAAAATGTCATAATTTTCAGATGTAAATAAAATTATTGTGATTTTTCATTTTAGTCAATAGTTTGATATTCGTTATTCATGACCGCCAGAATCTCCGTTAGAACCCTTTGTCAATTGGCAGAAAGATTTGTATGTGATGCTGCACTCGAAGTTGTATGGCAAATTTCGCCAATTTAAACGAGCCAATCACTAAAATAACAGTGTAATGAATCTGTTTATCATTGAATTCCGCAGCTAGCTTTCGCTGAGTGTAAAATCCGCTAGCACAGTGCATTAGTATAGAAATCTAAGGATGAACAAACAATTTCGCCAATCTGCGGAAATGCTACATATTCTTTCCTCTAGAAACAGGAATGATTGCCGGAAAAAGACTTGATGATCTTCAATGGCATGCATAAATTTTGAACATAATTAGTTATCAGCCGTTAATTTATCTGTTTCCTCGTCAGCAAGTTAAATAATTAGATAATCATCAAATTTTTCAGATTAGTGACCGGTTAATTCGTCATCTGATAATTAAAATGAATTACTTGATAAGGGCTGTTGACTGGGCGAAGTTTTCGGACAATGTCCAGGCTTGCTGTTCTGTGGAACATGCCGCACCTGATGACCCCTCTATCAACTGTTTTTCAAGACATGCTTGTCACTTTTATCGACAGATGATGACACTGTGAACTTAGATCCAATTTAAATGCTACTCACTGCGTCAAGTTTATTACTTTAAGATCGAAATGTCATGGTATAATGTTGAGAGTCGACTATCTACATGGTGTCATTCAGAAATGACGTCAAGTTGGAAATGTCAGCAGTCATCCATGTAACTAATTGTTAGATTACAAAATGCTACTTAAAATGATAAGTCACGAAGTGCTCAATGAGCCATTGTAAGATTTTCAGTAGCACCTGTTCCACGTTGCTCAAGTGCACTAGAAAATGCGTACATTGTAACAATGACATTGCAATTTTCAGTAATTTAATTCTGCAAAAAAATGCTGTATTGTAAATGTGTCGGTTCTCATTCTTAATGATCGACAGGAGTGAGCTATCTTATTATTATTAGCACTCGTCGCTTGTAAATTCTTGATGATTTTGATTTCGATTCAAATTTGCAAACTTGTACATGTAGATCTTTGACATGATCGGAAGGTTCCAACAGCAGAGGGGACCTTCCGACCATGTCAGATACAGCTTGTCCTTCACTCTTCAGTTGTAGATCTTTGCAGATTCTGGATTCTCTCTTTGTTATTTGTATATTTTATTTAGCATGCGTAGCACTATAGGGCACGCTAGACACTGTTAGACACGTAGTCACTATCTTGTAAACAATCGTAGTTTGTAGGCACAGTTTTTTTATTGATTTCATAATTCGAAAGATAATAACAATTACTGTCAATTGTCGTTATGCGAGTTGTTACTCGCGCAGAAAACTTCGTTAGAGTCATTGCAGGTGATTAGGAGGGCTTTGATAGTCAGCTGCGCATCAAGTTGGTTGCTGATACCATTTCTATCTTTGTGTGTGTGAGACCTCTTTCAATATTTGTTTTCGGTAGCGCCCCTGTCAAGACAAACCCATCTCCGTGAGATTCATGGGAAGCTCTTAAATGCTGAGCATAGGTCGCGAATTTTTTTTAAATTTTGGTGCACACGGCGTTTTAAATGAACGGAATCAGAAGATTTTGGAGATTGTTTGTGGGTGCATTATGGACCTTTCTTTTTGCCAAGTGTGGCTTTGTGAAATTGTCAGGGTGTTCATTCAGTTTAATTGAATGCGTCTATACAGGAGGCTACAGTACTCATGTTGTACAAGAAAAGTAAGAATCAGTACAAGCTGCGACGTTGTATTCGGTTTAATAATGCTGAGAATTAAAGTAACAACCATAGAGTACGTATAGTAGTATAATATACTTACTTCATGGTGAAAACAATCCATCGAATTGCTAATATAATAAACACTATCACTACAAGGTTGTCATGACACGAATGATTCGCAAAATCATATTTTTCCTTCTGTATTGCTATCAGTCAAATCCGTGGTAATTTCTTCAAAACTGCAAACATTTGCATGTCTCACACGTGGTAATGGGTCTCAACTCGAGTTCATTTCATTAAATCGAAACTGCAAACACATTGGGGATTTAATTTATGCTGAGTTGCTACTCTGTGTTATGCTTAGTCTGTGGCATGGCGGAAGAGGTCCGTAACGACAAGTTATTCTTGAACGTTCTTTCCATCCATAGAGTAGGGATATATAGGTAGAGTGCCGACTCAAAAAAGTATCTGTATACAGTGAAAATTTTTATATCAAAAGATTCAGTTTTTTGCGGAGATTACGTTCCCGTGGTCCAAAAAATTATTTGAGCACTTTTGAAAAAAGTCAAAATTTGCCAATTTATATACTACCGAGATGACTCCTCTATGTAAGTAGTATGTAACAAGTTGGATATCAAAAGGAATGAATATTTCCTAATAAGCATCCTAACTAAGCGGAAATTAGGCTGATTATCAAGGGAATTTCATGATCCGTTTTATAATGGAAGTCTTCATGAAAAAGTCGCGATATCATTCGTGCTTTCTTGGCTGAAATTTCATGTTTCTAATTCATGAAAGCAATAGCAGGTCATTGAGTTTCCAATGTAAGAAATATTACCTCTCCAAGGCTGTCATGACACGGACAATTTGTAAAATAATATCATTTCTTTTGCTTTGCTATCATGATCACTCAATTCCGTTGTAATTTCTTCAAAACTGCATAAATGTGTATGTCTCACATTTTGAAACAATTCCGACTGTATCTCCTTTGAGTTCATTTAATAAAATCGAAAGTGTATACACATTGGGGATTTAATAAATGCGGAGTTATCACTCTACCTAACATACTTGCTCTATGTTTCCATCATATAAATTTTACGAGGAAACTTTCTGTTATTTTTTGAGATAACGCTTCAATGTGGGTACAATCGTCATTAATGATTTTCATTTATCATTCTTTGGTGAATTATTTTCTGTACAATTGCACCCGCATAACGGGACAATCAAATTTCATTCAGAAAGAACAGGAGTCAATGAAGGGGTGTGAATGGAAGAGGAGGACAAAGGCCCCTGTCTGTATACGGTGCACCTGATTTTTTATCTACATGTTCCTTTGACTACAAACTGTATTGCCGGTACTTCATGATCTAATACATTCAATGTCCTTAATTATTTTTCTTCATCTTAAAAGGAATTTCTACCGTCATAATATTGTTATTATTATTGTGGCAACTGTGCATTAGTTATGTTGACGTCTTGTCATATCTTGAAATAGCTCTTTTCGATATTTATATATTTCATCCGTTACGAATTCGACTGGCCTGTGCATCGCAACAATCAGAGTGAGTCAGAAAATCGTTATTTGGTCTTTATGAAAAGCCTTCTTCAATCGTCATTCTATACTATTTCTTTCATTAAAAAATTCTTATTCTACAATATCTTCATCTGTTATAGCATCAAATTGACGTCTAAGCTGCTGACTTTCAAATTCAAATCACTAAAGCAATAGTTGATATATCATGCAATCGTTGTGAAATTCTAGTGCTCTGCCATCCGAAAAAATCAGTATTCAAATATTCGGAAATGATGACGAGCGAACATTCGAATATATTCGGATATCTGGTGCATTTTTACTTGTCGAAATATCATGGGAAGGAATTCTGAACACAATTTTACAGAGAGGGCACCTTGTACCTGGGCTTTCTTCAATTATCTTAGAGGGTGCAATGAATTATCAGTTTTCATGTCATTGTATTCTAGATGAAATTAGTGTTGATTCAAATCATTAACTATCATTAACAACACTTTCATGACTACGCAAACGAAAACTTAACCAGGATTCCGTAATGAATACTTCAAATCAATTGGACTCAGCCTATTTTAAACTTGAATTTCGGAATAGAGTTTCAATTCACGGTATTCATTGTTTAAAAAAAATTGTCCACATCATAAAACGTTTTGTGACTTCGATGTGCGGGATGATGCAAAATGCTATTAATTTAATTTGCTATTAAATTGGATTTCTATCAATATTAGAAGCAGTGTAAATGCTTCATTAACATCAATGTTTACAAAGTCCTGAATAATAAATTACGAAGGATTCGTACGCACTTCCGGTTTTCAAATTCTGAATTGTAACTGGATCTTCCTGTCCTAGTGATCTGTCCTAGGTCGGATGTACCATCAATGTTCATCGCGAATAATGCCATTCTCATACAGTCTGCTAGTGTAACAACGTTCATGATGATCCAAACTGACGCTCAACTTGACCTGTTCCTCTCTGTGTAAAGTAAGCAAGCTATCGAATTGCTTCAGCTGGGTAAATGACGGTTGCAATTCGAGCTTCTTTCCGACCTATAGCGCAAAGATTTGTGATTAATTATTGGCGATGAAATTGTCGATTCTTCGAAGCAATATCGAACACACTTTTCATGATTGACGTCATAGTGGAAATGAACATACTCCTTACCCTAACTGTTTCTTAGGAAACTCGTAAATCGTCAACCAAATCCTTCCAGTGGAAATGTTTGTGTCTTTGCGAATGACTTTCAACACATGCAGCAAAGAAGTCAGTAATTCACAACTTTCCTTTTCACAAGCCTTTGTCAAATGAAACAGTATTACTGTTGGGTTTGGACTTTTGTGTTCCTCAAGTAACTGTTTCAAGGAAGATGTCAGTGCTGAGTCTGAAGTTCTGGTCCTGTAGCCAGAAGTATTTGACTCTTTTGAATCCTGATGTCTCCCAGGTCCGAAAACGTGAAATGACCAACCTGGCGATGAAGCCAAGCTTCAGTGGTGCTTCAGCGTGATCAGTTGAAGGAAATATAGAATCCTCATAATAACACGACCTGACATTAAAGGAGCCGGTGTGGTTGTACATTGGTGTATTTATTCATTGATTATAATTGCCTTGACAACTGATGTGTGGTGATGAGGGTTTGATCCTGCCAATTGACACAGTCGCATAAGTAGCTCGCAGCTCAGCTGGTTAGAGCACAGGTCTAGTTAACCGTGGTCATAGGTTCGAATCTGAACGGCCGCACATCTCTTGCATGGCAATTTGATCTATCGTTTATTTAATTTCATTGTTGTTAATTACACAATAAACGTTACTATCGATTCCTGGGGAATTTCCTGGTCGATTCATTGATAAACTTACGAATACTCGAGACACAACGTAGTGAAACATAACATATAGTGAAACAAAAGGTTATTTGTCAACAGAGGCGTTAAAGAAGGTCGTGACCTCACTAGTGTTTACAAGGCTCGACTATTGTAATAGTATTCTCTGAGGTGTGTCATCCAAACTTCTTAAGAAATTGCAAAAAGTGCAAAATGCGTGCGTGCGCTTGGTATCTAAAGTCAATCGCCGTGACCACATTACGCCATACCTCCAGAGGCTGAAGTGGCTTCCAATTCTTCAACGCATTGAACTAAAAGTTGGTAGCTTGTGCTACAAAGCATTTCATTAACGATCACAATATAGTATATTTCTAAGTTACTGCATGTTCTTCGTCCTGCACGTTATCTACACAGCTGCTTATTTGAAGTGCCCTCCATTTAGTCAATATCTCAAGGTGGTCGAAAGTTCAACTTCAATGACCCTACGGCATCCCCCGAGATATTCGAAATGCAGACAGTTTGTTGACTCTAAAGCGCTGCTGGAGGAAGATTATGATAGGCAAAGTTTCCCTTAATTTTTTAACTTCATTTTTTATGGGACCGCATTTTTGCATGCATTGTGCGCTGTGAGCCTCTTTTGGGCATAATACTACGTTGTAGAAATACAGCCAAAATAAATGAAAATAAATAAATATAATAAAAGCAATCATGCAGCTTGAGCATGTATAATCAAAGGGAAATATGGATTACCTTCCAACAGTCTGACTCCACATTTCGAGCAACACATTTCTTAATATCACTCATGACCTTTCTAAACCTTCACACAACGGCTGCTGACAGCACTATGTTAGCGACCTCAGAAGGCTCAGGACGTTGAAAGACCGTCGCAGTTCTAGAATAACCTTTATACTTCGAGACTTTCACATTCATTTTTTTCGGGGAGGATGGACAAAAAGATGAATTGTCTCCGTGACTGTGTTCATAAGATTGATATTCTTGTCGGTGGTGGAATAACGCTTGCGATCAGACGAGAGAAGATTGTTCAAACAAAAAGTTGAATTGCTGTAGCTGACTATAGTTTTTGTAACAGGATGGACGATTAGGTAAACACCGATGCCTCACTGGGAACAGCATACGTTAAATGTGATTTGCAGTGAGTTCCAGATAGATTGACTCCTTGGATGGAAATCAGAGATGTCCCTTCCGCGGTACCTCGACACTACAAACGTTCGCTTAAACAGGATCAGCAAACTTGGCTAGGTCACAGCAATCGCTAAAAAATCTTACACATCTCCCACGGTGTGTATCCTGCGTACCTAATTTTCAAATGCCCTAATGATAATAATCATAAATACCAGTATGCAGGTATACTCTTCTTTTGCAAACTTTCTTTTGTGACCTTTCCCTGCTTGGACTTACCCCGAACTCAACTTGTTTGTGTCCCTCGGCTCTGTTTGGCCAGCGTGTGCGCGTATAACATGTACATTCAAAAGTCGCTGCAAAAAGTAAATGTTGATATCTCAGCAATTTCGAACGATATCAACTTGCTTCATTCTGATTTGAGTTACTCAGGGCATGGGATTTTACGACATGTCCACTATATCGAATGTACTTTTCATGAAAATTTGCGGTGATGAAAGACAAACATTTTCTGAGATTTTATCTTTTAATCTTGCATGATTTTCACTTGAAACACCCTATTATCGAACAAAAATAGTACGCTAACAAGAAATTTTAACAGAGTTGAACATTATTTGACATTCACAAACATCATCGTTTACTTTTGCCACCAATTCTTATCTATAAAGAACCTCTAAGACGGAAATCACCAGTTTTGAATGATGCTCGGAGACAAATATGTGTTCAGTTCGTCGCTCTTCCTTCACCAAAGAATTCGACAACCTGAGATGACACGCTTACTGTTCAACCGTACCTCAAAAGTTAAAGTCTAAAAGGAGACATTTCCGATGTTCAAGGAAGCCATTTTATTGCAAATCCATGATCAATAGCCAAAAATTCTTTGTCAAAGTGGTCAATTTTGTGGGAAAATATGGTTGTGCACCATGATGCTGGAGTATGATTTCCACAAACTTTCCCGAATACTGAATTAGAGGAATAACAGGTCTCTATAGCATAAGACAGCCAACGCGGCGTTTCGAAACTGTCAACGTATCAAAAGGAGTCTGCCTCAAGTCTTTAGAGAAACCAATCCAGACAGTGGCGTGCTTGACGTGGAAACTTCTCAAATCTGGATGAGGCTTTTCCTTCAGTCTCTGAAATTGGCTGGCCAGTTCCATCTGAGAAAAGCATCATCAAATTACTGACGATGTTGCAAAATTATTGGGTGTAATTGAGATTGCAGAGATGATTATAGGCTTAAATAGTTGAGATCTTGTCTTCCTTCTTGAAAAAGATAGTAAAAACTACGAGTTTCAAAGTCCATATTGAGTGATAATTTTTGTTGAAAGCAGTGGTTCTTTTTAAAGTCACTCAAATCTTAAATGTCTATGAGCCTGTGAATCAGCATAAGTGCCAAACATTAGTTGTTAAGGATTTTTCATCTTAAATATTGTAACATGAATTTGTCAAAGGTCTGGACTATGTTAGAAGAGGGGAAAATAGTTTTACTAACTCTTTGTGATCGATTGAGATAATGGCAAAGTTTAACAAGTTTCATAATGAGCATCCGTTAGGGCTGTCTATCACAATTGAAAATTGTCGTAGGAAAAGCAATTGATATGATGATATTGCGATTATATTGAGAAATCTCACTCCCTTGGACTGTTAAATCAAAATAAAGCTGGTCAATATCGTTGATACCTACTGAGATATCGACATTTACTTTTTGCAGCGACTTTTGAATCACCCTATATATATATATATATATATATATATGTTTATTATATATATATATATATATATATGTTTATTATATATATTGCCCCTTTCAATCAATTAATTGGCATTCTGTGCCATCAATTATTTTAAATTGTAATTACGAAACAATTTTTATCAACTACTTATTTCTATGTACAGGCGTAGAATGTAATATAACCATGTTCCTCATATTTCTTTCAGGCCATGTCTGATGGCTGATATCACTGCCAGACTGATCTGGTATCGCCTAGGAGAGGTGGCGGATAACGTGCGGGATTACATTGCCGATGACGACATCGACATTTTGGATATCCTTTTCGCCTTCTGGGTTTTCGTCGCTCTCTCCATTCTCGTCTTAGTCTACGGTCTCGAGTGGCTGTCTAAAAATCGTGGAAAGAAGAAAGAAGCCGTAGCTGTTTCGGATCAAGATCGCTGGCAGCGATTGCGTCGTCAGAACAGTTTTTTCACAATGCATGAAACTTCACAAGATTCCTACATGCCTCAGCCCGACGATGAGACTACAACGCCTTCAGGAGACTTCGTGGAGGCGACTCAAGTGGAACTGGAGAACAGTGAGAGCAGTCCAGCCCCACAAGCGAATTGTCAATGGCTCAACCGTGTCATCCTATGGATGTACCTCAATTATAACCAGTGCCCCGCTTGGCTTCATGGTTGGATGCGATCACTAAATGCAGAGCTAGACAAACGAACGCGAGATGATGAGGTGAGTTCCTAATGTTCGCATATTGTTTGTCAGGTTTTGTTCTCCGTGGCACAGTAGCTAAGTGCTTGGCCTAGCGATCTTTCGGTCCAAGGGTCGAGCCTCAAAATTTTACTGTCATAGAAGCAGCACTGAGAAGTTTTTCTTGAACCCTGACATAAAGGATTGCTGGTACTTATGGGGTATCTCCCCCAGGTTTTCAAATTTGTCTAGGATCTGTAAAAATGAATCAATCGTCACCAAACTTCAGGTAAACGTACTTAAGCAGATTTTCGACCCACATGCAAAATTTTATGCAGATCTGACAAGTGCGTTTTGCATGAGAGACGATCACGTGAAGTGTAGCGAAGTCTGCAGATTGATGTGACATCGCCTGTTCGACGCATTATTGTTACTCGTGTGTGCATTGTTCTCTCTCCCTCTTCGTCTCATCCACTATAATTTGAAATCTTCCTACGATCACTACCTTGCCACACCTTTATTAAGCCAAGCATATTAATATAAGAGATGTGGCCTGGTCATCATCGCTTCACGAGTTGTCGGGAAATGACTTTGTTGACCTCAAGTGCTTTTTGCTCAGACGGTGAGGTTAGAAGAAGTCAGATCAAGCTGCCGGTATCGCTTCACTTCAAGTTATCGCTTCCAATTCAAAAAGTACTTGTCCGATTTGCCTAAATTTTTGTATGTGAATAGAGAATAACCTCACATACTTGTGCTTTAAGTTTTGTGACGATTGATCCATTTCTACGGATTTTAAACAAACTTGTTTTAAACAAAGTGTGTGGGAGGGGGGGGGGAGATAGCCCATAAGTACCAGATTTTTCCCTGGATACTAGCTGGAATGTAAGATTGGAAGGCATATTTCAGACACAATTGAGAACATGAACTTCGTGGAATTGTTTTTTTACAGTGAACGACAAAGCAAGTGTTGCAAATTTGTGATGGTGGTCATGAAACGAGACTGCACTTAGGAGCGAAAGAAGAAGGGAATGTGAACTGAAAATGTGGGGGGGGAAGAATGGAATTGCCATTTGATGTATCATTTTCTTTGATATTTGCGACTATTCGCTTTTATTAGGTAAGAAGCAACTTTTATGCCTAACGCATTCATCTACATGTATCTTCTTCAGCGGAGTTGTGTGTAAACTAATAATCTTAATCCTCACAGACCTGAGGGATCCAGTGGACTCAGGAGCCATATTTTTTTATTTAACTTTTTGTGCTGAGGATATATCAACCGCTCATGCCCATGTAAAATCATCATTTATGACAGTGTCTGCATGTGTTGTTTCATTTCAGTTGAATTAGTAGAAGTGTGGCAGATAGGACAGGGGTCCACTGGACCCCCCTCCCCTCAGGTCTTAGAGGGTGTAGAAATTCCCATAG
The DNA here is from genome assembly GCA_907163375.1 of Prostheceraeus crozeri. Taxonomy (NCBI): domain Eukaryota; kingdom Metazoa; phylum Platyhelminthes; order Polycladida; family Euryleptidae; genus Prostheceraeus; species Prostheceraeus crozeri. Next base: position 148,862 of record CAJQUW010006641.1, read on the forward strand.
CAAAATTTTTGCTATCAGATGAAAAATGAATTTGTGCATGTGCACGATGATGCATGATGAGTGAAATTCATGTATTCAATGTTTACATCATGGTCGTACATGTGCGTTATGTTAGAAAATCGCAAAATGTGAATATTTTGTTTTCGCACATGATCGTGCATGACTGGTTGGTCTACATGAACAAATCAGTGTAAATCAATGTTTAAAATGAAAGTTTTCATGACATTCATAGTTCACCAGTAAAAGCAGACTGTTGGCAAAGCGTTCACAGTAGTAATTGATGAGTTTGAGATCTCCACAGTTGTTTTGATGTTCTTAAAATGATGCAATTATGGTTCATTTCAGGCCTATTTCCGATTTGTATGGATAAATTTGAAAAAAATGGCCAAATGTAAGGGTTATGCTGCATGGAATAAATCAATTTCATTAAACTCAACTATATGAGGCTACATGGCGACAGCAGGCACCGTAAAGCCGACTCTTAGTACAACTGATACATTTGCAGTTGAAGTCGACACGAATTTTAATGCCAGAAGTTCGAGAAGGAAACGTTCGCCTTGACATAATTGTTCAAGATTCCTGTTAAGAGAATTACACCGTTAAGAATGAGCTTCAATGAACTGTACATGTAGAATGATAATACGGGTGATTGGCTACGTGCAGGAATGCAAATAAGTTTGTCTATCAAAGTGATGATTTTTTGATTTATGAAGGATTGAATGAAATAGTTGTGTTAAATGACGCAATTTTGCACAATTTTGCACGCAATTTGTTAGAGTGATTTCTAACGATGCTATAGTGAAATCTGATCGTCTATCCGACAGCTGCTTTCTTCTTTTAATGGACAAAATGTAATCATACCAGGTGAAGGTGTTTAATCATCTCGGGAGAAAACGCTAGCACGAGTGTCTCAGGATGCAGTAGATGGTGTAATCATGAAAAAGGGAGAAAAAACTATAAAAGACTATACTAAAGACAGAAGTCGCCAACCTTTTATACCTACCGCTCACTGTTCATTATTATTTGAGGGTATCGCCAGATGAGACAAATCCTCACGCAGGGCAACCAAATGTGATTTATTGATTTATTATATTCTATGGCCACAAGCAAAAGACATAGAAGAAATGAGATCATTTTTTAGTGAGAACATTGATTGAACTTGATGCTGTTCTGCCACTTTCTTAACGATAAGTCTACTTCGTCAGTGCCATTCTCTATTTCAATTTCTCTGCAATGTGTGATCTCAGAGGTATCTTGTAATTAAAATAACAAGTTTGAGGGATGATTCTAGAGTAATTGAAGGTTGCATCACGAGTGTTGATCGAGGGCGAAGTCCTATATCGACAAACGAGTCTTGCAACCACAGACGTAGACCGGTCGTCTCTTCTTCTTTTTGAATAGAGAGGAAACATTGGAACATGTAACATAAATGAAATGGCACAATCTCCTGACTAAATACCATATCAATCAAACAATGAGCAGTCAGTTCAATATTAAACACGCCAAATTGTGCAAAGTTTCAGTAACTGTTATCAACCGGATCACATAGCAAAGAGACACAGTCGATGTCAAGTTCTACAGAGAAGTTTGTGAACGTTTTTTCGTGCTGCTGCTAGCATTTTTAATCACGATCGGAAGGACCAACATTATCGAGAAAACTTTTGCGCAATGATCTGAATTCTTCGAATCTGAAGGAATCGTGGCGATCTGAGTATTTAAAAGAATTCGCAGCAATCCGCAAGCGGCGACCGACTACTGTTCCTATCTCTGTAGGGCACTGAAAATTTATTTTGCCCACTTATTAAGTTCCTAGATGTGCCATCGTTTTGAATCAGTTTGCATTTCTAGCAGAGTGATGCGGTCAAACAATCTAATTCTGTGATGGTTTACATCCAGAATTTACGACAGCTTCTAAGAAGATTGCCATCAATCTCATGAAAAAGATAATTGATTGTGAGGAACATCCACTTCGGAAACTCTTTCTACCTTGCCAGCTGACTCCATGAAATCCATGCTTGCTCCGTCCTTCAAGTACCAAGACGAGGCGTTTTAGCTCATCCTTCATTAAATTTTGTACACAGTTTCATCTCATTCTTTCAATTGTAATGGACTTACCGATTGTGATTGTAAGCCAAATATAGTCGATTATTATTATCATTATCATTAAGGTCCTAAATGAGACAGAGTTGGGCAATATTGATCTTATGTATAAAATTCTCACGATTGTGATCACTAGCAGATGTGTGAAATTCCCTTCTTTTCCAATTCCTCTCCACTTTAATATCAGTTCTAACATGAGTAATATTCTTTTGGAATTGTATTTTAATGGAATCACGTGATTTAAGGAAATATATAAGTGGATTGCATTGTAAAACATTCTCACACAACGTTCATCCGAAGAGACGTAAGATTGTGATGCTAATCAACCATGACGATGAGATCAACTTTCACTGAAATGTATGTACAAGAGTAAGGTTTTAATTAGCCACAGGTATTATTTATCTCTGTCTGTGTGTTTTGCGGCGGTCACACAGGTTTGCTATTTAGAGGATGAATTGTAAGTCGATTTCAAAGATGGCATTCCCAGAATCGACACCAGTTTTTCACACGAATGAATGCATTGGATTTGGCGAATTCCGGACACAGCCATGGTTAGAAAAGTCATGCCATGTTTGAAAACATGCTTTTTTGCTTCAAAAGGCACATTTTTGTTTTTTGATGCTGTGATGGATTTGATAGTCACAGTAATTGCAATTTTATTCATTAATTCCCAGTAGCTAATACACACATTAACGTAAGGAACGGATAACACCAATTGTATTTTAGTGAATAAAACATGGTACCTATCATCAATTGATGTGGTCTCCGTGGTACAGTGGTTAAGTGCGCTGCCTAGCGATCTTTAGGTTCAGGGGTCGAGCCCCGAAAGTGTCATTGGAAGTCGGCAGGAAGGGCATTGGGGTTGAAAGATCACAATACTCCAGACAAAAATCTGACTTTGCCAGCACCGTCCAAGCCTCCCAAGTATGGTCATAGTGACGTAAACCATGATTTCTCCTATTATCAATCGAATAGCTGCAGTGTCAGACGGATAAAATTCTTTTATAAATTCGAATAGTTTTAATATAAATAAGGACACTTGAAGCATTCAAAGCGAAAATGGTGCAAAATTCGACAAATCTGTCGTACATTCAAATTTTTGAAATCTCATCGTGACGAAGTTATCAAACCGATGTTATTCAAAATTGGTGGAAAGCTGTGGAATTCGTAGAAAATAAGCTATCTAAAACTTGGAGTGCGTATCCTTCTTCGTTCAGGAGCTAGATAAAAGTTTCGGTTGGTGCCCAGTGAGGCGAAGGTTAACATTATAGCTTATTTATTATCGAATAGTTGTATTACATATAATACTGAATATTTTCATCAAAATGAAGATAAATTAATTTTTTAGGATCATCATCCATTACCCTATTTATGCAGGATAAAGGAGAATCTCACATTGTGTTGTTAAACACATAATTCACCTCTCAGCCATTGTCAGCATTTAGGATAAATCCTGAGAGGAAAGATTTTAAGGCGGCTCTCTATGGAATGGTAGAATCTTGTTGTTTGTAGATGATAATGACTTTCTGTCACTAGGCGACCTCTGTCTCTACTGCAGTGAAAATGCGCGCCCCATTAATCGGCTTTTGTCATCAGCTGAAATTTGAAATTCTTTGAGTGAAATGAGACGATTACAGAAGATGACGTAACAGCATGAAATAAGTATTGAGACGAATCATTTTCTATTGCGAACGTTTCGAGATTATGTGTTTTCCTTGAAGAATGTGAGCTTGCTAACATATGCAACAAAGTATCTAAGGCGTGGACTGAGAAGAATGATGGAAAATTGACGACCATTCCTATTATCACATTTCAAATTGAATTGCGACATCAATTTTTCAGCGATGAAAATTGATGAGTAACAGAATATTTGGCAACCATATTACTTTCAGTTCTTAATTCATTTTCATGTACACTAGTTTAAGTCTGTTGTTGATGTATAATACATATTTCTAATGCAGTCAGCATCATGGTCGTACTCCAGAGCTGGAGCCCGGCATGGTTTAGGCCGGTTCTTTAAATATATGGTGTCAGACTATGAGAAACAGCAACATAATTATTACTATTTATTAGTGTTGTCTTAGACTTTAAATTTTCGTTTTCGTTTAGTTGTTGTTGTCTTTTTATTTTTATCACGATTTTTCGTTTTCGTATTTTTAATATTTCATCTTTTTTGACAATTATATAGTATATAATACGCTTTATTAGTAAAGATGAAAAATGCAAATGATACTAAAAGCGTCAGATCTTGCTCCCTATCACAAGCTGGCGCACATGCTTGTGAGCGGACAATTGGTCTGGCGCAACACAATCTTCATATAGAAGCTGAGGAAAAGTCTCTCTATGACCTTGTCCCCGCCTTTGTGGTTGCGTCGGCTGCCACAGAAGAAACTGTTGGGCTGGCTGAGGACACGACTCCTCCGCGCGAATGAGATTTCTTGCGAGTGCTAGGCGCTCCCTGCGCAGCCTCTCACTTGGTGGTAGTAATCTGACTCGTCGGTATAAGTCTGCGTTTCACACTCGTTGTGACCAGTGCACGATAAAAGAAGCCCTCAGTAGATGTGAGTGTGCACCATCCAATTCTGTCGCGAGTGTACGAGTCACTGTCCAAGTGATGGCGTTGTACAGTAAGACAGTAATTTTTGACAATTGAAGTTGGCTTTGAGTTTTATTAAAAAGTTACTTTCATATATTTAATCAATAGTTTACTATTTTGGTATACATAGTGCTTCTCAGTTACTTGCATAATTTTCCAGTGTTTGCAGGCGGAGTGGTTATACATGCATAAATTATGAAGTAGGTATGATTATTTCATCGGTGTCCAAAATTTGTCAGTTTCACAGAAGCAGTCTCACTCGACCAAAAGAAATTAATTTGAAATGAATTGAAGTATTATTGCAGTAAATTTATTAAAACCGTCAAAGCCTTCTGCCAAGAAGTGAATGTAATGACTTTCACAACAAGGTTTTGTTGCTCCTGTATAGAACTTCCCTTCACTGGTATTGCTAGGATATCTTACTACAATGCTAGGATTCTGTATTGTATAGTACTAATGATGCAGATGCCTCACAAAATGAAATGCTGTCAGAAATAGTCCCCTTCCAAGAACGAGTTGTAGACCGACTGTAGTATTGAACTTGTAGCCTGTTGCATTCCGAGAGCTGAGCTGACATGATATCCATTCATTTAGCTTTATAAGTAGGCCTACTGTGAAAATGCTAAACAGTTTTTCGTAATCATTTGCTAAAAATGCCAAACTTTTGTTTTCGTCAAAGAAAACAGTAGCACTACTTACCAATTAACACTAGCAATTAAGCATATCAAAACCATTCGCTTTCCCTGCTGACTGCCAATGGCACTATTGCGGTTCCACCGCGAGACCAAATAATCGCTAGACCACACACTCACCCACTGCTGCGGAGGCCACGTAAGGCTACTTTAGATCTACATAGCTGGCGTAGTTCAAAATGGTTCTGATTGATTTGATGTCTGAACTTTTTAGTTTAAATACAGAAGCATTTTGCTAATGAAATTGTGTGATATCCTGTTCTGCTGTCCGCAATACCAGAATTACAGAATTTTTGCGAACAAGATGACTGCTGACCTCTACCTACATTATATTGAGGTCGAGAACAAGTGAAGGAATCGACTCGAACTCCAAGATCAAATATCGAGGTCGACACCCTCGTTTTACATTCATTGTTTATGGTTCCACTTAATCCCGATATTCTAGATCACCACTAGCGGTCAAATTATCATGATAAATAACCTTCAAAGTGTACTGCAATGATGGATTGACGTCACTACTTCCCATACTGGGGGCTTGGACGGTGCTGACATAGCCAGACTTTTATCTGCAGCGTTGTGATCTTTTAGTCCGGATGTCCTTCCTGACAACTTCCAATGAGACTTTCGGGGCTCGACCTCTGTACCGAAAGCTCGCTAGCCCAAGCACTTGACCACTGTGCCACGGAGACCACAATAGAACAGCTTAGCAGTCAATCGAAATATCTTAGCCTTCAAACTGCTACTTGCTAATTGCATTCATCAACTTTTCGATTGCTATTGCGATGTAATCTACAACAGCTTAAAGAAATGAAGTGAAACCTTTCCGCTACTGCTCCCCTACCGAGGCATTAAACAATGCTGACATGGTCAGACTATGCTGGATACATAGTCAATACTTTTAGTATTTATGGCTCTGCCGACTTTCAATGTATGTCTGTGGAAAGCTCGATCCTACAACCCTGTGTCAAGCATTGCATATTGCAAGCAACCATTCTGAATGATGTGGCATTTCACGAGGTCAGATGCCATTCAAGCTTGTTCAAATTCATGTGTTTATCTTGCAAGTGTTTGGGTGAAAGGGCATTTTCATCAGAAAAATAAAAATCGTCCTTAATAGAAGACAATACTCGAAACTTAGTTTCCATGAGTTTGACTGTCTATTTGACATCTGAAAGCAATTCATCAACGGATTAGTGTGAAACCTTCATTGGAAAATTAAACTTCAGCCCCGCTCTCATTCGCATTTACATGTGTATCAGTCATTGCTTAGACGGCTGCTCTTAATAGATATTATCATTTTCAAAAATATATCATGAGAATATATTCATCCTCATGCAAGTCCATATCTTCAAGCATAGTCACGGGCTATCAGAAATTAATTAATGCCGATCAGTGAGTCGCAATTAATTGATAATTGATGTCGAATAATTATCGAATGATGGAATACTTCATGACAATCAATCAATTGATTGGTAATGTCGAATAATTGATTCTATTCAATTAGCTGTCGAATAGCTGCAATATTTCGATTACTGAAGTTGAATAATTGCAATTCTTCGATTACTGATGTCGAATAACTGCAACTCTTTGATTTCTAATGTCGAGTAATCGCAATTCTTTGATTACTGAAGTCGACTAATTGCAATTCTTTGATTACTGATGTCGAATAATTGCAATTCTTTGATCACTGAAGTCCACTAATTGCAATTCTTTGATCACTGAAGTCCACTAATTGCAATTTTTTGATTACTGATGTCGACTAATTGCTTTCAATTGATTGCTGACATAAGATTATTTCACCTGATTGATAGTTTCCTACCGAAGCTAAAATGAATTGATTGCTCTACCAAATTTCATTTCTGATAACCCCTGAATGTAAACACCTTTTCATCTGTCATTGTGGGCATCAACCAATGAAGCCTTACTATGGTTCCTGTTTCAGCAACTCGTGGGACCCATGTACACGTAATAGTTATAATGTAACTAGGAGAACGATGGCATGAGACCAGCAGCCATTGTCTCAAGAATTATCCATATCATCGTCGACGAGGAAAAGTTGCGTAACTCGAATATTGTCAAATTTGAGTTATGGACACTTCTTGGTCAATTCAGAGGCTCCCGATACAATGAGCAAGATTTTGAGATTATTTGAAAAGTCCTTGTGCCATAATAACTGGAAAAGGAAAGTTGCGAATCCTTGTACAACTATTTCCAGACAGTGAAAATGACGTAACTTTGATAAACATAATAAGAACGCAAAATGCGAGTGAATTTAGGCAAAGAATATTGCGTGACTCTACTTTTTATATTGAAATTTTTATGGAAGTATACAAAGAAAGTGGTACTAATTTCATGGGTAATGACAAGAGAAGGATGGCTTTATAACTTCCTGGTGGTCTGTATGGTAATACGCGAATTGGGAAGCGCGCATGTGAACTTTTATCGACATGAGCAGATATTTCAGCTACTGGTTTTCATAATTTCAACTTCGCATCGAGATCGGCTTCACATGTAGGATTGAAATCTTATGAAAAGACGGTTCAATGTGTTTTTAGCAAAACTCCTCGCTTCATAAATCATACTGTGGCTACTTAATCAGTACTTAATGGAAGCAGCCAGGAAAACCATTAGTAAAATGAATCAATGGGCAAAATTGTAAACACATACCATGTGCTTGATATATAGAGCAATTGATAACAAACCACAAATGTTACGATTGAATGAAATTCATGCAAATGCTATTCATGCTAAACCCGTGCCGCGAAATTGTGAATTTCCGAAAATTCTGAAACAGAATTAGATTGCTTAACCTTATCACATTGCTGGAAGTGCGAGCTGATTCTAAACGATGGTACATGCAGGAACTTACTAAGTGGGCAAAAAGAAATTTTCAATGCCTTACAGAGATAGGAAAAAATAGTCGTTCGTCGTTTTCTGTGAATTCCTTCAAAATGCTACTGCCGCCGCGATTTCTTCAGATTTAGAGTATTCAGATCATTGCGCACAAGTTTTCTTGATGATGTTGGGCCTTCCGATCACTATTTAAAAAGCAGAAGGAGAACTAAAAAAACGTTCACTAACTTCTCTGTAGAACTTGATATCGTCTATGTCTCTTTTGGTGCGGCAGCCAGAACGAGTTTCTGCAGGGAACGAGGCCTTTCACAGAATGATGTACACCCTATGCGTACTACGAATCTGCACGTCTGCCAAGTTCTAGCGAGTTCCTCTTCTTGTCAGACAGGATCAAAGAAAAACACATTTTAATCCAATGGGACGCAGGTTGCAGTTTTTGGTTAAAATGAAATTTTCTATGTTTTCTCTGATTAAACGAAAACTACTAAGCCCAGAGTCACAATTTTTGGAGTGGAATGTCTTCAGGTCATTTCCTTTCACTTTCATGCACCCCTGTCTATATAGCTAAACAAATTTGGATTTGGCGAGTCTCTCAATGTCGGCAAACACAAAAATTTTGAGCAGCCTTATCCACATTCAACCACATTCTCACATACATTGCCGATTAGATGCGTGATAAAAGCACATGTACATCATAGGACATGACCTGAGGACATTCCATGCCAAAAATTAAGACCCTAGACTTAATACTTTCGAGTTTATAAGCGAAAACTTAAAAAAAATCATTTAAACCGAAAGCTGCAATCTGCGTCCCATTGAATTTACATGTGTCTTTCTTTGATCCTGTCTGACAAGAAGAGGAACTCACTAGAACTCGGCAGACGTGCCGATTCGAAGTAGGCATAGGGTGTACATCATTCTGTGAAGGTCTCACTTTCGGACTCGTTTCCTGCAGAAGCACGTTCTGACTGCCGGACTATTTGCTGTGTGATCCGATTGATAACAGGCAATGAAACTTCGGACAATTTGGAGTGTTTAATGTTGAACTCACAGACTTAGACAGGTCGTCTCTTCTTCTTTTTGAATACAGAGGAAACATTGGAACATGTAACGTAAATGAAATGGCACAATCTCCTGACTAAATACCATAGCAATCGAACAATGAGCAGTCAGTTCAACATTAAACACGCCAAATTGTGCAAAGTTTCAGTGACTGTTATCAACCGGATCACACAGCAAAGAGACACAGACGATGTCAAGTTCTACAGAGAAGTTTGTGAACTTTTTTTCGTGCGCCTGCTAACTTTTTTAAAAATGATCGGAGGGCCCAACATCATCGAGAAAACTTTTGCGTAGTGATCTGAATTCTTCGAATCTGAAGGAGTCGTGGCAATCGGAGCATTTTGAAGGATTTCAGAGCAATCCGCAAGCGACGCACGACTATTTTTCCTATCTCTGTAAGGTATTAAAAATTTCCTTTTGCCCACTTAGTAAGTTCCTGCATGTCCCATCTGTTTTAATCAGTTTGCACTTCTAACAAAGTGATACGATTAAACAATCTAATTCTGTGGTTGAACTGGCTGCTCATTGTTCTATTTCTGTGGCATTATGTCAGCAGATTGTGCCATTTCATGGGCATTACATTTTCCAATGTTTCCTTTCTAGTCAAACAGAAGAAGATACGACCCACAGAATTAGATTGTTTAATCGTATCACTTTGCTAGAAGTGCAAACTGAATCAAAATAATGGCACATGCAGGAACTTAATAAGTGGGCAAAAGGGAATTTTTAATACCTCACAGAGATAGGAAAAATAGTCGTGCGCCGCTTGCGGATTGCTGTGAATTCTTTCAAAATGCTCCGATTGCCACGATTCCTTCAGATTCGAAGAATTCAGATCATTGCGCAAAAGTTTTCTCGATAATGTTGGGCCCTCCGATCATTTTTAAAAAAGTTAGCAGCAGCACGAAAAAACGGTCAGAAACTTCTCTGTAGAACATGACATTGTCTGTGTCTCTTTGCTGTGTGATCCGGTTGATAACAGTCACTGAAACTTTGCACAATTTGGCGTGTTTAATGTTGAACTGGCTGCTCATTGTTCGATTGCTATGGTATTATGTCAGCAGATTGTGCCATTTCATTTGCGTTACAGGTTCCAATGCTTCCCTTCTAGTCAAACGGAAGAAGAGACGACTTGTCTAATTCTGTGATACGACCGGTCTAATTCTGTGGATATGCACAGATGTCATTCATTGCGAATTATCAGCTTTCTCTGCTCTGCTCATCGCATTCTCTCAGACTATAAAATTGGGATTCTCATTCTGCACAGTTTCCGTCCGATGCGGGTGCAGTGCGCGACAGGACATGAACACAGTAAAGGAGTGTCATCTAGGGATCAATATGCGATATCTGCAGCACAACAATTTGATGAACTTTAGAGGAAAGTTGAGGAAGACGAAGAAGTCATCGTCATCGGGATCTGTCGATCTACCGTCTAACGTAGGAGAAAGCAGCAACAGAATCATAACTGCTAATCTCAGCGCTTCACCTCATTAATGAATACTATTCAGTGTCTACGTTGGAGGCACTTGAACTGTTGCATCCTTGTTGAGAAGAGGTTTTCTCTACCAACATTGTTTCTCGTGAGATATTCACGCAGCGTAAATTAGAACTCTTACTTAGGGGCATCATCCGATAATAACTCCATCGATGCAAGTATTTGCAACATTTTTCTGTCTAATTCGCAATTTTGTTCATAAAGCTGTCGAAAAACAAGTGGACTGCAGGGATAGAAAACCAAAACAAAATTGATACTATGACTAAACAGAGCCAAAATAGCCGATGCGAACCTATGAATGAATAAAATACATCAATTGACGAATCTATTGAACGTAAACTATTCAAAATAAACTACAGTCAAATGCTCAGAATAATTAATATCCTTAGTGACAAAAACAAAAATTAAACTTTATATATAGTCCGGCAGCCAGAACGAGTTTCTGCAAGGAACGAGGCCGAAGGTGAGACTTTCACAGAATGATGTACACGCTATGTCTACTACGAATTCGCGCGTCTGCCGAGTTCTAGTGAGTTCCTCTACTTGTCAGACACGATCAAAGAAAAACACATTTTAATCCAATGGGAGGCAGATTGCAGTTTTTGTCAAAAATGAAATTTTCTGTGTTTTCTCTTATCAATTAAAATGTACTAGGTCTAGAGCCATGGTTTTTGACATGGAATATCTTTAGGTAATTTCCTATCATGTGTAACTGATGTTATCATGCTTCTGATCGGCGATGTATGCGATAATGTGGTTCGATGTTGATTAAGTGGGCCAACATATTGGTGCTTGCCTACAGTAGGAGGCTTGTCAAATCTGAATGCATGTACTTTCTTAGATAAGTGCTCATGAACCTGATAATATATGACCTGAAGACATTCCATGTAAAAAATTAAGGCTCTTGACTGAGTATTTTTACCGTAATAAGCAAAAACATAGAAAAATTCATTTTAGCCATAAACTGCAATCTGCGTTCCATTGGATTTATCTGCGTTTTTCTTTGATCGTGTCTGACAAGTAGAGGAACTCACTAGAACTCGGCAGACGCGCGAATTCGTAGTAGGCATAGGGTGTACATCATTCTGTGAAAGTCTCATTTTCGGCCTCGTTCGCTGAAGAAACTCGTTCTGACTGCCGGACTAATTCTTCGAGAAAAAAGAAAGTCACACAAAAACTAATCAAAATTTACCAATCCCAAAACGCAGCATGAACTTGGCTAAATGTATTTTCCATCCAAAGCTTGATGCAATTTGAAAAAGTGCCTTTTGTATTAAAGATGCTAATTTGAAGCGTAGATGACGTCCGTGTATCAAAATATGATTATCTTTCCAGTGCTTTGATAGTGCGCATGCATTTACTTGGCATGTTGTTTTTTGGCAGTTCGCGTGTTAATTTATTTGGAAATGATTAAATACATGAAGAAATGCACAGGGATTTCGTTGATTTTTGACTATTATATGAATTATTTCACATTTCGCCTGTCTGTGCTTTTGATCTAAAATCCAAAGCTGACTTTGGAAAGCAAACCTAAAAAAAACGGATTTTTCTGCTTACGCATGATATAAATTTCCTTTGTTCAGCTGATCTGACAAAAATATAGATGCTGGCCTCCTACGTTTTTCATATTGTCTATTTGCTGTAAGACTTAATAATCACTGTATTAGAATTTTCGACTCCACCTAACATCTCCACCCAAGCTTACATCATCAGTTTACCGTATTATTAATCAGTAGCTCTATTCTTTAAAATCGCATGTGAACCGCTTTCCTTTGCGGAAATATCTTGATTCCCTAACTGGCGCTGTGGCCTTGTGGTAGAGGGTTCGCTCTGCGTCCGAGAGACCTGGGTTCAAACTTTGATCGGGTTAAGTCTAAGACATTCAAAATATGTACACTCTACATTCTTGCTAAACACTCAGCGCAAAAGAATGAGAGTGGAATAAGTAAAATCACATGGATTAGGCGCGTTCACCTTGTATGCTTCAGAGTGTACTATTATGCACTGCGCATTATTATGCACATGAATTAAAAAGCCTTCTAAAATATATCTATTATGGTTGAAGGAAATAGACAGCTTAGTAACGTTGGTTAAGCGCCGTACTTCGGTACTCAGTCTGTCTTTGTAGGGAGGAGAAGACGCGGCTGCTAGACGCTGGCACCGCTGATCTTGTGAAATTTATCTGCGTATAAAGGCTGTCCCACCTCGTACTTGTTAGTGTAGATGCCTTGGGTGAGGTAGACAATGGAGAAAAAATTGCTTCCATACTCCACTACTTGCGTCAACTTCTCGATTGAGGCATCCACAACACATTGTGTTTGATTGGATGTTTTATCTGGAGTCCAAAATAAGGTCTAGTATCGTATCAATGCAACAATCAAAAAAATGTTCGGTTCTTCGGAAAGAAAACGATTTACTATGAACTTTGTTAATTTCCGATGTTCCCGACTGAGCTGATAGAGTTGACTTCTCAACGCTAGGTTACTGAGCACAATAATGCGCATCGTCTATTATACGATCGTCTACGACGTTGTTATGACGTTTCATTATGTTGTTACAAGTTGTTGTGCTCAGTTTGGTATTTTTTTCTAAATTTTGCACACGTGTTGCAACACAGACGATGGAGCTCACAAAACATCTTTCTTTTCACATGTGTGAATCCCTGGACTATGCATTATTCCACAAGCGTATTCTACAAGGTTCCACGAAAGAATTTGTGGGCATTGAGGGTGACGAGGCTCCAATAACTGTGTTCTGTGGTACTTCGCAGGAAACCTTTACAAATGAAGATAGGCGGTGACTTGGTCATTGATTTTTTGAGCTTCAACACATTCATCCTAGTTTGCTGTTGGACATTGATAATCTCCGCAATTCTCGTACACAAACTTCCTTGACTTTATTGCTTTTCTTCCCTTCGATGTTGCTTTCTATGATGACAATGAGAAACTCGCAATTCGTTACCATAATTGCTTTGCTTTCTGTAATTGTGCGGTAACTTAATGCCTTTCTTTCAACTTCTTGTTCATTACGAAGCTTTAAAAGCATGCGAACAGTTCCCATGAAGAGAAATGAATACGCGGAATAAGTGATTCAGACCGTATAGTACCATCATGGCCAAAAAATAAGCCCGCCTAAGTACTGAATATGTGAGTGCCCAAGATGTCAAACGTTTGAGAGCTCAATAGTCATTATTAGCCAATTTTATCCTGAAATTGCAAGTACTTACTTCGTCGGTTCATTGTCTAAGTGATAATACATTCAAATTTAGGTCAGATGTCCTTTGTTTTTCGGGACTGTTTACATTTTGTCTGTCCTACTTGGGCGTCATCATGAGCACACGAGAGTCGTAGACCAGGAGATTTGTAATATATGATGTTCAATTGATGTTTTAAAATAATATTTAACTTTTTTAGTGGCGTTAGATATTTGCATTCTTGATCAGTAACAATTTTCTCTGTTTAGATATAAGCATATGATTGCTATCTCTACAATAAACTTCGATTACAACAATCTTATTTGTACTTTGAAATTGCTAATGTGTTTCTACCACTTTATCAGTGGTAGGAGTGTCCGAACGGATTAAAGTTGACTGAGAAATAAATTTATCTTTGCTCTTATGTCCTTCTGCTCTCTTTTCCATTGCTCTTATATCATCTTCCCTTTTTTCCATTGCTCTTGTATCCTCTTCTCTTTTGTTCTCCTGCTCTTATATCCTCTTCTCTTTTGTTCTCCTGCTCTTTTGTCCTTCTGCTCTTATGTCCTTTGCTCTCTTGTCCTTCTGCTCTTGTATCCTCTTCTCTTTTGTTCTCCTGCTCTTATATCCTCTTCTCTTTTGTTCTCCTGCTCTTATATCCTCTTCTCTTTTGTTCTCCTGCTCTTTTGTCCTTCTGCTCTTATGTCCTTTGCTCTCTTGTCCTTCTGCTCTTTTATCCTCTTCTCTTTTGTTATCCTGCTCTTATATCCTCTTCTCTTTTGTTCTCCTGCTCTTATATCCTCTTCTCTTTTGTTCTCCTGCTCTTATATCCTCTTCTCTTTTGTTCTCCTGCTCTTTTGTCCTTTTGCTCTTATGTCCTTTGCTCTCTTGTCCTTCTGCTCTTTTATCCTCTTCTCTTTTGTTCTCCTGCTCTTTTGTCCTCTTCTCTTTTGTTCTCCTGCTCTTTTGTCCTTCTGCTCTTATGTCCTTTGCTCTCTTGTCCTCCTGCTCTTTCGTCCTTTGCTCTTTTGTCCTCCTGCTCTTTCGTCCTTTGCTCTTTTGTCCTCTGCTATAATGTCAGTTGACCCTTTCATTGACCTTCATTGAGATGCGAATGAAGTGTGTTTATGTACTTTATTACTATCACTGCACATTTTCCAACACAGCACTTTTAACACGAGTTTGCTCATTTTATTTGAAAATCACCTGCTGTTGGTGGATGAAATTCTGATTATTTAATGTGAAAAGACAAATCTGATGAATGAAGTCATGTAGAACCGACCATCGAAGTCAATGACGCTTCCATGCGAATTAATTGTAGAATTTCATACTTCGTGTGTACAATCCATTACTTTAATTCTGTGAATCAAATTTCACACCGTTTTCATTCAACAATTGTTCAAAAATTTCGATAACGTCGACTCTGGCGTCCGAGCTGGAGCAGCAGCGCTCTGCACAAGTGCTTACATTCGCTTCTTATCTGCTAGTGATCGAAAATCCAACTCAAAATGTACCCACGCAATTCATAGTTTTCAATGTCAGTATTAGTCTACTTTTTACAAAGAAGGTGTTGTTATCAGCTGACTCCATGGTATTTTGCAATCTTGCTTCTCCTTGGCCGAAACTAACTAACACACACGATGAATTGTCTGACAGTTGACGTGAAATTTACATTTTTGTGTGATATAAGTTATAATCAGGTAGGGAGCATTGCTTAGAAGTTTACAAAGTGATGATGAAACTTTTATGTTACTACTCCCCATGCTGTGGGTGATTGGATGGTGCTAACATTGTCTGACCTTTAAGTTCGGCTGCCCTTCCTGTCTACTTCAATTGACATTTTCGGGGCTCGACCTTCGGACCAAAAGATTGCTAGGCCAAGCACTGTGCCACCGTACCGCTGTACCACGGAGACAACTTTGCTCATGAAATTATGCACATTTCTTTTGTTAATCGATGCATGCTTGCGGAACCATGATCGATGGATGCTAATCGAATATTTTTCTTAATTAAAAGAATATGACTCTGACTTTCGAAGGGATTAAAAGCTAGATTTTACCTCAATATTTCAAGATTCTTTAACGAGAGTGACAAAATAACGTTTATGCATACCAGTTATGCAAAATTTCAAACTGATGTAACGTGCGAATATAGACAGAAAAAATGCGATATATAGATATTCATAAGATTATGTATCATAGAAAATAGCATATTATGCAAGGTTAATCAAAGCAATCTAATCTAAAGGAAATGTATAGAAATAGTCAAAAAACATTTAACCAAAACAAAAAATTCGACAACCCGTAAAACGAACGGAGCTCAAATAAACTAAGATAAAAAAGGGTAGTAAAACTTCACCAACACAACCATTACTAAATTAAACGTGTTTTAAATGCTAGGGGCTTCAAAAGATCTTCGCTTTGCATTCAAAACAAATACTATAGTAAATGGTTCTGTTGGTCAAAAATCCGCTGTTTTAGGGTTAATAATTTTTGAAATATTTATTGCAAATTTTTTCACTCGATTCTTTAATTCATTTATCAGGTGCTTTAGGGAATGCTTAATCCAAGGCTTGTCATCGCTTCTTAATCTGACCGTCAGACGAAATAGGGTAAATTGAGCTAAAATTAAACTAAATGGGAAAATGAACATCCATTAGACGTGATAGTATCTTCAGAAATAGTGAGGCTGCGGAGCCTAAATCACTCATTTTTAGTGTTTCTTCAAGTTCAACACACTATTGCACACAGTGGAATAGAAATTTGCACACGAAACCGGTGCTTGATTTTCTTGACAGTAGGAGGATCACAATTTGCTTTAGATAGACAGGATAACTGAGTGATCAGATCTTCCTGTGCAGTGGTGGCAGTTACTTGGCATCAAAGTATGCATCCGAACAGTCACTTCAGATGTAATCAAGTTGAACTTAGTCTCGTGTGGGGAACTCGAAGAGACAAGCAGACAGCCAGTGTGGTGGAAAGCAATTGTCATGGAAACTTTGCCGAATAGTCCATTGAAATTTCCGGAGACTATGATATGAATGATATGAATTCCGTCTGGAATTTCTGTTTTGACACTGACGCACAGACGTTCACTTCGTCAAACTTTAGCGAATAGAGCGAAAGCTTGATAAGAGAATAGACGGATGGAAGTGACTGATTTTGGTAGACGGAATTAAATCAATATGTTTTGAAATAGAGAAACGATCTACGGGCTGCTGTATTCAAGGCCGGCGCTTTGATGACGAGGATGATCGATGAGTTATACGAACATGTACTTTGATATGTTTTGGTTCATTGCGATTTTCATGTATGAGCATGAGGACACGGTTTCAGAAGGTTGCGCAGTAAAAGATCTCGCTTCATCACACAACAGATTCCAACGCATTTCGAGTTATGGAGTTGCGCCAGATTTTCCATTGTGTAATACAATAGTTGTTGATTTCGGGCAGTGTTCATATCATGACGGCAACGGCAGCAGTGAACAGTTCTGTACGGTCTGTTCTCAATCCGACCAGCGCACACCAGCGCAGCTGATCAAATGACTATCAACGACGAATGTAAATGGTGATAGATTCACAGAATTATATTGTTTAACCGCATCACTTTACTAGAAGTGCAAACTCCATCAAAACAATGGCACATGCAGGAACTTATTAAGTGGGCAAAAGGAAATTTTCAATACCTTGCAGAGATATGAAAAATAGTCGTGCGCCGCTTGGAGATTACTGTGAATTCCTTCAAAATTCTCCGATCGCCACGATTGTTCGATTGCTATGGTATTATGTCATCAGATTGTGCCATTTTATTGACGTTACATGTTCCAATGCCTCCTTTCTAGTCAAACAGAAGAAGAGACGACCGGTCTAATCTTGTGAGATGACCTGTCTAATTCTGTGGTTAGATTGATGATGCTTATCCATCTATGGTTTCGGTACATCATGTGGAGACAACAGTTCGGCTGGAATGCAAGTTCAGTATTTGAGGACATTCTTCACCGTTAGCGTAGAAAAGAGCATGCATACTTTAGCGTTTAAATTGTGAAAATACACTTCGCATTGCCGATATGTTCATCACTTTATTGAGCCTTCGCTAAAATTCTTGTCAGACAATCTGTTTATGGTTATTTCAATACCTCTGTCTATGATCAGTAAAAGGTATTTACTCGCGCAATACATTGATTGCTTGTTGTTTGATTATACTATGGGAATTCTGCGATATCGGAACACACAAAGTTCATGAAACGATAGTGAGATGCAAGTCATCGTATGAATTATTCTTCACCATACTTCGAATCCATTCAACTTGAGGAAGGTTAGGGAAAATGTATTACTGATGCTCTTCTTTGTCGAAGATGCGCGGTCGGGGACAACGCCCGTTTCTGTCGACTGCTTGTTTAAATCGATCAGTGGACAAGTTCTTCAAATTAATTTGATTCTATCTCATGGCTTCTTTTGAAACTTAAGACTCTGTAAGAAAGATGCTAAGGGGGCATGACAAATGAAAGCTGGAAACATAGCACGCCTAGTATGTCAACGTATGAGCTTGACGATTCTACAAAGTATTACAACTCAAGAGCATTTTCTTCCTTGATGATGCTGACACATCATTCTGACGAACTAGACTGCAACCTTTCATAAACTAAATTGAACATTCATAACACAGTGAATATTAACGGTCTTCCCTTTGAATGGATACTTGGTCGTGTTAGTGAAGTCGCCAGGGTTGATCAAAACAAATCAGGTGATATTGTTTATCTAGGAATTATAATAATAGCATGACTGACCATTACAACTGTTTTACAAATATAAGAATTAGTTAACATTCATTTATCGATGGTGATCATTGATGAACATAATATATAATAAATAAGATTACATAATTACATATAAAAATTGTATTATAAATTTTTTAATGAAACATACAAATATTAACACATTTTTGTATGCAAATACAAAATATATCCTAAAATATTCACGATAATTATGACATAAATGAAATAATTATTATGATCAATGCTACAATTATTCAAATTAGAAATGATGATTAGAAATATTTTTTTTTGACAGCTTGAGTGTGATTTTGAAAATGTTCGGTGCACATTATTTTGTAGCTGAGTCTTGACGACTACATACGTCTTAACTGGTTTAATTTATGCAGTATTTTTTGGTACGATTAACGACGGGATGAGACCAGTTGCGACGAGTAAAAAACACTGTAGATCAAAAATACGAATCATTTTATTTTTGAGTGTTGACTTAGGAGACCAATTACATTTGATGCGACGAGTCTGACCATGTGAGACCGATTGAGACGTGGTTTTCTGCTAGGATGACAGATAAATATAAATATAAGGGATAAATATTCTTTGAGATTTTGACAAAATTAATTTTTGATCTTTTTTTGCTTATTTATCGCTGAGGTCATACCTCTTTTTTAAAAAGCAACGACCCTGTGTATGTGTAAGATTGCATAAGTTGCTTCAATGCAACCGATAATTGCGCAAGATGCTCCTTTCCTTTTCCGATCCGATGACCATTGTCCATTCATGAACTGAGGATGTTTATGCCTGACATTACAGGTGCATTGATGTTGAAGAATTTGAACTAGGTTTGTTGATGATTCCTGGATGAAATAATGACCAATTTTTCAGGATATAAGCAATGTCTATTCATTCTATTTTCACATTTTCCCCATTTCAGTCAAAACGAGTTTCGCATGTTAATATTTAAAGTTTGCGGTTTACAAAAATGTCTGTTAGTGGGAGATGCTGGGCATCCATGCTCAGATACATAGTTGACCAGTTTGCGAGTCAGGCGATGTATACCAGGGGCAAGTTAAAAAGAGGTTCTGACTCGAAGTTTCAAGTTTGATCATTTGATCTATTGATCAATAGAAGACAAAATTACCTTGCTACAGTCTGCCTTCTCAGTTTGATCACCTCACATTCAACAAGCAACACAATTCTTAATATCATTCACTTCTTTATAAATCTTCACACCGAGTTTGCAGACTGCCATTTGACCATAGACCGTTAAGAAGGCGGTGGAGGCCGAAGGCCCGTCACGCTGTGCGAAGTGTAACTTATTACTTTTGACCAATCAATTATATCGAGTCAGAACCTCTTTTTAACTTGCCCCTGGCATGCTCAGATATGCAGATATTGTTTGGTGACGCTCAGACAGTGACATCGATGTTGCGGCAGTGTAATCCGGCCACGATTTTCTATCAACCAATTTCAAGGTTTATTTCATCCGTCACCAATTTGAAGACAACAGAACCCGGAAATAGCATCAGAGATTTTGTATCATTAGTACCATTTCACGGAGACTTAACTTGTTGTAGAAATCATCTAAGTCCATCGATTCTTCATGTCCTCCGCTCTCACCTAGGGATCTGGTTTATTGATTGTTGAGTGTCAGCGATGGTGAAATATTTACTCTGAAAGCAACAGCTGCTAATATGTGCATGCGGCTAGGAATGTATCTGTTTAATTTTGTCGGATTCACTTTGAGTTTCATAAACACCCATTTCCTTGATAAAGCAGAGTCCTTTCTATTCAAATATCTCATTTCACCGGAAACGGCAAAACTTAATGAATTGCGCACGAAATGAGCATGACGTCTGTCAAATAATTGTTTTGTTTGAATTGTATAACGTCATGGTTAAGTTGAAGAATCACCTCAAATAATTCAGTTATGCGGTTTCAAGAAGAGAAACTCAGTTATGGAAAATTAATTACTGTTAGCTGTTCAAACTTTCTGATTCTTACTTTTGTACAGAACAAGAAGAACAACTTTTCCTGGTTTTCAGGCCGATTCTTTTAAACTGTCTCTTATTCTTTAAGAAGTCTCTTATTCTGGTGTTCATCCTGTATTGTGGCTTCGTTATGTTGATGACGTGCTGGCCTTAGTTTCCTGTAACTTTGACATCAATTCTTTTTTATCTTTCATTATTTCATTTTATCCTTCACTTAATTTTTCGTATGAGTTGGAATATTCTCACTCTATTGCGCTCTTAGATGTTCTTATTCGGAAAATCGATCAATCTTTGCGTTTTTCCGTTTTTAGGAAAAGCATTCACTCTAACGCTTATCTCCACTTTTTCTCATTTCATCCTATACTTACTGAAGTTAATGTCGCCCATGGATTGTTTCGTCGTGCGCTTCGCATAAGCAGTCCCGAGTATCTTGATGGTGAAATTGATTTTGTGTTTCAGTCGCTTATGCAGCTTGCTTATCCTCACCATGTTTTGAAGAAGGTCTTGTCTAAAGCTATGTATTCCTATTTCAAGCCTGTGGCCCACTCCTGTGATTCGGAAAGCGTGAAATTTTTGTCTGTACCATATTTATTTTGTCTGGATCGTCCTAGTAACCACCATCTGGCTATGCACTACGATTCCAAAGTCGTGTTCCGATTTCCTAACCGTATTAAGTCTCAACTTGTCCACAATAATTGTATGAAACACACAGGCGGTGTTTATCGTAGTAATTGTAAAAGTTGTCCTAAATTTTATATAGGTGAGACAGGTCGCACGTTTGATGTTAGGTATAAAGAACATAAAACAGGTGTTCAAAATTTTGATCCAAATAATGCCATAGCTCAACATTGTATGGCTTCTGATCACGCTATTGATTTTGATAACCAAGATATCCTGTTACGGTGTGACGATTTTCGAGTTAGACGCATCATTGAATCCTCTTTTATCAGGGTCAGTCAGTTTGATGTCATGAATCTAAATATGGGTTTCCAACAGCCGGATTTGCTGACAGCACAGCAAAGCGTGTTGTAAATAGTGTTCGTCGCTGTTTGTGTGTACAACGATTTCTTCTTTCCATTTTATTTCACTTTATAAGGGAAGCAGTGTCTTCCAAAACGTCGTGACTATTAAAACATTCGTAACCGATTGTGGCCTTTTTTCCGTTGATCTTTTAAACTGTCCTTAAAAATATGTACAAGCGTTAACGTTTCGACACACCGCATCGATATTAGGTGTTCAGTAAAAGAGAATCTAAAAAATCTAAAAGAAGAGTGAGGAATGCACAGAGATGAATTGCCTTGTCTGCGTGTTGGAGTCTAGAGATGACGTTTCTCATTACAAATGGTTACAGTCAGAGCAAGTCTCCAGGTGCAAGAAAGAAGATCAATTTTCCATTGAACGTAATGCAAATCCATGTCTGAATTCTGACGAACTAGAACATTGCCTTCACATTAAACGTACAGAGCACGGATGCGTCCTATTATTTTGATAGGATTCCGACTCCGGGTGGCAAGTATCAGCCTTAGTTCTGGTGACCTACATCATAGATCATTATAGGCTTACCTGAGCCTGATTTTAGTGATCATTGCTGTATCAAATCAATCATTTTCTATGAAAGTTTACCAACTTTGCACATCGCTTGTTGCTGTGTGCTTCACACGGTTTTTCTGCAGAAAATCCCCATCCATTTTCAAAAAATATGAGTACACTTTCAATTTTAATATGCGCTTTGGAGGAGCCACCACACACGATTGACGTTAGGGTAAGAGGTAATGTTCTCAAGCAAATCAATATTTTACGTTAGTCTCTGATGTGACCTTTGGTGCGTATGTGTGATCGAGGCTAGGAAGGCTTGTCTTCTCTACTAAATCACCGAGTGAAACGACAGTCCTTTTTCACTATCACGGTTCATTCCCTCAACTATTACAAACTTTGCATGCAATTCTGCCTCTGTACTTTTGTTTGACGGAGAAAGTTGACATCAAAGCAATGACAGCTATGTACGAGGATATATAATTTGCTTGTATATATATATATTACGGGCGTATTTCGGGTCTAGTTATAGGCCGGAGTTCGGAGTCCTGTCAATTCATAGGACTCCGACTCCGGCAAAAATGATAGGACTCCAGGACTCCGACTCCGCATCCCTGGTACACAGTCAGCAAATTTAGATTGTAAAGAGTCGAACGGTGTGAATCATTTTTCCATTTGATGAATTAATCACTAAGAAAAATTGAGTTAGAGATGCTTACGTTTCCCTTGACAAGACCGTCCGTAATCTGACCGTTGAGGCTCGTGAGCTCACTGATGCCACCTACTTCTGCAATGCGCGCACTTGACCAGTCACACAAGCCAAAGACAGACGAATATCTAGATGTCAATCTTTATCGCTTGCTGCCATCGCATACAATGACTGGTATAGGATAATTTCAGCTATAGACTAGGCCACACGCAAATGAATCTATCTCTGTAGAAGAGCGGCTGAAATACTGTGGTCTTAGGACTGAGTATCCCTCAATCAATATGATCATATTTGAGATTTATTTTGGGTTTGTACGTTCTGCAATGTCAGTTCCGATGAGACGGGTCTTCATTGATGAATCCAAATGTAGAAGGGATTTTAGTGTCTGCGATAGTCCTGCCAAGGCACTGATGCTTTTCAATAGCCTTAAACTATTTTCATGCTCTTTTTGAGAGGCTCGATTTGCTCCAATGATCGAAAGTAGAAAATACTGCAAAACAGTTATCAAAAAATGGTGATGATCACGTTTTTCATAGAGATTACAGTCGTTGTGATTTTTGAAATTAGTGAGTATACAAACATAGCTGTTTTATAACGATTTCTGACTAGATTCACAGGCAAATCGCATTTCTGCGGATTTTATCTATTTTGCGATTGCAACTATCATGAATGAAATCAAGGGAGTATTTGCCTTGTTGTGATATATTTCATTCTCTGATTCTTGCATTATACAAAATAATATGTTACTTATGAACCTAATTCCTTTCCTATATAAACCTTTACAATGCCGTATTTTGTTGAAAAGAGACGCATTTGAAAGAGAGGAGCTCTGATGTGGAGTAAGATTAAATTTTAGACGTTCTAGAATAATAATCGCTTGTCAAAACTATAGATTTCTTCATTTTTGTTCTATGATGATGTTGGAGATTTATTGACACGAGTTGTGATCGTCTGATTGCCTATTTTGAATTGTCTAAAGTTGAATCACGAATATGTATAACAAAGTTTGAGCACTACGTTTTTGATGGATCATTGCATCAGACAGGTAAAATTGTCAGTGGTCCATAAGATTTTTTTTCGAATTGATTTATATGCTAAATTTGCTAAAGAAAAAATAAAATAAATAAATGAACGTTGTTTATACTCGGATGCACATTAGGCATGGAGCCTTTCTTCCATGTGGCCGAGTTGTCATTTACTACTCTCATTCTTTTTCGTGCTGAGTGTTTAGCAAGAATGCAGAGTGTACCTATTTTAAAAGTCTTAGGTTTGACCCGACCAAGATTTGAACCAAGGTCTCCCGGACGCAGAGCGAACACTCTACCACAAGGCCACTGCGCCGGTTCTTCGAATCCAATGTTATTTAAAAACGCTCTAAAATGTACAAAGCGAATTTTCGTGCCTTCTCAGGTACACATCGTCAAGCCAAAATAGCAGAGAACAACTGAAGCAAAGCTTTATAGATCGATGGTAAAAATGGATCACATCGCTGTCATTCCTCTATTTTGCGTATTACAAGCTTCAGCAAATAGCCAGTGGCGCCACTTCGTCTGCTTCTTCATCACCTTCGCACGCCGGTTGATTACGTAATCCTCGTTTATTGAATGCTCCGCCAGCGCCGACTTCTTTGGTTGAACCAACACAACGTGCATGCTGTTCGGTGGTTGAACCAACACAACGTGCATGCTGCTCGGTACTGTTGTACTCGAGTGCGGAGACTGTTCTTGATTTGATTACTTTTTGATTACTGTCTTTGATTTACTTCTCCTCTGGTTTTTTTCTTCTCGCTCATTAAATTCTTCGAAAATTGGATAAGCACTGTACTTTAATGTACTGAGGACGAAATTGTGAAGCGCAGGCATTGTCTGTTGATCCGACGATCTGATGTACTTAACTTCCTCAGTCATGTTATTGGCGACAACAAGTGAAATGATACTGATCAAGTAAAGCCACAACAGCAGTATGCAATCAGTGCACTCCGTGGAATTAAAATGCTTGCAGCCTAAGAAATTGTTTGATCATTTCAAGTAACAGATGATGAGATGTGCCAAACAAGACAATGAATGCACACATGTTTAATAATGTCTTGAAGAGGATTAGTCATGCATCTCGGCTCCTGATCTTCAACCATCGTTCGCGTTCTATGTTGACGTCCCTAAGTTTATTCTTCTTTGCCAACATATTCCAGTTTCTGAAAATGATATCTACAGTGAAACATTCATTATATTTCACGCTTCTACTGACACTAGTCTTTTGTACCTGAAGATGATTGCTGGATCGCAATCGAAAATTTTTGAACATCTTGACACAAAATATTAATTAACATCTTAGAAATTCCTGGCTCTCTCCAATTCAAAAAATATTATACCATAACTATTCAGGGCACCCTCCAACTTCAACTGGAAGCAGGCGTCATGTAAATTTGCCATGCGAAGGAAAGTAGCCTGTTGAGGCTCGTACTAGGGTTTTCAGAATTCCGACTTTTTCTAATCCCGGATCCCGGGACTTATCGCATGAGATTAGCAAACTTCATGCATTAATTGATAGCATGCTTAGGCTAGCGTTTGCTGAACAATGTTAGGCGTTGTTTTAAATTCTTATACGAGTATTATTCATTGTTGGAAAAATCAAGTATTTGGTCTTGTTTTTATTACATGACAGCGATTAATTTTGGCTATATTCCATGGCTTTTCTCAAGTAAAAAGAAACTTTCAAAAAACATGATTTTAGATGTCTTTGTGAGCTCATAGCATCCATCATGGCAAGAAATAGCAATCATGGCACAGCACAGTGGGCAAAAAGTCTAGGTTCAAACTCTTAGTCGAGTATTTTGAACGATGCACTATACCTACATTGCAACTGATAACATCAGATAGACAAGTACCTAAATGTCCATAACTTAATAATAAGTCTTCTTTCACATGCAAACATGAACTATAACAATAAGGAGATCTGGCTATCGTTCACAATGTAAGCTGTCGCATTAAAACTAAGTATGTGACTTTCAAATCGAAATGCAAGTCCCGCGATTTTGGTAGCGCCTGGTAAAACCCGATATTGTATAATAGTTGCTTCGAAAATTCATTAAATATTAGTACGCTTTACGAGAGAAGCATAACGCTCTCTCTTTCCTTCTCTCGACTGCCTGAAGATAGTTTTATTTTTTAATACAATGAAAGTAAATAATTTTTGTCATAATGCACAAAGATACGCTAAAATCAATTAAACATTCACATTTCAGGCAATGCATCTGTAGACTACACACCATAGATGACTCACAGGCGTTCATGTTCATTCTTGCACGGATTAATGAGCCTTGTTACTCTGTCTTCATATAGCTTAACTGCCTAAAAACAGATGTTAACGAATCCCAGGATCCCGGTTGCCTACTCCCGGGGATTGAAAACTTTTGCTCACACCAACTGTCCACCTTGGTTTATTAGACCAATAGCTCTATCATTATGTGACTACGTCATTGATTTAACGATCTATTGTGCGTGTGACATTCGCAGGCAGTATCTAAAGCACAGAATTAGACAGGTCGTCTCTTCTTCCGTTTGACTAGAAGGGAAGCATTGGAACATGCAACGTTATTGAAATGGCACAATCTCCTGACTAAATACCATAGCAATCGAACAATGAGCAGCCACTTCAACATTAAACACGCAAAATTGTGCAAAGTTTCAGTGACTGTTATCAACCCGATCACACAGGAAAGAGACACAGACGATGTCAAGTTCTACAGAGAAGTTTGTGAACGTTTTTTCATGCGCCTGCTAACTTTTTTAAAAATGATCGGAGGGCCCAACATTATCGAGAAAACTTTTGCGCAATGATCTGAATTCTTCGAATCTGAAGGAGTCGTGGCGATCGGAGCATTTTGAAGGAATTCAGAGCAATCCGCAGGCGACGCACGACTATTTTTCCTATCTCTGCAAGGTATTAAAAATTTCTTTTTGCCCACTTATTAAGTTCTTGCATGTGCCATCTGTTTGAATCAGTTTGCACTTCTAGCAAAGTGACACGATTAAACAATCTAATTCTGTGATCTAAAGCGCTGTCTGTGCGTCTTGATCATTGTTCGCTGTTTCATGCTTGCACTCGACTTCTATGTTCAGTAAAGCCAACATTTTGGCAATCTGTCGTTTTCATCACTACAAGCTCTGCTGCCTACTATTGGATATTTTCCAGACCAAGTTTTATGAAACACTAGAAGTGGTTTGCTGAGACTACGAAAGGAAACTCTGAAGAGATGAGAACAAAATTTGATTCACGTCATCACGGCAACTGCAGACTTTCTGACCTATTTGCCGTCATCAGTGCAGTATATTCTATTGAACGAAATCAGTGACTCGGATGCATAAATCGTTATTCTAGCAACAGACTTAGATATGTCAAAGATGAAAGGTTTGTTACTTTTTGAAACTATTTTTGATTAACTTTACTTATAGAGCATTCTTTCTGTTTTCTTTATGATGCACAGATTACATGTAACGTCTAAGGATATATTTGTCAGAAGTTGATACTTTCGAATTTGTGAAAGAAGTTTAACCCTTTGCAGCATTATAAAAGGAAAAACAACGCAATGTGTATGCGATGCCTTTCGATCGGTTCTCTTTCAGCACCGATGTGAAACAATTGCAACGCATTTGAAGCGTTTGTAAAATCGGGAATTGATAAATAAAGATAAGATATCATTAAAAACAAAAAAATTTAATTTAATTACCAAGGTAAAGCAAAAGACAAAGTGTTTTCTTTTTGAACGAACTAAGTCGGCTGGAGGCGTCTGATGTACAATGTCTCGGCCACATGCAGACGTAGCAAATTGCTGTGCCCTTTCCCCCCAGATGAAACAATACACTAAACAATACCGTTTCTGCAGGTTGACATTTTTGCTCAAATACATGCCGTGTAATAGAGCTGGACGGAGGATGTTTGACACGCGGTCGACTCTTACCAAAACGTAGCCATTCTGCAAGTACTTGTTTACTCTTTCTTGAAGATGCCAACTTGTTCTGCCGATGTATCTGCATCCGCAAACACACACAGTAATATATACGTTGGATTAGGCAGCAACAGACAGCGATCCTTCAAAGGGGCCACAGAAAGTTTACCAAAAGATAAAACAACTTTCGGCACAGCGGAGAAACAAAATATATGCTGTTGAATTTATTCAAGAAATTAAGCTGTGCATTATGTCTTTCCTCAACATTCTCTGATGAACGAGTGTCAATTATAGGTTTGCCATCTCTGTAAATGTTTTGTAAAATAGATTTTGAGGAAATGAAAAATATTTCATCTTCATTTGGTTGTTTAAAAGTCTCCGCGCGTCGATGAATCTTCTGTTAGATAACATAGTGTATTATAGCAGGCGTCTAAAAAAATCTTATCTCTTGTTGTGTATTTTGACTCTCTGATTGTTTTGTGAAGTGTATTTTCAAACTGTTCAATGACCTTATAATTGCTTTCACTGAATGTTACAATAATTAGACTGTTCATTATACATGAGCACAGAAATGCACATTTTTGTATCTCGATTGAATGGCTGTAGCTAATACGTCACGCGAAGCCTAATTTTAATCTGATCACTTCAATTCACTTCTGACACACGCGGTCAGACGTGCAGTTCCACGTGCAGAAACAGCATCGAGGGATTTGTTAGGTTGATATGAAAATGTAGTTCAATTTCAGAGGTCTGAAGTTAACTGACAAAGAGTGAAAGATAGGAGGCTACGAGAGCCAAAAAATATATGTGCAGTCCTTTCTTATGCTCGGATGCTTATTAAGATAAGTGCATTTCTTCCATGTGACAAGAATTTTATTTATCCCATTATCATTTACGATCATTTATAATTTATTTCATTATTTTATTTTATTTATTTATGTTACATTTATCATTATTTTGTGCTGAGTGTCTAGCAAGAACGCTAATTGCACCTTTTTTTATAAGTCCTAGGTTTGAGCCGAACTAGGTTTGAATCAAAATCTAACAGACAACGAGCAATACTCTACAAGGCCACAGAGCCTGGGTTAGCATCTAACATGCGATATACAGTCAATGCTTTTCCGACATCGGCATTGGTGTTTTTTGTTTGAAGGTATGGTACAGTAGACATTCGTGTCTTTCATTGGCTGCTTTTAAAGAAGGGGTTTTGACGTTGTAAGAAGGATTTTCAATAGGGTTTTTAGGATGAAGAGGTCTATTTGAACTGGAAGAAAAGAGTTGTCATCTGGAACCGCTTAAAAAAGGCTTTTTAAATGATTCCAATTACTATTTCTTCAGACAGCCTGAAAGAGAGACTGCGTATTCGTCGAACAACAAATTTAAAATGAGATGAGATAAATGAGCCTTGAGCTTTCTTGATGATGTTCTGATAGATTTTCCTTGATTCTTTCCCTTGAGAAAGCGTGAAAGAGCGGCACGTTGGGCGTGTATATTTAATTTAACTAGATTTCTTAGCCATTATCAAATCCTTATGAAAATATCTTGCCTTGCTTTTGATGATGCAATAAAATAAATAAACAAGCCTTGTCTGCACTCTGAAGCACATTTGGTACAGTCTTTTTCACGCAGTTGAAATGTTATTCATCCCACTGTCGCTCTTTGTGTTGAGTGTTCAGAAAGAATGCAGAGTGTGCGTGTTATAAAAGTTTTAAGCCTACTTCACACAGGCAGTTTCAGCAGACGAGTGACAATCCCGTCACGTGATTGAAACGCAGCATGACATAGCTATGAAACCACAGAAGTAGATTGTTTAATCGCATCACTTTGCTAGAAGTGCAAACTGATTCAAAACTATGGCACATGCAGGAACTTAATAAGTGGGCAAAAACAAATTTTTTAATACCTTGCAAATACAGGAAAAATAGTCGTGCGTCGCTTGCGGATTGCTGTGAATTCCTTCAAAATGCTCCGATCGCCACGATTCCTTCAGATTCAAAGAATTCAGATCATTGCGGAAAACTTTTCTCGATAATGTTGGACCCTCCGATCATTATCAAAAAAGTTAGCAGGCGCGCGAAAAAACGTTCACGCATCGTCTGTGTCTCTTTAGTGTGTGATCCGGTTGATAACAGTCACTGATACTATGCACAATTTGGCGTGTTTAATGTTGAACTGGCTGTTCTCATTGTTCGATTGCATTGGTAATGTGACAGCATATTGTGTCATTTCATTAACGTTATGTGCCAATGTTTCCTTTCTAGTCAAACAGAAGAGGAGATGACCCACAGAATTAGATTGTTTCACCGCATCACTTTGCTAGAGGTGCAAACTGATTCAAAACTATGGCACATGCAGGAACTTATTAAGTGAAAAAGAAAATTTTAATTTTGAACTGGCTGTTGTCATTGTTCGATTGCTATGGTATTATGCCAGCATATCACGAACAGCAAGACAGCAAGTCAGCTACTACACAGGTCATGAACTGTCAGTGCAAAGCAGGCCTTAAGCTTAACCCGACAAAGGTTTGACACAAGGTCCTGTGGGCGTAGAGCGAGCATTCTACCACAAGGCAGGGGTCATCAAAAACTAATTGAACCTCAATTAATTGATGTCAATTAGTTGATAGCGCTGAATTTCATTTAACAATAAATTTCTTGTATTCAACTCAATATCAATTAATTTATTGTTTTCAATTCCAATTATCAATTAATTGATTGCTGTATGTCCCAATATCAATTGATTGATTGATTCATAATCAATTAATTGGTTCAATTATTTTATCAAGTTTCACTCCATTGTAATATATAGCATTACAATTCACCTAAGATTTTCGCTTCTTCCTGCGCATCCACTATACAAAATTCATTCTGCTGACTCAATCTGACACCTCTCAACTCTCTGATCTACTGTATATTCTTCAACATGATTGCCCTTACTTGTCAACCTTCGAAAGTCATTATCCATGGTATTTGAAATTATGTTGATAAAGTAGCCTAGTATTAAGCTGAGAGTTCATAAAACGATGATAATTATTGAAATCTGAATCAGTAAAATCAGTGAACATCAAAACTATGGGTATGCTCAATGATCATACATGTACAATATTAATACCGGCATTTTAACTGATTGAATCGAGTTCCAATATGAATACAATTATTCTAGGCTAACTCTATTTTATAAAAATATAGGCCTACATGTTTTTCCATTGACTAATTAATAATTATCGATCAGTTAATTGATAAATTCAATTATCAATTAATTTGGTACATTCCAATTACCAATTAATTGATTGCCCAGGAGTCCAGGAGTTAATTGATTGGTCAAACTTTCAATTAAAAATAATTGATTGGTAAAAATATCAATTACAATTAATTGATTGGACTGAGCAATTTAATTGCAATCAATTTTTGATGACCCCTGCCACAAGGCCACTGCGCCGGTCAGCGAAAAGTCCTCTGTTTGAGCGAATTATATTCATTGGTCAATTATTCATCCCATTCATCAGTGGATTCATTCAACTCGTTATTTTCATTTGTTATTCACACTGTTGTTTGGGCTTAGCAGTTGCAAATTAGACTTGCAGTTGAGATTGCCGTGCTTTAAGCTTAATCAATTAACCAGAGGACAATGAAACAGACTGAAGTATTAAGATGATAGAAATATATCACAGACTTAATCATACAGACATGCGCTAACTCATTGATCAACATGCACGTAGGTAGAGGACTAGCATGACATATCTAAGTCTTCTGAAATCGATGATCAAACACAAATTAATACAAAATAAATTATGCGGATTCAGTTAGGCTGATAAGTGATA
This sequence comes from Prostheceraeus crozeri, assembly GCA_907163375.1. Lineage (NCBI taxonomy): Eukaryota > Metazoa > Platyhelminthes > Polycladida > Euryleptidae > Prostheceraeus > Prostheceraeus crozeri. The sequence goes on from CAJQUW010006641.1 coordinate 180,618, forward strand.
AGATCAGAAAACAGCAATGATTAATTAGTGACTATCTATAAGTATCAAACTTTAAAGAAATCCATGTAGATATTGCTTGTGAATGATAAATACAGAAAAGTAATTTGTTGTCCTTGTGATTTGTCATGATATCACCTATGCCTAAGAAGTGATGTTAAAATATCAAATGAGAAAAGAACACCTGCGTTTAGATGCGCAAGAAATGCGCTTAGAAAACTTAAGCCGCGATGTTACTTGTGAATTCTATGACTGCTGATTTGGTAAATAATAGACTGATTAAGTGAGTGCATTATGTTGTGTCGCCTGCATTTCAGATCCGTCCTGAGCTCGAAGAACTTTCTCCCGGCAGCTTGCCTCCCAAAATCCTGTCTTTAGCCGTTGAACCTGACTCAGATACTAGAAGCTTGGTAAGTACTGATGACATATTAGTGAAATAAATTCACAGTCGGAGATTTGATCCTATTCGAGTGTGAATTTCCTCGACACAGCGAATATCGTCATTGTCTTTGCTTGCCTCTTCTGATTACTTACGAATATCTCCTGAGGAAGCTTAGAAGATCGCTAATTGTGCAGTTTTTATTAATCTTAGACAAGGATTACCTACGAGAAATCCATTTCTTAGACAAAAAGAAAAGTTAGAGAACATTACTATGTATTTTTTCCAAACTTCGGTAGCTATAATATTCTGAAACATTTTTCTTCGTGTAGAATGTAGGCCATTTGAGCAAGGCAGTATGATGCAGGTACCCGTTTCCAGTATACATCAACTTACGATTGTATTTATCACTAAGGAATATTTCATGAAGGTGAGTACATACCGATAACATACAAATTGTACTGAAGAACGCTGTAAAATGATCACACAGTAAATACACGCATATTTACTTCTGCTATACGAAATCGATGTTGCTCTTGATACTATCCCTACCGATAATTGATTGCACATAACAAGTAGGGCATATTCTATTTGATTACCCGCTCGGTACTCACGAAATATCAGTTTCATTAATTGAAAATGCATGTAGGCTACGTTATGTGCTAGATTTATTGTGAAAGCCATTTACCCGTCAGATATTGTTGCTGAAAATCAAAAGTCGCTTATTAAGTGTCTATTCGAAAACGAAGAACAGTATTAAAACAATAAGGATGCGCAGAATTTTGCCCCAAGTGCTACATGAAATTTCAGTAACAATGAAATCAAAATATAGACTTTCTCTGCCAACAGCCATTTTACAATCTAGAATTACTTTCTGGTACTTTTGCAAGACACTAACAATATAAAGTAAATCTAAAGTAAAAAATGTCCAGACACTAACAGTAAAAAAGTAAAACAAAGCCTGAAACACAGACCGGGCTGTTCTAGGCCTGTAAGGCCGGCTGCCGATTTCCATCCCTGGGCTAGAACAGGGATGACGATGGTAAAATCAGCATTTTTTGAGAAAATAGATTTTTTTGAGCAGCTTCAGCGACAAAAAGCGTGAAGATGATGCAACAGACCTTAATTTGGATTGTGCTCTTCTTTTATTTTGTTCATCACTGCCTCACTCAAGGCACGAAGCCATACTATTATGCTACGGGTGGGGCAGTCTTCACAAAACTGGCAACTCTCACTAGGTTAGGGTTAGTAACCTCTAATGGGAGAGGTGGATCCGGCGAAGGACTCGATAGACCCGAACCCTGCATCGTCCGCACTTCCGCAACGAAGCGTGGCCCTTAACAAACTGAACTATTCTACCACCTTTGCTGCTGTATGGATCGGAGACGTGAACTTTGAGAAAGGCTGACATCAGCAATCTAAGAGTCATCCGAAATTCGGATCTAGAGAATAAGAGAAGATTGGTTAGACAGAACATCGTGCAAATGAGGAGGCATTGAAGACTGTAACCGAAGAGAGATGTCTGATAAAAAAAATTCGGAAAAGGCCGCATCAGTGACTTTTTTTCTACTCATCCCTGCCCCCCCCCAGGCACGAAGTCATACCTAGACGTGGGACAATCTTCAATCGCTTGGAACTCTCACCTGGTTAGGGTTAGTAGCCTCTGGTGAGAGTGATGGTTCCTCCCGAAGCGGACGGACTCGAGCCTTCTACTTACTGTTCCGAAGCGGGGCCCTTAACCAACTTAGCTATTCTACCCCCTAAGCCGGGTCATGTCTTTTGACATGATTTGTCATTGAGAGAGGTGATTGAAAGTCGTGTGGAGGAAGAATAATAATAATGGGCTTGATGGATTTTATTAAGGAACGGAAGTCTTAAGACCAAGCGAAGAGGAATTCCGAAATTCAAGAATTGTGGAAAAGAAAATAGAAGAGGAACTGCCAGTAGGCAGACTGCTATATTATGACATCAACTACGTTTTAAAACTTATCCTTCCGCTTCTATAGGTATCGGTGTATTGCACGTTTTTCCAAAACTGTGAGAGTGAGTAACTCGTTTTCGTATGTTTTACGTTCTTTGAGTCATTTTTGCAAATTCATAGTCGATTGATGTGTAGTGCATCTGATGATTAATTGTGCATGGACCGGTGATAAAGAATTACTTCATTGTTCATCACTCTTCGCGCTATGATTATGAAGGAGCATTGGAAAATGTTTATTGCATAGAAGTGACTCTGATAACAGACGTGATGCTTGGTGGAAAGTTCATAAATCATCAAATGGATGGAGTAAAAATGAGGAAATGCCACGTGAACTCCATAGGACAATAAAATCATAAAATGATCCCTACTGCCACTTCCCTTCTCATCTACTCATATTTAAGGAGACTTAGCCTTCGAAACTGCGAATTTAATGTGTCGCCCAGGCTAACCATGAACACTGAACCCAATGCGGTGAATACAACTGTGAAATAGGTGTTAAGTATCAAAAGTTTGATTGTACACCCTTCTTCACACGTGCCAGCTTGAATGGGTTGGCCGAATCGTGATGTCGATGCGATGAAGGACCAAATTCCAGAAAATATTCGTTCCATGAGTTCAGCTCAGCCATCAGGCAACAACAAACACCGAGAACATTGGAACATTGGCTTTAGAAATAGAACGACTCAACTCAACTTAATCAAAAATTAATGATCTGAACTTTCATATCTTCCTTTCTAGTAAACAGTGGATTGACACTCGGATAAGAACCACATTGCTGTGGCAATGCTACAGCTTAAATGACATCGGAAACTTTCTCTAATTAAAAGCAATATAACATGCGCTGAATGTGTCTGATGTCATCACATGTCAGGATAAGAGATGCTTTTTGCTCATGTTGTAGATTTCGTCTGCAATGCATCTTATGCATTCCATGTGCGGCAGAGAGATAAATAGCTTTGTCTGCGCTGTTTGGTCTATAGATTACATTTTTTTAATACTAATGGTCAAGCTTAGAACTAGTCCCGAGGGGCAGAAACATGCATTTTCCATTGAACGTAATGCAAATTCAAGCCTGAATTCTGACGAACTAAATCATTGATACCGCATTGAACGTACACAGTCAGTAAATTTGGATCGTGAAGAGTCGAACGATATGAATAATATTTCCATTTGATGAATTCATCACGGCGAAACATGGAGTCAAAGATAGGTACGATTGACTTGGACGTTGTTTAGTCTTCAATGTGATAACGCCAGCTCGTTTGTTCCATAATACAAGTTTCCTTATGCATTGCGCGCGCTTGGCCAATCACGTTTGCCAAAGGGACGACGACTAGCTCCTCATGCTACTGCCATCGCATACAATGGGTGAGACAGAATCGCGTCACCTCTAGCGTAAAGCGACAGACGAATCCATCTCTGTGATGCAGGCTACAGCATACCGGACAACACAGCAGTAGCATAGACGAAAAACATCCTAATTTCAATATAAAACACTGCTGAGATGCAATATGAGGTATAATGACACGGTACTTGTTGAATTATGGATAGTTACTTCTGATGCTTGGCAACGGCCATGAAGGCGTTTACGTAAAGGCTGGTTTCCAATGGGTCACACGTCGTAAGTCGTAACAACTTTTTCCGGAGTAGCGCGTTCTGATTGGTTCAATGTTTCACGCAGCTGCGTTTCAATTCGCAAGACGGTTTCCTGTCAATGTCTGCTGCTTTGCCGTGCGTGTCACCCTTGCGACGTCGCATGTAATGCAGTGCCTATTGTGAAGTCAAATATTGCAGCGCCATGAACGTCGAACATTTCTGTCGCAAGAAAAAGGGAAGATAATTGTGACGTTAAATTTCACGTGACAGCGCGGACGGTGAAGCAATCTGCGACCCATTGGAAGTCAGTCTTAACTCCTCATTTTTCGAGTCGCTCGCTTGTAGTACTACCTTCATTTGGTTACTGTTTAAATGAGTAAATAAAATGCTGGAATAAGCAAAAGAAAGTACACTCAACAGAAGCTAAACCCCCCTCTGCAATTCTCTTCTGCTAGAGAAGAAAATTTCGTCCGCGAAGCTTCATGAACAGAGATCAACCATCTCGCGATCGGTGGCTGTCAGAGACGCACACGGCACATGTCAGATGAATTAATTAGACCCTTTGTTGGTCTTATTCGCATGTTAATATTGCACAACAAAGGTCAATACATCAAATGTATTATGATTAAGTAATTCAATAAAACATCTGAAGGTAGCACATGTCTACATGAATGTTTATCGGCTAAAATCATGTTATTCCATATTATGCATGTAATTTAGGATTCCGTTATCTGATTCATGCAAGGAATTCTATCATTAGTTTTTTGTGAGTTCTATCAGAGAGTTCGGATGTCCAGTTCCTCCTTCAGCTCACGAACAGAAGCCTCTCAGTGCGGTGGCGCATTGTCGTCTTGTAAGATGCAATGCTGCAGCCCACCGAACTTTGAATTGGCGAAGGGGATGGAGTGCTGTTGCAGTATCTCCGCATAGGTCTCACCCGACACGCTCTTGTCCAGCACAACGAGTTCCGTCCTCCCGTTCAACGCGATTCCAGCCAAGACATGGACGGAGATGCCTTGTGATTCGTATATCTGGACACAATCCGACTGGAATGCTTGACCGGGGCCTCTCCAAACACGTACTCTGCCGTCGCTTTTGAAGAGGCGGAAGCGAGTCTCGTCGGTGAAGACGACCCTTCTCCACTGCTGGATATACGCCAGTGGGCTCGTTACATGGCTCCCTAGCTGCTACGTGAGCAGGGCTAAGTTTCAGCCGCTTCCTCATCCTTTTGGATCGCAAACCGGACTCTCGGAGACGCGCTCTGATCGTGTCCGAGCTGAGAATCTGGGCGAGGTGGCCCTTCTCACCCCATATTAACCTGAGTAGAGTGGCCGGAAGAGTTCGATTGTCCCGTGCTGGGCGTCGGTCGGCCCTTTGCGTAGTCTGCCGTCGAACTCTCCCACAGTTGCCATGAAGAACAGCCCCAGTTCTCCTCCACTTTGCATGAAGCTCACGAATTGTTTTCGGAGCTCGACCAAAGTAACGGACAACGGCTTTACAAGAGCTCCCTGCCTCAGCCATCCCAACTGCCCGTAACCTTTCTTCTTTAGTCATGTGACGCAACATGATCAACTCAAGAGTCAAGACCAAGACTAATTTGATCAAGTTGATTGATTTCATTTATAGATCTGTTCATTAGACATCAATTGACCTTTGATGTTCAATATTAACATGCGAATAAGTTCATCTGACATGCGCCGTGTGCTGACAGCCACCGATCGCGAGATGGTTGATCTCTGTTCATGAAGCTTCGCGGACGAAATTTTCTTCTCTAGCAGAGGAGAATTGCAGAGGGGGGTTTTAGCTTCTGTTGAGTGTATGATTTTTAACCCTGTTCATGAACAATGTCAGATACTTTTGAAAGGCATTGAAAAACACCTTGAAACTTAGAAAGCCTGTGAATATAATGTAATTTAAGGCACATGTGCAAAGTCAAGTCCACTCAATTACCTAATATCAACTTAATTACTTTTATAAGCATGTATAATAATACAATGTCCTCCAATCGAGTATTAATTCCTTCGAATGTGAACAAAGAATAAGCTGGGTTGAATTCAAGAAATGTGATTTAAAAAAATACATCTGATTTTAAATGATCTTCTCAAAATAATAATTATCAAAACTTAGTCCGATTGGAGGACAGCGAGATGGACTATTGGTCACAATTATCTTTGTCAGGTAGTGGAAAAGGGGTATGTACATAACAATAGTTAATAAATTTGAAATTTTGGTTGTCATTTATCATTGAAGATTAAGCAGTAGTGCATACTCACACATACACAAAATCACTCACAGAATTATGACATAGTGATCGGAGGTTTTGGCTAAACAATGAAGATCGCTGCAAAGCATACTGCATGTTTATCCCATGAGGTCAATCTGTCATCAATTGGCTGATGAACCTGAGCTCCTCTGTTTTCCTTTGTTTCTTGTTTCCGTTCAGTTCAATTTGCAATTGAAACTTCTCAAAATTACATTACACTTCCACGATTTCCACGATAACTTTCCTCAATAGCAGTATGATGCATTCATTTGAAGTTAAATTTGAGAAACATAAATAGAATTTATAGTTAGACATCTGTCGCAGTGTCCTTTATGTGTGCATACAAGTGATTGTTGTACCAGTAGTTGCTACGTAACAACACATTTCGCACTTTCATATCAGTGCATGTACATAGGTGTTAAAGTATTAAAGGAAATCAAAAATCGCCTTTCACGCCGAGAATTATGTTATAAAAATTGCGATTAATTGTTGACATTCTTTGTTTACTTCCTCTGACTTAATGAGAATGTATGTTGCATGTCAGTTGACATTTTCATATATTTTCACTTGTTTTGCAGTTCATTCGCGGTAAAGTCTCCGTCACTGAATTCGGATTTCTTGTTCGCTTAGTGAAACGGAGAACTGGAGATACAAATCGATGTCATATCATAATCCGAAAATTCTCTGGGGAGGTGAGTCATGTGAAAATTGAAAATTGTGTTGTGACTATTGTGCGTGTGAAGTTTGTAGACCATCGAAATTGACAATAGCAGAGATAGTACTATTACCTGCTGCAATCATAGAAATCTGGAATACCATAGATGGTATCATATGGATTTGCTACTATCTACTTCTACGACTTCAGAACGAGGCTCATCGAAGCCCTGAATAATGCATCAAAAGAAACACGTACCATTAAAATAAAATACTTGTGAAAGGCAATTTCTGGCTTCGATTTCGTGACGAATCCGGTTTTGTCGAAGCAAACTAAGGAAATCTGTATGTTAGGATTATTAACTGCCTGAGTACCTCCGAATTCACGAAATCACGAGCAAATCGTCTGTCGAAATGATCACTCGCTCATCCCTTTTTACGTCTCCGTGGTCCAGAGGATGTTGGATTGGGCAGTTTCAGCTTGATTATGTTCATCCACTCTGACAATTATACACACCAGCTTCTTGAGCACCAACAGTGCTCATATGCTCGTCTATCAGATTGTGTGAAGTGTTTCTTTGACGCCACTTACAACATAGCATTTTTGATCTTCTTGACTTTCTCGACCCACTCTGTTTCGCTCTTTCTTTGTTTGACCAAGCTCAATATACTTCTGTCTTCTGAAGGTATCTAATATGTGTCTTCTAGCCCACTTTCTTGTCGTATGTCTTCATTCTGATCTTCTTTCTCCACAATTCCTACGCATCTTGCGCATCTCCATACATTGCAATATCTCTTAATGAGTAGAGAGCAGTGACTAAGACTCACACCTGTAGATTTATTGCTTGGCGGACACATGCTGCATACAGCTGATTTTTAACTCGCAAGGATGTTGATGAGGACGTTGAAAAGGCTTGAAGCTGCTGGAATTTTCTCCACCCACACCATATTCTGACAATTAGTGCTGACTCAACGCCAATGACATCACCAAGGTAGCAGAAACTGTTCACACATTCAGTGAATTATGTCTCATTCAAAAAATTGACTCCTTTGATACTTCCAAGTATGATTCTCTGCATCTAAAAAAAGAAATAATGTGAAAGAAGAGACTCATTCAGACAGAGACAGAGTACGTGTTTGGAGAGGCCCCGGTCAAGCATTCCAGTCGGATTGTGTCCAGATATACGAATCACAAGGCATCTCCGTCCATGTCTTGGCTGGAATCGCGTTGAACGGGAGGACGGAACTCGTTGTGCTGGACAAGAGCGTGTCGGGTGAGACCTATGCGGAGATACTGCAACAGCACTCCGTCCCCTTCGCCAATTCAAAGTTCGGTGGGCTGCAGCATTGCATCTTACAAGACGACAATGCACCACCGCACTGAGAGTAAATGTCTTAAAACAGAGCAAAGACATAATAGTGCGGCCGCCAGAACGAGTCTCTATGAGTCTTTCACAGAATGATGCACACCCTATGCCTTCTACGAATTTGCGCGTCTGCCGAGTTCTACCTGGTTCCTCCTCTTGTCAGACAGGATCAAAGAAAAACACATGTAAATCCAATGGGATGCAGATTGCAGTTAATGGTAAAAATGAAATTTTCTATGTTTTTTCTTGTCAACTGAAAAGTACGAAGCCCAGAGTCATGCTTTTTTACTATCTACAGGTCATTTCCTAATATGTTTATGTTCTGTCTATGAGACTTAACACATTCGGATTTGACATGCCTCCATATGTAGGCACGCACAAGCATTTTGAGCAATTTAATCTACTGTCCATTTAACCACATTCTCGTATACATTCCCGATCAGAGAGATGATAATGGCACATGCACATCATATGAAATGACCTGAAGACATTCCTTGTTTAAATTGTGACTATAGACTCAGTATTTCTAACTTTATAAGTGAAAGTAGTAAATGTCATCTTAATCAAAACTGCAATCTGCCTGGATATCCTGGATCAGCTTGGATATCTTTTGGTGTTAATTTCATCAGCACAGAACTATAGAATCCCATTTTGTCAACATTTAAGTCATTTATTTCGTAAAGTGGGTTTCTAGCATGTTAAATTCTTCTTGAATTGGTGATCGCTTAAACAAGACGTACTCCGGATTACAGGACTTCCAAAACATGCACATAGCAATTTACATATGATCAATTGACTGATCATCCATAGAAGGATTCATCATCAGTCTTAGAACGATGTTCAGTGAGACTAATATTCTAACTATTTTCCATATTCTTCTATTCCAACAGTTATCCATAGACTACATATTGTATGTTGTGTTCAATATCACGCACCGGCAGCTTACATGTATTTTCAAAAATATACATCCCCGGAATCGAACCTGGCTGGTCCTCCATACTGGCCACCAGCCATTACAAAAAGCGGAAGTCAAGTAACTGCACTTTTCGTAGTAGACTCTCAATCTAACCTAGTAGGAGCATATTTCAAATATAGAAACAACAGAGGTACTAATAATTACTTTTTATAAACAATGTTTAACTTTTTCCACTGGGCATATACAGGAGGATTTGTGTAGTTTGACCTTTTCGATTTGCCCTTTCTCGCAAACTTGTGTTTAATAGCGATAAATACGATAGCTTGAGAGATTTCATTGAATGAAATGACGCGTGCGCGCTCTAAATTCAACTGCAGTTACCTACATGTTTTATTCGGAGTCTTTAGAAAACAGTCGTTGGTGTTGTTTGCTTTCCATGCTTTTAACACGCACACCGCAATCGGAACTATCATTCTCAGCTACCGGCTAATGAAATCTAACTCATTAAACGTTATTTAACGATACATTTAATTTTGCAAATCAGCTGTCTGTGATGAGATCTGCATCTCTCTCATTCAGCACACTCAAGTGAAGACAGATAATGGCAATCATAAATCATTAGTTAAAATGATATTCAAAATCAGATTTCATTGATGCAGATTATATTTATTATCTATTAAAACGCAAGTAGAGTACATCAAACATGGTTTTCAGATTTCAAGTATCTCGTCAATTGAGTGAAGTCTACCGATGACTAATTGGACTGAAGTAGACCCAGAGGAAGAAAATGTACGCAATGTCTGCGGTATAACTTTACTTACTTACTTTTTCGTTTTTCGTCGTTTGTTCCCGATTCCACCAGGGTTGGACGTTCCTGCGATGACTTTCTTCCACGCTTTCCGATCGAGAGCAGTGTCCTCCTTGGCCTTCAGTTGTTCTAGGTCTTCTTTGACACAGGCATACCACGTTTTCTTCGGTCTTCCTGGTGGACGGCGACCGTCAATCGAAAGATGGTATACCTCACCGATGATGTTATCAGTTGCTCTCCTTACATGCCCGAACCACCGCAAGCGTTTCTGACGTAGGCGAATCGGAAGTTCGGGTATGCCGCACAGTCTTGCCACTTCATCACTTGGTATAACTGATGATCATGATGCGATGAACACATGAAACACGGTAGTCATATCAAAAGTCGAGGTATTTCGCTGAGAGGTTATCATTATCACACAAAATGTTTGCCCAATCGTCCCCCTTTCTGGCGTGGATCACTCATGCCACTCTGTAAATTACGTTGGGTGCTATCTATTTGAATTTTTCAATTAAGGTGACCGATTTTATCGGTCAATATGCATGTTCTGACCACATCTTCAGCAGCAGTTGTATGTAATTTCCTGCATTTGCTCTTGCCACACAAAATCTACAACAGATTCACATTTAGTTACCTAGGTGTGAACATGTCAATGATCTAATTCTACAAGAAATTATTCAGTAACCCGATAAGTCATCGAAATGATTCATGCTCCTCATTTGGGCAGCACAAACATGTTTAAATGGCTTTGATGCGCCGGAGAAAATGCTAGCTCTGAACTTTTCGATAACAGCAGTTCAGATGAAGCAGTTTGAATGAATGTGTGTCGGAATTGTATAAGCAGATTGTTGAATCATTGAGATGGTCAAATTTATGCACAATCAATCATCGATTGATTATCAAATATGATACGCATACATTAGCAGAAGGTTTTGTTACATGTGCGGTTTGATTGAATTATTTTTCCACATCATGCTCGCATTGAAATTTTCGATTTGATTAATAGAGGTGAACCTATCAAGGGATAGCTTACCTGTATGAAAGAGATGTTTCACCTGTAGCGCTCAATTATGAAATCATGAGTGTGCTACATTTTTAACCTTAAGCTAGCTTAATATGTGTGCTCATTAAGGCTTAATGAATGTTCTGATGCTTGAACTCCCAATTGGCTAGTTGTGCTAATCCCAGGGAGCGGCAATTCCACTGATAGGGTTCAACTCTTTGAGGTGTGCTTCGAAAAGCCTGGGCCACCAAGACTGACAGCAGGTCAGAAAGACAAGTGCAACTTCATAATATAACAAGTAGTGGATGAGAGAACGAGAGACGCTATTTCAATTACAACATCAGCTTTTTATACCTGCGATAACAAAAACAAGGGTTACATTCAAATGCATTCAGTTGGTCTGTCGGAAAACATAGAAATCGAATGTCCTGCAAATGTCACAGCAATCAAATATCTTTGCAATTCACTTAATGTGTAATGTGCACTATTGTTTAACGTCACAATGATGACAATACGTGTCCACGTCAATTGATTAATTGTTCCACGTCATGCTCGTATTGTAAATTCCAATTTGATTAATAGATGTGAACCTATCAAGGGATGGCTCACCTGTATAGAAGAAATGTCTCAGCTGTAGCGCTTCACCTGTGATGTCTTCAGTGCTTTCGTTTTCCCTGTTTTTATAAACCTAATGGGAGCTATCTGCAGTTCTGCACATCAAATAAGATCAAACTTATTTGTGATAGACAAACGCGCAATGCATGTGCACTATTTGAAACAAATAAAAATTCACTATGCATTAGATGTTTGAAAATTCACTTTACGGTTCAACAGCTATGAATTTACTTACAGATGGTACATAGGCCCTACAGCATACGATCATGTTGTCAACAACTAGATTTTTAGAATGATTCTTACGGCGATTGTGCTCTCACCCGGGCCTGCCCCAGATACCGGGTCCGGGCCGAGAAAAGCGGCCCTGTTCCGGTGTTCAGGGCCAGTTAACGGTAAAATGGCCAGTTAGTTAACCGGCTCACCTTTCTCCTGGTTCATTCTATATGTGCCACACCTATAGTAGACAATGTGTTGCCTTAACACGGCACTTACTGTCAATGCTCGACTCGACACTTACCTAACCTGGCCAATTAAAGATACATGTGACAACAATTCGCGCACGTGAAGAAAATTATCAAGTGATCGATATGAATACGTTGATAACATGCTGATTACTTAACATGCAATTATCACGCGAATGTAAAAAACGTGTCTATGGAAACATCACAAATCGAGTATATAAAGTCGAAATTATTGTTTTAACAAATGATAGAGGCGACCTTCAAATTCTTAATTTCTCTTATGATAATGAATGCTTATAACAAGTTAATTTCAAGAAACAGGGGAATGGAACGGGGGTGTGGACTTCATACAGAGCTTCTCCGAAACTGATCGTGTAGGCATGACCTGAGCAATTTACAGATCTCAGACGTAATTTGCAAGATCAAGAAAGTTTCATGGGACTGGAGGTGTTAGTCAAATTAGTGCAAACCTTTCAGTTAAAATCAAAAGTCTTCGAATGCCCAGAAGACTTGTTGCTTATCAGAGAACATCAAGAATTGATTACAAAACTCAGATAGATGATGCATTTGTGCTTTAAGAAGGTGAAAGTCAAAAATGAATTGAGAGAATAGAATAACAGAAAAGCTCATTTCAATCCAAGGTGGGAATATCTAAAGAGAATGACAATCATCAAGTCAAGAAAAGTCACCAACACCCTTGATTCCCCGACCGCACTCGCACTCAAACCGAAGTCCGCGGTGGAGACGAGCTCGCACCTTCTTCACTAGGCCACGCTGACGGTTCAAAAGGAATGCGAGTGAAGGCAGAAGTCATCTCTACGTGATATCGACAGCATATTGTCCTATTATTATTGACAGAACGCTAACAGCGTTCATATTGTAGCATTCACTCGCATTCCTTTTGAAACGTCAGCGTGGCCTAGTGAAGAAGATGCGAGCTCGTCTCCACCGCGGACTTCGGTTTGATTCCTAGTTCGAGCCAGTGCGGTCGGGGAATCAAGGTTGTTGGTGTCTTGTATCGACTTAATAGCTGTCATTCTCTTTAGATGTTTAATGTACTGCGACAGACCTTTGTTGTCAATCCAAGGAGTGCATCAAATGATGTTGATGGGGATATGTAATGAGCAGTAATCACTTCTGCGTTATCTTTCGTTACCTGCGCTAATTGAGTTACTCTTTAAATGATGCAAATATGCATACTTTGCATAAAACTACCCGCTTTATTCCGTCGGCTATCATCGCTCTTGCACAATCTTTTTTTACCTGCGCAAAATTGTGGTTATCATTATAATCATGACTCATTCGCATACATATTTTTATGACAACCTCTAGGTCGACACCGATATTGAAGATTACAGCAAGAAACATAGCGATCGAAGTCAGTCAGCATCAACTTTAATTGTCGCGCTAAAGTTGCGTGTTGTCCACTTTAAGCCTCGACCCTAAATTTAGTAATCAAGCAATCTTTAATAAACAACACCAATTAACTGAGTGGTCACCTGAGGTATTCGTCACGTGTAGCAGTAATTGTCCACGCATAGTAAAGTGCCGAATCGAACAACAAATACTAATTGCCTATTTAATTAATGTGAGGATTATCGTTAAATGGTCAATTAAAGACAAGCTCTAAGTGTCGCAGTCGAGCAACCGGGCCCAGTTTCACTGTAGATCGGTTGACCTCGTGATCAGCAGTCACTAAGTTGCAGGTGTATTCAAAGGTTGACGCAATTCATTATTAATAGAATTGAGCAGTTGTCATGATGCACTTCGTCGTTCTGTCGACAATGCAGATAATAGTCCGACAGCCAGAACGAGTTTTTGCAGGGAACGAGGCCGAAAGTGAGACTTTCACAGAATGATGTACACCCTATGCCTACTACGAATCTGTACGTCTGCCGTGTTCTAGTGAGGTCCTCTTCTTGTCAGACAGGATCAAAGAAAAACACATGTTAATCCAATGGGACGCAGATCGCAGTTTTTGATAAAAAAAGAAATTTTCGATATGTTCGCTTATCAAATGGAAAGTACTAAGTCTAGAGTCATAATTTATGAAGTGGAATGTCCTCAGGTCATTTCCTATTATGTGAATGTGCTATTATCATGCTTCACATCGGCAATGTATGTGAGAATGTGGTTGAATGTGGATAAAGTTGCTCAAAACGCTTGTGTTTGCCGACAGTAAGAGGCTGTCTAAATCTAGATGTGTTTAGCTTTATATACAGGGGTAGATGGACATGATAGGAGATGACTAGAAGACATTATATGTCAAAAATTGTGACTCTGGGCTTAGCACTTTTCATTCAATCAGAGAAAACATACAAAATTTCACTTTGGTCAAAAATGGCAACCTCCGTCCCATTGGATTAACTTTTCTTTGTTCCTGTCTGACAAGAAGAGGAACTCACTAGAACTCGGCAGACTTGCGGATTCGTAGTAGGCATAGGGTATATATCATTCTGTGAAGGTCTCACTTTCGGTCTGGTTTCCTGCAGAAACTCGTTCTTTCTGCCGGACTATAGTGTAGGTGCTGAGTTATCTATTTGCAGAGGTTGACGAACCAGCGAAATGTTGTACCATCGCTATGTATTTTGTATATTATACACACACACAATGAATTGAACGAATGTCGTTTTATCATCAATTCAATAATATATAATAATTATGTCAAAACTGCCTTTGAAAATATTTACAACGCAGCGAAGAATACATTGTCTGGAGTATCATTAAAAATCGCTTAAATTAAGCCGGATTCTCCCACCTGATTTTTGTATTTTTTAGATACGAAAGACAAAGGTGAACTTTCATACCAAAATTGCCTTCAACTCTAAAGGAATATGTACATGTATCAAAACACAGCATATTTTTGAAAAAGCATCAAACCGGACATCAAGAGCGAATATAGGATGCTTGCAAGAGACTGTTGACGTTGGTTTTGCCTGCAAGTCCAACAAGCAATATGTATCGACAGAGCTGTGCTAGTGATAGTAGACGGATATGGGAGTGACAGAGACGAACTATGTGCAGTTTGTTTTAAGCTCTGGTATAAAAATGCATTCTGTCATGTCATTCGTTTGTTGATGGTAAACACAGACTCGCATGCACACAATGACAATGGTGGTGTGAGGGACGAAGAGTATACATGTAGGATTGATGCTAATTAGGGTTTGATAATTTCATATTAAATTAGAGTACAGGAATTAATTAACTTTCATTTCATAATAACGTCCTAGTTTGAGGCATCAGATGGGCCAATTAATAGTCTATTGTGCGCTGCGGGGATGAGTGGGCAGCCAGGCTATTGTGTTGAGTTTTGAGTGCTCAGTCACTGTGGTCGCGGTGGCCTTTGTTCCGTTGAGTCTTGGCTTGTTTGGAGTGGTTTGTAAATATTTCGGTGCGCCGTCCGCTGAGTTTGTTGTTATGCCTGAGGTGTTGACGTCTGCTTGAGTCTGCATGTTGATTTGTAATCTTGGTGGACGAATAGCAATCTGCTATACCTGACAGTGATAAAAACTAGTGCCTGAAGTGAGACAAGGCCCCCCTCTCGTATGTTCGCGCTGAGATTGTAGAGATTATCTTGTGCCTGTAATCCTGCGGCAATAAAGTTGCATCCACAACCCCTATCGCTTTCTCTTAGTATCGACTGAGGCGAAAAGGCTATAGGCCTATTTGAACGCTACCGCAATTTCGTGATAGGTGGCTACAAAAGGCAGAAATAGATCGTAAACAATGTAAATAAGTTTCAATCAATGAAGCAGTGATTTACGAATTTCTGTTGAAACTATGTTTTGGTTATTCAGGAAATAATCATCTGTTTTCGCAAGTAATCTAGCTACTGACGAATTCATAAAGTCTCATCAGATCCAATAGTGCAACAGAGTAGCATATGGGAAATGAGTTGAATATTAATGACCCAGTTTATAAATATTGATTTCAGCAGCAACCATAAGTAGGTCATGACGCAAACAAATAAGCCATATTATAGTGACTCAATATATAGCTAATGACATAATAAATAATAACTTTTGATAGGTCGAGTCACAGCGCTCGAAAAAGCAAAATCATACTTCATGCAGATTGAAGAGATGATTCTTTTTTCGGAGTGTGCATTGAAGAAGTAAAATGTACAAGTTTCTACGTAATTGGCCGATGCACTTCGCCGGTATCCCACCGGCATGTTCATGGATTCCGTGATATTTCATTAGCCAAACATTTCTTGTAAATTGTCGCATAAGTCCTAATATGTTCTTTTATATATTAAGTATATATTAAGTCATACGCATGAATTGAGTGAGGTTCCAGATCTTAGTTCCACTTCTAACTCTAGTCCGAACAGAAAATGCAGTCACGTGTACACCCTATCAACATGCCAACAGCTACAAAAAAACTTAATAACCATTCTGTGATGGTGTCCTACTCAAAGCCTTTACCGGAAACTCAATCCTCTTAGCACTCCTATACGTACGATGAAACGATCTGAATACTCTATCAGCTGTAAAATCCATAATCAGTAAGAAATACACCACTCAGTCGCGAACAATTTGCTTGGCTTTTTGAATTCATCCATGCCCCTCCCAAGGCACAGAGTCATCCTGGAAAACTCTCAGCAGGTTGGGGAGATCAGTAGTACCTCGCGATGCGGACAGACTCGAACCCTGGACCTTCTGCACCTCGGCTCCGAAGCGCGGCTTCAACCAACTGAGCTCTCCTATCATAAAGTATTTACAAACGTCAAGGAACATTTTCCGTAAGGAATACGACAAGCGGAATCTTCACAAGCAAAAATTCTGCCTTTCCACTCATGTGATTTGGTCAGCGCCACATTTAATAGAGACGTAGGGAAAAGTATAACTATTCTTTCAAGGCAACTTTGCAAATGAAGGTACCTCACTTAATTCTTTCATTAATTGATTGCTCTTCAAGATCTAAATACACCAACTGCACACCTTGGATGTAGGATCTCGCTCGTCAAAAAATCAGATTTGAAAATACAGTACTTTGGCGGTTTATAGTTCCCACTCTATCTGACTTGCAAGCACAGAAAAAAGCTCAATCATACCGGATTGTTCATTCAATTGAAGCAACCTTACATTTGATTGAAGAAAGACGTCATTCGATTGAAGAATTTGAATTAATTCCATTTTGCAACAACACCGGCAAAGTTTAGCGTTAACAGAAGAGCAGCACAGTCGCAAGCGAGGGGGCAACAAACCCAACATCCTTACAGATGAGCATACTGATTTCATTGATCAATGCCTGTCTGTCGATTGTTCCTGAACAGCTGCCGTACTTACGAGGCGGTTAAATGATCGATTTGAGCTAAATGTCAGCGTTTCCACAACAAGACGAGCGATACGGAAAATGGGATTCACCCTAAAGCTGATAAAGAATGTAACGTACCAGCGCAACACGGAAGAAACGATTGAACGGCGCCATCAATATGCCATGTGGTTGACTGGTGTCTCTCCTCGTCTGGTACGTATGTCATTATGTCAATTGTACTCGAACAATGCTGCGTGGGATGCATTGCTCTTTCTCGCTCTACCTTTCTGGATCTACAATGGCTGAAGCGATTTCTGGGTTGAGGAATGACAGTCGTGTCTGTTGTGTGATAATCAGCCACCTGGAGATCTTCTATTCCTGGAGAGCACTATTTCTCTCAAATTTCTTCAAGTTTACCGATCGTTGAAGGCAGAACTCATCATCTCACAACAGTGTCACTTTCTCACAGACATGCAAAGTAGCTGTAGGAGATTCATTGACAATAATGCATAAATTAACTACTCCAGATTCATTCTCATCTCTTAATCCAGCGACATCAAATTAAGACTGACAATCAAGTTTTAGTGACTAGATAACACACCTCTAAGGTGAATCATTCACATGTTTGCTGGTTACTGGAATAAAAAAATATAAAAGTGATGGTATCATTGTAGCATTGGTATCAGCAGGCTGGGAGAGCATGTGACCCTCCCATGCTTTGCGGGTCAGGAAGTTGTAGTATAAATCATAGAAATAAAGCTTGAACGTCACTGCTTCCAACAAGGGTCTTGGACGGTGCTCCTGGAGTGCTTCGATACTTTATCCGATGCCGATGAAAACTAAATTAAAAACTTGAAATTTCAGCCAAGAGGCACAATAAGATCTCAACTTTTCCATGAAGACTTGCACAATGTTTAGTTTTCATAAATAATTTTCTTTGAATTAATTTCCGTTGAATTAATATATCTTTCAGTAAATTTCTATTCATTTTGATATCTAATAGGTTTCTTACTACTTATATAGTACTTTCACGTCGCTACTATATAAACACATGAATAATTTGCAAAAAGTTAGATCTTTAAATGTGATCAAATATTTTTTTTTAGACCGCAGGACTTAATCTGCTCAGAAAACTGAATCTTTTGATAGAAAAATGTTCACTGTGCTGACATTTTTGAGTCGATGCTCTACCTACAAACTTATTTTATGATACAGCCCGGATGCCTTTTCTATCGACTTCCAATGACACTTTCGGGCTCGATCTCCAGACCATTCACGGTGATAGGCGACGATGGCAGTCAGTTGGTCGTCGAAATCGATCATGTGTACACAGACCCACTTCTGTAGGTGGTCAGTCATCATCCTCAAGGACGAGGCATATTTATATTCACAAAATTAGATTGCTCAAAGTCGTCTGTTTTCCAGAAATGCAAATTATTACGAAAACAACATCGGTTTTGATATCAAGAAAGCATCAACATTTTCATTTTTTGACAGAAAGCGTCCATATTCTTACAATAGTGGAGTTACATTTGTTATTGCACATTAACGCAATTGGGAATTAATCATTTTGGACCGCTAATCAGATGACATGCTGATCTACAATTTACAAGATGCCTTCATACACCGCACATGTAGGAAATTCTATAAACAAATTAAGAAAATGAAAAATAATAGTGAAATAGCAACAGCGGAATTTCACATTGCAGTCTAACAAGCAACAGGTGGCAGGATAACTCAGGTAGGATAGCTCAGTTGGCAATGGACCGCACCTCGGCACGGGGATGCAGAGGTGCAGGGTTCGAGTCTGTTCGCCTCGGTAGGTACCACCACCGCTCTCTCACTAAAAAACTTCCAGGTGATCCTAGCCTGGTGAGATGTGCAAGTGAGTGAGCTTGCTAGCATGGCTTTCTGCCTTGGGTGGGATAGGGATGAGTGAAAAACAACGCCCACCTGTACATAACAGCTGGCGTAATAGAACAAATTGAAACAAAATAAAATGAAAACATAACAGCTTATGTTGTCTCTAATACAAAGTTCTTAATGTACAGCAAATATCAAACTTAGAGCCAATTATTGATCATTTGTCTTTTTTCTCAACACAATTGAATGGCCTCACGACCTTTATATGCTACATTATTCTTGAGGTCCCAAAGGTTCCCTGCTACAACGTTGTCATCTCCTGTGATTTTCTAATCTGTTTTCATGACATAGAAAATCACGGACTAGATGCTCCGTTACATTATGAGCAATATTTTTTATTAAAAATTACTTGTGGTATAAAATTGCATGGACTTTTGACTACAATTGCTGGTCTTCTGACTTGCTTCTGTACAGTATTGCTCCTGATAAAGATTTGTCAATCTGTCATCGTATTCCCACTTGAAACCGGTTGTGATAGAACAGTCAATTCATTTTTTGATTTTGCGACGTTTTTTTACTATTAAAGACATTAGGTAAGCATCTTTTACCCGTTCCATCGCGTAGAGCCGTTTAGGAGAATCTTATGTTCTAGATGCAGTAGTATGTACATGTATTTTGCATTTTCAATAGATGGGACTTAGAAATCTAATTTTAAATGAATTCGTCATCTTCATCCTCCACACCGCTTTTCTGTAATCCTGTGAGCGACTTGATATCATACAGAAGGGAATGAGATTGCCGTCGAAGACCACTGATGGCTGAATTAAAAATGGAAAGCAAAAATTAAAAAATTGGAAAGGGAAATGGTTATTGATCCAATATCGCATTATGAGGAATTGTGTTTTTCAATTCCTGAGTGGGAACGAACTATAGAGAATTCTAACCCCAGATGGCAGGGGTTTCGGGAGAACATTGACAATTTCAGTTTTCTTGACGAAGTCGACATCATCGGAATTAAGGACACACTCACGTTTCAAGAAAACTACCGTTACATTATCATTGCTCACTGAGGTGACTTTGGCAACGACCATCTGCGCTACCTTCTTCCTCGATTATACCTCTGTGATTAAATAATCCTCGATGACTATAGGTCTATTTGAATGCGGAACTGTGTCACTGTTTTGTTCGTTGAAGTCTCCTCTTTCGTCATGATTGGAGATGCAAAACTTTCCACCTGTCCCGGCATTGTCACCAAATGAGATGCGACTCCGATACTTGCATCCCAATCGGGAACCGACGGATTCCTTCGTATCGGGCTATCAATTACACTATCAGAGTAGGTGCCCTAAAACCGGCCGGAGTGGCCGGTATTAAGGCATGGGGCACTGTCTCACTTATCATCGTATATGCCAGACAAAGTTATCAGCAGAATTAAGCTATGTGGCATTAAGTTGAGCAAATTACATCTCGACCTTTTGGTAAGAATTAGACAAATTTAGCTGGCTGTTTTGTAGCAATATAACATAGATATTCACTACGACAAAATAACTGTAAACGGCCAAATTTCAATACAGAGTGCTGTTCTACTAAAGCAAAATGGTGTGAGTTTTAAGGATTACTATGATTTGCATGCACGCATGTGAACTTCAGAATAAATTGAATGATCCTTAGCAGTAGAGTTTTTAGTGATGAATGACGCGGAACATCGGTAACTAATGGAAAATGAGCTACTGCATTCAAGCAGGTAAAAGAGGAAGGAGATTTCAAAGCAAGACAAATGTATTGCAGAAAAAATTGGAGCAGTGAAACTTCCGTTAAAGAAAACTGGAACCTGCATGCACATAACTGCATGTAATTCAGATTTAACATGTCCTCATGAACTGTGCAGGATTACAACGACAGAACTGTTGAGAAAATCGAATTTCAATTGCCGAGAAAGGCAATTTTTTTCTTTTATTTTGCCTTAATGGAGTTTTGTTTACGACATTTGGGAATAATGGTGACGGCTGTTGATTTCCTCAAACTTTTCGTGGTATAGGAAGTTCAAACATTGAATCTTTGTCAGTGATGCTTCGTTTTCCATTCACGTTATGCACTGTATGTCGGCTTCGTGGTTGAGCGATTTGATCAAATTATGGAGGACATTTTCAATTTCTTTTGTTCAATGCATTATCCAATGTATTTTTCAGTCACGCCACTTCAATTCAAATGCAATGCAGCTTTCATTTGTTTCTACCCAATATACTGCACAGTTGGCATTTTTGAAATATTCATAGAATTTGAAAGGAGATGGTTGTAAAATGTGAGTTTCAGTTACTTTGTTTAAGATAATTCATGAATTCTCCGGTAATTATGAGAATAGTCAATTGAAGCAAGATGATGCAATTGTTAAAATACAGAAACGTCAATAGATTTATTTGCTAGGCTGCTTATAAATAATTGATGCGTTTATTTTCTTTAGGAGTAAGCTTCATCCCTATGTGAATGCCTTCGGGTAGACCAAATGTGAAATTTGCATGGGTGTCAATTTGTTAATACTACCCATCTTTTCGTGTGATCGTCTCCGTGGCATGGTATTCAAATGCTTGACCTAGAAGTCGAGCCCCGAAAGTCTCATTGGAAGTCGGCACAGGCGACCAGAACCAGTAGCGGTATGAGATTTCCAAGACTGTAGGGGCTACTAGTACCGAAGTGGTATAAGATTTCCGAACTGGTAGAGGCTACTATTACCGAAGCGGTATGAGATTTCCGAACTGGTAGAGGCTACTATTACCGAAGCGGTATGAGATTTCCAAGCTGGTACAGGCTGCCAGTTCCCGCAACGGTATGCGATTTCCAAAGCGGCACAGATCACCAATACCAATCAAACAAATCTGTATCGGTGCCAGCTGTATCCTAGTGCGATGCTAGAACCTTCGTTCAAGCATGCAACATGTCTTTGAGTGTGCAAAAAGTTTCAAACAAATGAAATTGCCGTTGTTTTCTTTCAATTTGTATTGTGTGCAGCCATAATTGTTCACAAACAGTGGTTGTAGCCTGCCGTTATGTATGAATTTGTGCAAAGAAAGCAGAAAATGACAACAAAACTTTCAAGTTCTCTTGATAGACATTACAAAGGACATAAAAATATGAAATCCAAGATTTTTCAGAAATTTAGGTGTTAAATTTGTCAATGTGTTCACGGCTGCATTCACAGCATAGCCGAATGGGTTGAGATTTTCTCGAGCTTAAGTTTGTCGACATACAATCTGTAACTTTATCTCAAAGACTGCTGTTCTCTATTGCTTTACAGTTCAGAGATTTTTTTGAATTGTTGTCTAATAAATTCAACTGTCAATTATCGCAAATTATCACAAGTTCTGGAATTCACGATGGCCAACTAACTCTGTCCTAAAGGATTGCTCAAAATTACGTAAACAATTAAACATAATTACATGTTTTGTGAGTAATACTTTACGTGTTGCCAAATTTTGTCCATGAATTGTTGAAATCCTTCATCTTGATGAATGTTGTCGTTGGGGAGGAGCTCTAGCCTAATGACAATTTTTATATTCATGGCGATATGCCGAGTCGGGTTTACCTTCAACTCGAGCTCGTGTGCACCGCGTCGATTCCTAGGTCGGGCGAGTGTGGTCGGGGAATCATGGGTGTTGGTATTTTGTATTGACTTAATAGTTGTCATTCTCTTTAGATATTCAATGAACTACGACAGACCTTTGTTTTCAATCTACACTGTGACGTAGTCGTGTGACATACTGATATGCTGTCTCGCTACAATATGAACGCTGGTAGCATTCTTTCAATAATAATAGGACAATAAGCTGTCGATATCACTTAGAGATGACTTCTGCCTTCACGCGCATTCCTTTTGAAACGTCAGCGTGGCCTGGTGAAGAAGGTGCGAGCTCGTCTCCACCGCGGACTTCGGTTCGATTCCTAGGTCAGGCGAGTGCGGTCGGGGAATCAAGGGTGTTGGTGTCTTGCATTGACTTAATAGCTGTCATTCTCTTTAGATACTCGGGTTTACCTGAATGCCGCTGTACGTGTAGTGCTGCACTGTATGCCTGTATGTTGCTAATAGTTCCTAATGGTATGCGCATTTTGATATGCTCAACTTAGACAATGTGTAGTCTGACTACGAGTCGTGGGAGTATAAAAGTAGCCATTGTGAGGCAGACGGAGAGAGAGCAAAGCTCACACGAGTATTGTTAATGCGTCGAACAGACAAAGTCAGACCAAGTAACTGACATCGCTACACTTCAAGCTATCTTCCCTTATTCAAAACGTGCTTGTGTGAATTTTTGTATGTTGATAAACAATATTCTCACCTACATGTATGTGTATTTGAAGTTTTCTGACGATTGATACAATTTTACGGATTTTATACAAATTTGAAAAGTGGGGTCTGAGTGCGGGTAGCCCATAAGCACATGGTTATTTCTGTCTTTGGGCATTGGCTTAACAATGAAATCCTTGCTTTAAAAGAATCTTGTATTCTTAATGAGTTATTTATTTTATAAACTCACACACCTGAATACGTTACTTTCTTGTCAAAGGTCACATTGTTTGTCACATTGTTTGATTTAATGATGATGAAAATGAAAACCTTCATTCCGTCAGGAATAGGCATCGTCATTGGTTTGCTACCATGTTGATTGTGAGCTGTCATTAGATAGTCAACTTTACACCTACTTTACAATATGGTCAAATGGCAGAGCATGTGTAAATCTTTTGTGCAAATAGATTGATATCATGTGATGATGCGATCGAAAGGCAATAATTATCGACATGAGAGACGGTTTGTGTTGTCGATAAATTACACATAGAGAGCTACATGATATGACTGGCCACAGGGATGGAGTCAGTCCCTAATTTCGGTGCGGGCTCGCATGCCCACAACCCTGACTCGCATTAATTCAAAAATATCAGGATCGGGCGCGGTTTATCGTTCTGTGCATTTCACTATCCGTAATGAAGCGAATCGATTGATTGCCATAGTATAGTGTAATCGCCTTAATTGTTAATGTAAATGATTTATTTTTGAATACATGATTGCATTCTGAAGGCCATATGTGGCATCTGGTAGTTGACTGCTAACTCTTGCTTGATCAGTGAACATTTGAAGTCTTGTCATGTACACTGTAGTCCGAATTAGGTAAATTAAGAGTTGGATGTGCAATCAACTCCCTTAATTGACTAAATTCAAGAAATGCCTTAATTCAGATAAGGGCATGAAGCTCCTTGCATGGGATTCAGCTACATAAATTATCTGTCATTTGAAGAGGATCATTCTATAATATACACAAACTAATCAAGAAAGCACATTATCTGTCTATTAATTCTCTTTTAGATGCAATGTAATGAATTTAAACGATCAAGTGAGGAAGATATTGTTTTACTTTAGCCGGTCACGGTACTAGATGCTTCATATCCAAGCCGATCCTGGCCCTGCCCGCCCAATTGCCGGGCCACTTCCAGCTCAGATTGGCCCAAGAAACCAACTTTACCCTATCCAACCGATACAACCCCCAGTCGCATTTTTTGCTGTGATCCTCGTGAAACTAAGGAGACCGACCAAAGCTTTTATGACTTCTGGCTTTTGTGAATTTTCCAAAAAGTCGTTGGATTTGGTCGACTGAAAGATACGCGGTTTATTAGGTTTGAGTTCTACCAATTCTTGCAACCACTTTGTGTGACAAATTTCTAAGGAACGCACTTTATGTTATCAGTTTTGTGTGTTTTCCTAATTACGTGAATTTTGATGGTTTCTCAAATGGTCATTCTTCTCTATAATCACATTTGCGGTCGCTTATAATTGTAGAAAACAGGGTTTAGTACTACCCAAAAACCCACCTGGGTTTTTGGGTGGGTTTTTTGGTTTTTGTTATTTTTCATCATAAATTGAAGAAATACAGTATAAAATGATACCAGAAAAACATGAATCACGAAAATTAGCTTTAATTGGTACTTCTATTCTTTCCCCCCAACATTTCTGTTGTTG
Source organism: Prostheceraeus crozeri (assembly GCA_907163375.1). Classification (NCBI taxonomy): domain Eukaryota; kingdom Metazoa; phylum Platyhelminthes; order Polycladida; family Euryleptidae; genus Prostheceraeus; species Prostheceraeus crozeri. The sequence goes on from CAJQUW010006641.1 coordinate 205,781, forward strand.
ACACCCGGAAGTGTTGCATCATCAACGATCTTCTCTTGCTCATACTTGTTCTCAATAACATCACATTGCGTTGAGTGTGTAAAACTCCTCTTACCTGACTGGTAGAACATTTACATCCTCAGAATTAGACAACTGCTCGTCATTTGTCTGTAGACAACAATCACACGAAGTTCATGATCACAGCTGTACATTGTATTCTAAGTGAGCATACAAGGGACCAATCCTTCATCCCAGTGTTCAAGTAAGACTTCTCAGTCGCGGTGTAGTGTCACTCAGTGACAGATTCAATCTATTCTAAACCCAATGTGACTAACTTTGGCGAAATTTGATGATTTTGGAAAACTTGAAAAATGTGAGGGGAAAGAATATTGTACAATATTCTACATATACCCTTTAAGTAGCTGGATTATAGGTCTTATATTTACAAATTGAATTGTATTTTCAGTTGTTAACGGCTCACTGTCCTACTGGCTTTAAGTTCAAAAATTAGTTTAATTTTCTTACGTTTGAAGTATGTTTGCATGAATAGAGCCAATGGTGTAGATGGTTAGATGTAGTGAGTGAAATAGCTTCCATCTCAGAAGGATTTGTGGATAATAGGGGTGTATTGTTGATGGCGCTCGCCTCCTAAATTAGTTGTGAAAACTCCTACAGGTTAGCGGAGTACGCAATTTACCAACGCACGGTATAGGTCAGTGGCGTTGGCTCACCGTCCGTGTTGCAATCAAGATATAGTAGGAGGGGGAATTCTAAACTTAATGAATTCGCGATGCCTCTTGATTTTAGGGAAACTCTCGCTAATTGGTCAGCAGCGTGCTGTTTCAGGTGTAAATATGAGAATCAATAGTAACTCGCGTTCCCCTCGATCCCAGAAAAACATAAACAAAGAAGAATATTTTGCTTTGTATATGTACAGAAATAACCAAGTTAACATTCTGCAGAGCATCAGTCATGGGAAAATTTGCGCTGTCTGCGGTTGTACGAACGACTACTCAGCTACCAAAATTGATGGATACATATCTTTACATTCATTTCCTTTGAATAACCAAGCTTTAATTTTCCGCGATAAAAACGGCAGCCAATAAATAGTACATATACACATAAAGCGTCATTCAAAAGGAGACATGTTTTTCCTTGCGCAGTAAGTCGCATGCATCACTTGTTTAGTTTATAGATTTATAGATTATAATAGATTTCAATATATTTGATTGTAACAAATTGTACAAAGACAGTACGCATTATTCCAAAGGAGAATATTTTCGTTCTTTCGCATTTTCATACATGTGAAATATGTACAATATATTTTCCTTTGAAAACCTAAGTACCCAATTCATTATAATTCTAGGTATGTGTATATGATAATGACATGCGATTGAACGAGCTATTTTGATCAGTAATTAATCGAAAGACAAGCGAATGTACATATATCAGTGGAATGGTACGTATAGAATAGACTTCTAACAAAAACACAAAAAAACCTGGGGTTTTGTTAGCTACCCTTGGTTTTTGCCAACCCTGGCAAAAAACCTTTTCAAACATAGATTGGAATGGTTGCTTTTGAAAGAAAATCTTCCACATTTTATCTACGCACTATTGAGTTGTAGTCAAAGCACCGATCATTCTTATCAAACTCATTAAGACTAAATGATTTAGTAATCATAAGTATCTTCGCAATGTGTCTAACCACAGTCAGGAATGGTAAATAACAGTGTTAGAGCCGGCCGGTGGTCGGCTTGATCAAAACCGGCTGGCAGCAAGAAACAGTTGGCTGGGACGGGTCGGAGTGACCAAAACTGGCCGGCCGGGGACGAGCCAATGCCTCATGTAGTCAAAACCGGCCATGGCCAGGTCAGTGTCTCTTTGAGCATTATTCCTTTAAAATCGAATAAAAAACAACTAAAACATTTATAAATTTTCATCATGAGAAATTTTCCTCACGGTTACTCTGACTACATACTCGCATTTTGTCATCGTTAACTATCTGAAATTTTCTATGTTCAATTATCTCTAAAATTCATTCAGTTGCATAAAATAAAGCTGCAAAATCAATCAATTTTTAATGGCAATACAGTATCATCTGGATACTATCACGACACGAGCACCAAAGCGCGCACCTCGAAAATAGTTCTTCGGACACTTGAAAATGTGCTGATGGGGTTGCGGTCTGTGTGGAAGGTCATAAGACCTTGTCTCAGGCACTAGATAGACAATCGCTTATACGTAATTTACCACACGTATAACCATGTTGTTTGACATATTGTTTGGTATGAAATGTTTTGTGTGCTGGCATCTAGCCTTATTATATGAAATTTTGAGATGTAGCTGTGATCACAGAATGCATGCTTAGTCAATTGAGAGCAATGTTTCTTATGCGCTTTGATTCATGCAATAATTAACAGTAACTACACAGATTACTCTGCTGCTACACAATCAGGCTGTGTGATATTTTCTCAGAACCTCGACTTTCGGTTATTATGATATTTTTCCTTCGTATGATCATGCGACATCTTTTATACACTCGCATAATAGCTTACAGGATCGACTGCACGAACGATGCATTTTCTTTTGATCACGATTGCAACAGAAGCACAATAATCATGAGAACACCAACACGACGCGTGCACGAACTCGAAAACTATATCTTATATGGAGGCTATTCAACTTTCCTCCTCTATGCCAATTCCAGAGCTCTTTGTAGCTCCTCTATCAGCCTAATTTGTCAGAAGACCGTTTGAGAATCAAAGACAATAGTAAATGATGTAATGATGTTCGTTTTCGTGACATCTATTTTTATCTTTGTACTCTAAGTATGCGAACAGAGAGCAGAATGTCACTTTTCAGCATGAGAAAGTATCAAATAACTTGTGAAATTCAACATGCCATGCACTAGTCACTGCACCACAGTAGATGTAACTGCTTTAGGTTTCAAAGAAGTGGATATTTAAGCCTGTCTATCTTTCTATTTTGCCTTTTTTCTCGCTGCCTCTGATGTCATGTTCTTCACATGTGTAATAAAGACATTAAAGAACTTGAGACATAGCAAAGGCAAGTTATTTGATGAATAGTAATGACACTCAAGTAATCCGACATTTAGCGCATAGAAATCCGAGACACTAAGATATCAAAGGGCTTGAACGGACATTGACGACAATATAAAGTTAACATGGATTTTTGAGGTCAACAAGGTAAGACATTTGAGTGCACGTAAGCGCCTGAAAGTGTCCTACATTGTTTACCGAAAAAATTCTATGCTTATACTATTGTGCGTAATTGAAGTGGACTGGGCAGCAATGCAAGAAAAAAGTGGGCAACAATACTTTGAATACACATGCAGAACGTGTAACACATGTATCTGATATACGTTAACTGGGATTTCTAAAATATCTTTCACATGGATGGATACAGATATCATCATTACGAGATGCATTGTTGCCTTCATTTTTCCACATTGTACCATAGCTAAATTACGCGCAATAATGCGCTATGGGAATGCGTTGTCATGACAACAGTGACTAAACGAGGATGTCCTCCACTGGTTGACAAAAGTTAGCGGTAGAATATGGGGTGATTCAAAGGAATCATTCGATTTTGTTGTCCTACCTTTTTATTGAGTTATCACAGAGTCTCGAAGTCAGTTTTAAAATACTTGTAAGCGAGTTTTATTCATCACGTTGCAAATTTTTCCGTGGTTCTTCACTTCTTTTCATGGCACAGCACATATCTTCAAATTGTCAACATTTGGGCAAATTTCAGTTACAAAACTTACAAATGACTTCCTGTGTACACTAGGCCAAGATCGAGAGGACAGTCCCGTTCATGCGTCAGTAAGCATGTCGTTTGTCAGTGTCGCAACTGCAATGAAATGTCGCATTTCAGTCTGAATTGAACTTCTTTCTTCGAAGAATACATTGTCACCGGTTTCACGTATCTGCAAATTATACAAAATCGGCTTCACCCTCACGCCGATTTATACGACTAGCCAATTTGGACACCGCACTAGCGACGTGAAGTTCGGCCATCTTTGAACAATGATCTACTCCATCGATGGATCGCTCGCAACGGACCTGCATAAATTTGGCACTGGATAAATGGTCCCCAGACGTAGCGGTTTGTGTTTTTTCTCTCGGTAATGTGAAAGAGTGAGATTTACGTGCCTTCATTTCCAAGACATCTAACTGAATTACGGCATCCACCGAGATAACTTTATTTACGTGGGTTAGTTTAAAGCGGACATAATACTATCCGAGCCATTGTATGCAGTAATAGCAAGCGATAGAGATTGACATAGATATTCGTCTCTCTTTGGCTTCTCTGATTGGCCAAGCGCGCGCATTGCAGGAGTACCGGTAGTTCTTATCAGAGAGCCTACGAGCCTCAAGGGTCAGATTGCAGGCTTGTCAAGTGAAAGCACCTATTTTTAATTCCATTTTCGTCCGTGATAAATTCGTCAAATAGAAATATTATTCACACTGTTCGACTCTTCACTATCTATATTTGGTGATTGTGTACGTTTGATGCGGTGTCAATCTTCTAGACACACACACACACACAATTCATCTCTGTGGCAACATGTCACTATAGCAGTGAAAGTGACAGACAACATGCTTGCCGACGTATGGCTTGAGCCGGACCATCCTCTTGATGATCGAGCGATTTACAATGTGATGAATAAAAGCTCGTCATCTCTGCAAGAATTTCAAAACTTATTTCGAGATTCTGTGTCAATGATTTAGAAAGAAACCGTGCAATAAAACTGAAACATTAATACTGGTGCTTTGTCTGTGAACCTTGTAATTTTATTCTTGCTTCTCTTAATATATAAAATCATTTTCGATAGAACAAGGTACAATATGCGCCTTTACGGCAAGGATCTACAACTATCACTTGCTTCACAGATTTGAGCACCGAATTTTCTCGAATATAACCTGCAGGTTACATGATTTTTCTTGCACTTTAAGTGCGGGTTCTTTTCGAGAAAATACCTTATTCTTGAGATCTAGCAACATCACCTGTATCAATGCCTAACTCAGCAGTTGAAATGACTTTCAACAAACTTGTCCATTCTTAAGTCCATTAAGCTTAAACATAGCGGAAAGTCGGATTTCTGCATATTTCGGCAGCCAGAACGAGTTTCTGCAGGGAACGAGGCCAAAAATGATGCTTTCACGGAACACTGCACACCCTGTGCCTACTGTGATACTGCGCGTCTGATGAGTTCTATTTAATGCCTCTTCTTGTCAGACACGATCACAGGAAAACACATTCGGACGCAGATCACAGTTTTTGGCATAAATGAAACTTTCTATGTTTTAGCTTATTAAGTTAGAAATACTTAGTCTAGAGCCATAATTTTGAAGTGTAATGGTTCAATGTGGATTATATTGCTAAAAATGATTGTATTTGCCGACATTAGGAGGCTTGTCAAATTTGAATGTGTTTAGCTTTGTATACAGGGATGTATGAAATGACTTGAAGACATTCCATGTCAAAAATTATAACTCTGGGCTTAGTACTTTTCGCTTAATCAGAGAAAACATAGAACATTTTTTTTTGCCAAAAAAAATTCAGTATGCGTCCTATTGAATTAGATTATGTTTTCTTTGACCGTGTCTGACGAAGGGGAACCATATAGAACTCAGAAGACGCGCAGATTCATAGTAGGCATAGGGTGTACATCATTTTGTGAAAGTCTCATTTTCGGCCTCGTTCCCTGCAGAGACTCGCTCTGGCTGCCGTACTAATAGTACAAATCAGCGAGGAAGCTGCAATTCATTGCATGACTTGAATGTTCATTCTACGCTATTTTTAGTCTAAAAGGCGTTCTTAGCACTCTTGTGAGCTTTGTTGAACCTTGCGTGATCGTCGAAGGTCTTACTAATCTTGACACATTTAATTCATAGTTACCTCAACTTTATCATGACATTTTTATCAATTACATTTTATGGAAACCTCTTATCAAGTATCTATCATGCCATCAAATGAATGTATTTGACCGAGATAAAATCATGACTTGCAGCTGGGTTGAATCCGGGTCTTTGACCCGATCGACCCGGAGCTGCGGAACCGGACCACTGGATCCGTAGGACATAGACGGCCCCGTGGGCCCTACCCGGTTTCAACCCTGACTTGCAGTGCCCTGAGCACCATTGACTGTTACTGACTAAGTTTGGTACTAGTCAAGAAGTGACTTCTTCGGTAGATAGATGAATGCTTTCATAGCATTGCTATGTGACAACTTCACACTCAAAGCCTCTATAAAGATGATAGTGAATCTTTAGCTTTCGACTGAGTAAATGATATTTATGGCAATGTAGAGTTGTTACGGACAAGTGCTTGAGTCCACAGTTGCATTTCTGTTTGAATATTCTTCGTACTGTCTTTTTGTTGAGGTGATCATTGTAGAATGTTTACGAAGACGTCTTGTTGGTCGATTTCATAAATGTATGTATTGAATCGAGAAGAAATCATTTGGACAAAAAAACACTTGATACACTGTCTCATGGTCGTCGCCTGCTCACACTCCAGAGTGGATTTTCAAGATTATTTTTCATAACGTCCTCGTAGACTTGATTCCTTTTTGCTCTCTCCTTATGCACAGTCGAGTTAATTTTTTTTGATTTCTTTGCAATCAATTTTGGATTTGACTTTCTCGGTCAAAATATGAGTTTCTCAGGCTTTGAATTTTACTGTGGACATAGGAGAGGCTGACGCATTCAATAATTGGAACCCATAATGAAAGCCAAGCAGCTTGACTTATTATTTTCATCTTGATAGGAAGTATGCACATGGGCACTTGTTGTATTTTCATTGAAAAACGCCTCCTTCTATTAAGTGCCGCGGCTATTTAAGTACAAAATAATAGGCGCCCAAGCGCAGGGACGCTTATCAGAGAAATACGGTGCCTCTTTGAGATATTTGAGATTATACTATCGTTGCCTTGAGAACATTTACAATGTGAACTGAAACTTAATATTGATTTACCAGATTTGGTGATACTTTTTGAGAGTAGAGATCATCATGAATGCAGCATGATCTAGTTTTAGATAAAATAGAGCGAATGGCTATTAAGTCGACATTTCAAACAGGCGAAGACCATGAGCAATATTTTCGTTTTGATTATTGTTTCAAAAGTTCTAGAGTGGTTTTTTATCGGATGCTACATGAGTAATCTCGTCTTCGCATATGAATTGCATGCCGGTGTTGGTTTTTCTATGTTGTGTCTGGGTCGTTTTTCTTTGACATCGTATATCATATATGTAGGCCGAACACAGCATTGAGCAATATTGTCAGCAATTGTATGTTTGTCCAACCGATGCGTTGTATGCTTAAGATGATGATAGACAGATATTGTACAGAACTGTCCACTGATTGTTTGAAAGCAATGCTTCGTTCTTCAAATTTACTGTAACTTTCTGAAGACTATGAAGACAAGTCTGTTTTTAAGCGTATATGATTTGAAAATCTTCAAGCTGGCAATCCATTCGGTCCTTGTAGATTTTCCCCACGGCTTTAGATTTGACTATAGCATCTAATTATTGACTAATCACTTCAAAGCTGGAGATGCGAATAGTTCAGTGCATTTTCTACCTGAACATTGAAGATGAAATATGAGAATAAAAAGCTATAACAGAGAAATTGATCTAATGCCCACGCTTCGAATCGCGCTCCTCAACTACCGAGGAGAGGTTTGCATAGAGGGAAGAGCATAGACAGATACGGACATAGACAAGAAAGATGTTCTCAGACTTGAACAATTCAATCGCAACGTTCGTTAGTGTTAGTTTCGGCATTCCGAACTATGCTGGCTAGCCCTTGTAGGGTGATACGCAGTTTCTACGGCTGACAAGGCATCTTCGTGCATGACATGTTTAAGTCTGAGGACATCTGTCTACTCTTTGCCGAAGTCAGCTGACACTGCATTCTTTATGATTATCAAGGGCAGGGCAAAGCCAGGATAAATAATCACAGAGCATCCACTTGTGCTGTCAATCAATCACCATTTTAGAAATTTAAGCTAGTTTGATTCATTCCAAGCCGTAATGGCGAGTTCTTGAAGGGCGGCAACGTCTATGGCTGTAAGGGAAGTTTTGTGCTGAAATTGTTCATATCTGAAGACATCTTTCTCTCCTATGCCCAGGCGAACTGGCTCTCTGCCATTTTAATGGTTATCCGAAATTCATCGAATGCCCGCGCTTCGAAGCCCGGGCAAAACTTAGGCATTTAAGCAAACTTATCAATTTCTGTAAGGTTATTTACCACCGGTGGGGGAAAACCTAAAAGCATCTCCATTCCTACCGACTTACAGTGGCATGCGGATGATCACAGAACCAATAGCGAGGCCATTTTCCTTGCTTCTGTACCATAATAGCACGCACTCTTCATCTATACATTCGAAACTCTACCTATATGATATGGGAGATGATGTAATTGGTCCATGAATGTGTCTTCGTGATTCACCGAAAATATACTCGTTGCAATTGTATCGATGTTGGCTTCCTCTTGTACGGTAGATCTACACGGACATTGCTTTATCGCTTTTCTTGTTCAACAAACACGTTGATAGTTAGACATTGGTGAAGGATCACTTTGTCCTTTCTATTGAAGATCAAAACACTTAATAATAATCATCTGTTTTCTTTTCCGATCTGTTCAGATGGAAGCTCAGGTAAAGTTCCTTTCTTCTCATTCTTGCTGTTTCTGTTTCTCCGATGAAAATATTTCTCTATGGTTTCAGCTTCGTGTTGCTTCGGAATGCAGTGATAACTCAGAGGGTATTCGTGTGCTTGTCAAGCTCGTGACGAAGCCTCAGATGGAAGTGACGGCGATGTTACCAGCTGGTGAGGTAGGTATTGCCAGAAAATAGTTAAATTAATCATGATTGCCTTCCTGTTCACACCCGTTGAACTTTTCAGCGACAGACCGTTGAATTCGATTGGGTGAAGAGTCACGTAATTGGTGCGTTAGAATCAACTGTCACGGAAGTAACATTCCGTGAGCCCCAGATTTCTTCGAAAGGAGATAGTCGTGGAGTTGACGCTGTTTTAGCTGCTGCACTGGCAAAAAGCGAAGTCCAAATTCATCTTCCTACCCCGGATGATGGAGAAGAGAAAATTGAGACAAAAGAGGAAATGGTTATTGCCTCAAGAGCATCACGAGCTGAGGCAACCTCATCAACGTTGTCCGGCGAGCGTGAGAAATCTAGGAGCAGAAGTGGTCGGCGCTCAAGGTGAGAAGAGATAAGAATTTGATTCTGTTTTCCAAGACTACAGGCATCTTCACACTACTAATATTTAAACAATAGTAGAGGTTTGAGAAATGGCATTTCACAAGAGAATGCAAATTTTACAAATCTTTTTTACAGATCCAGGTTAAGGCTCAGACAAACGTAGGGCAGTTAGTTACACGAGAAGAAAACTTGTCAGTTTTTATCTCTGACGCGTTGTCCTTGACAATTAACAGATCGCAGGGAGCCTGAAATAACGAATAACATGATAAACACGTGGCAAGTAGCTGTAGCCAGCCTTTCCAACAGTTTATGATGCCGTACCTCACACGCATTTTTTGCAAATTAAATGGCCTGAATTACCGACTTCCGTGCTCTGGTAAAGCAGTTACTGACGTGAAGTTAAAGGAACTTTACTTCGTAGCGAAGCTTCATGTGTGGAGGAATGAAGTTGCGATGCACTTCATCGGCATCAGCTTCAATCATCTCAGCAGTCAGTCGGAATCTGTGTCAGATTTTGTCCTGAAAGTCATTTCAGATCATTTGCTGACGTTGATCACTGATTTCAAAATGAAGTTTGAAGATTTTCAAACCTGAACTTTCCTGACTGGATGTCACAGCCATCATTGTGTTGCTTGGAAAACATAGCAGCGGTTGAGAGAGAAGAAGTTGCGGGGTGCAGCGAGCAGATAGCAGATCAATACCCAAACCTGGCTTTTATAGCAAGGAAACTGATACTCCCCTTCCCTACATCCTTCTTAGTGTGGCTTCAGCGCAGTCAGCGATAATCTTTCATTAAAGCGAATTAATCTCGATATATGCGGTGGAAGGGACTTGCGCTGGAAACTGACGCACTTGCAGCCCTCTATAAAGGCTTTGCTATCAAATCACCCAAGGCTCACATTGTACAATGACTCAAGCTGATTTTAGAGAAAGCTCGTAGAAAGCAAAATTTATATTTTTCGTAAAATAATTCAGTTAATGTTTTTAAATGTGTCATAACTGATTCTACTAACCTTCGTTTAAGAGAACTCACATTGCTGGAACTCACATTAATCCGCAAGCGACGCACGACTTTTTTCCTATCTCTGTAAGGTTAAAGGTGGTCTCCGTGGCACAGTGGTTAAGTGCTTGGCCTAGTACTCGGGTCCAGAGGTCGAGCCCCGAAGGTGTCACTGGAAGTCGGCACCCGGTGGTAAAAATTTCATCGGGCCGATGCATGAAATCTCGTTTCGGCATCGCGGCGTCGATTTCCCATAAAATCGATGCCTTGCCGATGCCCGAGAATTCGTCTCGGCATTGCACCTGATATTCCGCTCTATTTCCGATATCGGATTTTGGCCGATTAATCGCTACATATGCGGTATCCACCTGTTTTGTCGCTCTATTACCGATATCGGATTTTGGCCGATTAATCGCTATGCGGTATTCCACCTGTTTTGTCGCTCTATATCCGATATCGGATTTTGGCCGATTAATCGCTACATATGCGGTATCCCACCTGTTTTGTCGCTCTATTTCCGATATCGGATTTTGGCCGATTAATCGCTACATATGCGGTATTCCACCTGTTTTATCGCTCTATATCCGATATCGGATTTTGGCCGATTAATCGCTACATATGCGGCATCCCACCTGCTTTGTCGCTCTATATTCGCTATTGGACTTGAGACGTTAAGCCGATTAATTTACAATCTGAATCACTCGTATAAAAATTATACCGCTTACTACACACGCTTTTCCTAGTCCTGAACTACAACATGTGCTAGGCCAATTAACAATTGTTGAAAACGAAGACAGCATTCATTCAATAACATCATATTACAAAAAATACATGTATGAAATCTAGAAATAGCGCACTGCACAATCTGTATCAACAATCATCTGGATTTCTATACTAAAACTAAAAATGTTCGGATAACAAGTCCAATGTGATTTTAGGCGAAATTGTTCGATTCAACTTCTCCTCCAGAACATCTCGTCCTTCCAGTGCAGGCTCTGCGACTCCTAGCTCGTTGTTGTGGCAGGCAATTGCTTCCACCCGCAATGGCTTTGGCAAAGAGAACTTGTTCGACCCGGACTGTCGCCTCATCCTCCCACTGCCGCGATCAATTGCATCCTTCAACATTTTCTCGATCACCTCTTCAATCGTCTTCTCATTCCCAATTTTCTCTTCTCTTAGGGAATCTGAAAAAATGACGCGAGGAATTAGTAGTGTATGGTAATGAGTAACGAATGTTTGTTTCCAGTGGGAAACACAGAAAATACATTTAGATAAGCCTTGCTGCTGAGTGATGTCTTCGACGGGCTGGCTGGTGTTACCCGACCCCGTCCAGCGGATAGGGGCGTCTTCGATAGACTTACCGCTGCTTTGTATCATAAAAAGAACTGCATCATAATGCTTGTATCATAATGCTGCATGCGGAAAATTACATGTACTCGTATATGACAGTAATGAAAGAAACTTCGTGGTCTACTGTAATGTTTGTTAATTCGTCGCGATGACATGAAGTTCTAAACAAATAGATGAACATGCATTATACTCGTACATACCGGTACTTATACATATATACTTCAGTTGACTAGTCTGATCGGGAGCGAATTTATGTTTTCAGAAGACATAATGTGCATGCAAACTCCGTTTTATTTTTATGGTCGATAATTTACAATAGAAGCAATAACCAGTACTTCGGCCTTGAGAGGGCGATGCTACATGGCACGAATGCGTGCACATAAACACTAACATTTAATACAGATCAGGAGTGAACAGGACTTAAAAATTTCACTTATGATTGGGCAACTGTCCAGTTCATGACTACTATTTATCGGAGGTTCAATGCATTCTGAAACAGAAATATTGTTTGAGTACTATTTTTTTACAACTTGTTTCAGAATGTAAATATCGTAACGAGATTGATCGATCATTTTTCATCAGTTCAAGGCATTGAATATAGAGCTTAAGCAATTTCATTTTTTTAACTTATTAAATATTTGAGTAAACTTAATTCATATCAAGCCTTATGACATGAAAAGACGTGCCAAGTTTACAAGTTCAATGAAATGAAAAATCATTGAATAAGATGAAAATTTAAAGATTTCAATACTCAATCTTTGATGAATGCTATCCTCTGCTATGATGAAGACTGACAAAATCAACAGTTCGCATACTTTTAATCGTCTGCATGCGGTTCCAGAGTCCATAAGCTATAACTCTATAGATTCTTAGAGCAAACTTAAACGATTTTACTTATGCTTCGTAAACATCAATAGGAAATTTGAAAATGTATTCATAAACAATTTTAATGCATTCTATTCAAAAATATTGAGCTATTCATTTTTGCTATAGATCAGACTATCTACTATTTACTATGGTCAGGCAAGGAAAAAGAAAATTCCAAAAGATTTTATCACTCCTCCAGTTAATTGACCAATCTGAAAAATGAAGTGTTGTGATTATAATAGCCGGCGCTTAGTGCCACTGACACTTCTGTTGGGCTTTGATAAAACATCGCTTCGATGCCCAAGCTTAAATAAGCACTATACCGGCAATAAAACTGAGTTCTTTATGAAGTATTCAGACATTTGGGAGCTCGTGTTTTGGCGGTTGCTGCCTGGGCAAAAAACACGAGCTGCCAATTTATGAAAACAATTCGGAAAATTGTCCACCCCCTGTAGTTCATAAAATTCAATCCTAAATTTCTGACTATTCAGGTAACGATATTGATAGATCATTTTCATCAGTTCAAGGCATTGAATATAAAACAGAAAAAGATTGGAGTAGCACGACTACTGTCCAAGACCACCAGATACATCGATGACTTATGTGTCTTCAATTACAAGCGCTTGGACAAAATTATTCCAAGTATCTATCCAGATAGCTTAGAAGCTAACAGATGCGGACTTGATAATAAAGAAGCAGATTATCTTGACGTTAAGCTGAAAGTTACCAGCACTGGCCTTAAGACTGCTGTATATCACAAAGTGGACGACTTCAACTTTTCAGTAACACTTTTGACATCTCCTGAGAATGCACCACAAAATTGGAGTTAACGTTTTCAGCAGTCAGCTCATATGGTCGCATCTGCTCCTCATTAGAAGATTTCGTCATGAAATCGAAGAAAAGTTTCGGATTACTAAGATCAAGAGGATAAAGCAGCAAGGAATTACTAATATCCGCAGAAAGAGCACTGCATAGACATGACAAGATTTTGAGAAAATTCGGTCTTTATGCCGATAAACAAACTACTGCACGCTTTTATGATGATCGAAACCTTTAAGCAACGAACATATGGCAAGATGCATGATTAAAAATCCTTCAACACAACAAATTTATCGACTTTGACATGAACTACCGATTATGACTACATGTATGAAAGATTCCGGATTCCTTGACTCCAGACTTCCGTACACTGTCCTTTTGCCGATTGTGACAAACCTTTCTTGCTTGTAATGCCATAACAGTTTCGATTATAATTTTGTAATTATTTACATATTTATTTTCAATTATCTTTTATCATGTCATTTTCCTTTATTCTGATTTTTTTCCGCTATTGGTTCATTATCATCGCAGTTACTTATTTATTTTCAATTTAATTATTTATTATGTGATTTTTCTTCAGTCTGAATAGTTACCGCTATTTATAATTAATTTTCTTTCATTTTCATCGTACATTTTATTTACTGTTTCATTTGCATTAGCATTTAGAGTCAGTGTCATTGAGTCTGTACATGATGGATGCGCAGGGCCCCACTCAAGCAGGTCTGAGCGTTCAGGATTTAGGGGCCGAAACGCGAATCCTGGTCGAGTTCCTTCCGAGTTCTTAGACACGTTTTGCTGAACTTTTGAATGATTCTTAACATCTGTAGAGAACGAACCATGCGTCCTTGTCAGGATTTCATACTCTCTACTTCATCTTACTCTCAAACACGTCTATCTCCCTACTCAATCACAGCAGGGAGACTTAGTCGGCAGATGACGGATCTGTGCGGTGTCAATTTTCAAATATATGCCATATATTGAATGATAGTAATGATATGCTATAATATTCATTAAATCATCGAAATTATCAAATTACATTACATACGTGTACTTATATAACATGATTATAACATATTTTAGTTATTATATTGCATATTATAATTGCTAGTATATCATCGTTGCATTATATTTATATCACATCATTTTTGCAAATTATGCAATTATATCACTTAAATTTATAATGTACTCTGTTTTTACTTTGCATTGAATTTTCAGACTTTATTATAATTAACAATTAACAAAAACAATATTACAAAGCTGATTACAAGAATGCTACAAGCGGTACATTGATGATATCATCATGGATCCGTTTTACAAGGATGTGAAAATATTTTCTAACATAATTGAAGTGTTTAACTCGATTGACAAGAACATTCAGTTCACTATAGAAGTCCCTAGGGATAATTATATTAACTTTCTAGACCCAAGCATATCAGTGAATGGCAACCTTAAATACAAATGGTTTAGTAAGACATGTCATTCAGGCATAACTCTACATAGAGATCGTTGGCTTCCAAATAAAGTAAAAAATAATTTTCTCAAAAACAGTATAAAATACATTGATGATCGCAGTTCTGATGTATGTGTGTAGCGCCATTGGTCCTAAATACAACTGCAAAAGCAGATATCTAGTTTATTGTTTATAATTACTTTTGGTGCAATGACCTCCATGTTGGACAAAGTTGTCGACCTTTCAAGTTGCGCTATCAGGAACACGAACGTAGTATTCGCAACAGAGATTCTAAAAGTGCTTTGAGCGAGCATCATCTAAAATTTTATGCTGATATCGAGATGGAAATAACTGACTTTAGTTGTGAGATCCTTATTCAACAATTTAATGCGATTAATGGCTGAAGCACGCTTCATAGCGATGAAAATGCCAAAACTTAATAGACGTCATGAACAAGTTTAATGAGTTGCCACAACTATGCCTAATCAGTATTTAAGGATCCTTCTACATCTGTACGCCACCCTTTGAGACTGTCTTCGGACGAAACGCGTCGGGTGCTTCTTTTTAACTTATTGGAATAAAAAGTCGTAAATAGAAGGAAGTGACTTCTTTATTTTCAATTATTTGGAAATTACTTATCTTGAATTTATGAATATGATTGAATAATTATATTTATAACATAAATAATAGGCCTACATTTATCATTGATCATATAGGCCATCACAGAATCGAGAGTTTCAAATAATATTTCATCTGCACTTTTTATTATTTTTGAAATAGCCTCTGGCTTTTACAGAAATTAAAAAAAATGCGAGATTTTTGACGCAACCTGTCGAGATTCTTTAGCGAGACTGACAAAGCAACATTTACAAAAAAATCAAGATTGTTTAGACCTAATATTGGTAACGAGAATAGACATGCACCGTATACACTGTACATGTGAAAATGCAATATAGAATGTCATAGAATATGCACAAGGCCAATAAAAACAACCTAATCTTGGGGAGTAATATGTCACATCACAGTATCAACGTTGAGTCAAAAATTTCGTGTTCTTTATTCTTGTGAAAGTCATAGGTATTTTTTTAGAAAAATTTGGATTTTCTAGCTACGAATAACTTTTCTTCAAGATATCCTTGAAAATCTCTCATCATGTGAATTATGTGTTTTATGAATTTTTATTGTGTTTTTTGTGAATTATGTGATAAATGGTGTTGAAACATAAAATACACATTTTTTATGTTTGGATAAATGATGAAACCATCAAAAAGCCCTATTATTTAAGTCTGAACCCTAGGGCAAATCAAAATGTTTATCACATTATTTCATAATATAAAATGTTATCTAAATGCTGCAATTTCCATTTCGCAAATAAATGAAGGCATACATCTTTAGTTTTCATTTCTATAGCAGAAATATTAAAAAATACTTCGCAATTACAATTGAAGAGAAAGGAAATTAGGCTATCTAATTATCAAATCATTTTTCTATTGTATAGTATTTTTATTTAAAATTGTTTTGAGTAAACCTACTACCCATGCAATCACATCCTTCGCATGCCTGAAGTCAATTTATGTATAGCCTACATATCTTTGGAAAAAATGTAAAATTAATTAATGAAGAATCCAGTAAAAAGAGTGGAGAAAATTTGATTTGATGCATGATGTTTAAGTTAAGAACAATTCACACAATCTAGCCGAAAGTTTTACTTACTTTGCCTGGTTTTCCTAGTCCAGAAACAACCGCCTGCCAAACTCGATGTTCAAGCATATTCAGGCACAAGCCTCGAAGATACTCCGCACAAATTGATCAATCTAAAATGGCAACAGCCGGTGGTATGTACTCGTAATTGAATGAGGAATATAAGATATTTATTTTCATGTTTTAACATATCATTAATTGTGAATAAATATAAATGCATGTACACTGTAGGCCTATATAGCAATTAGGTAAGAGTGCATAAAAACTATTATTGATATTTGCAAAATAAAAAATTGTCAATCCATTATAATTGGTGAAATTAGTTTCAGTTAAATCGTCAAGAAAATCACAGAGCATATGTGCTAGGGAACAACATTTGTAATATCACGATGTATGATAGGTTTAACCCTCCGAATTTTGTAGGCCTATGGAATACATGGAAGGAGTCTGTGCTTTTTCAAAAGTTCTCTTTTATATGTGATTTAGATCGACAACGCATTCAATTAAGCTACTGCAGCACAGCATTTCAAATTAGAAATACATTAGACCATAATTCTTATCTTGATGATAACTGAACAAAGAAAGAAATTCACATTACACCTAAATTAATCATTCTAGGTGCATTGACTGCTTTAGTGTTGTTTTGGGAAAAGTCAAGTTGATCTATTTTACATCAGCTCGATATATTTCAATAGCTCAGCGTTATCTTCAGGAGCAAAGGATTACAAGAATGTTTATGGTAGTGATCCAAAATAATAGTGTTATTCTATAGGTGTGATTTCTGATTTCTTTGTACATTTTGAATCACTTTTATGAATATTCTTGAAATCCCTTGCTCCTTGCGCTGAGTTACTGAAATATGTTGAGCTGATGCAAATCATCAACTTTACGAAGATGACAGCAATGATTCTAGGGATTTTCGATTGTAAACATCTGAATGAATTCTTTTGACGATACTCGTACCGGTATGCATAAAGTTCCTATTTCATTTAATCACATATTAAAATATGAATTAGCATGCTGATACTTACATGTTGCGACGAAAGTAATCGACACAAGAACATGAGAAGCATTGAACTCGAAACACTAAGTTGAGAAACCAAACGACATTGACTATGGAGATAACACAGATTGTTCTGCTCTGCTGATTTCTCCCGATTTTCACTTGATAGATGTATCAATCTCCAATTGAAGCTATCGGATGAAAGGTTGCCTTCTTTCAAGGAATTCTTTACCATGTTGCATAATTTAATCCATGTGTCACTAAATTTGATATTGTGCACGATAAAATGGGCAATACTGAGACACGCTGGTCTCTGAAGACAGATGAAGGATAGCAGTGGCGTGCGTAAAGTCCACAACATTAGTGCCGGATCAGTGCTATATTTGACGCAGCATCATATCATCATGTGCGTTGCTCGCTTGTGTGACTGCAAGTGAGAGTCAGCGTCATCGATCCATCTGTAGCTGTCGGCAGGCGAACCCGGACAAAGACAAATGCTGCCGAAGCATGGAGAGGGATGGAATTAGTCTGCTAAAGCGAGAAGGGCGGGGAGATTGCGCAACGGAACCTGTCTGTGTAAAAGCTTTCAAAATCACATCACTTGCGCAGATTTCAGATACGAAGATACTACTGAAAGCATAATGAATATCTTTTATAATTGGTTACTTAGGTTGTCATGCAAGGTAATGAAATCATTCGGAAAGGGAAAGCTGCAGAGTTGATAGAAAAACACGCAAGCATACAAAAAGATAATTTATTTCATTTGAAGACTTAATTGTGAAATGCGAATTTCTTTCTTGTGAGATTAAAGTGACAGTTTGCAATGCAAAAACACACTGTCGTTTTTTTTTGAGACTACATTTTTTTACATCGCATCGAATGTATCCAAATGCATAGATGAGAATATAAGAGAGATTAGAGCGAACAAGGGGAAAAGGAGAAAAAAGGAGAGGGATATGAACAAGAATAAGTGGAAAATAAAAGAGACACGGAGTGAAAGAAAAGAGAAAAGGGGATCGAGAGGAGAGGATCGTGGAACTGGAGGATAGAGATGAAAGAAATTGGGATAGCAGCAGAAGGAATTGGGATGTCTGAGTTGGGATTTATGAAGACAGTGGGAATAGGAAGAGGAGAATAATTGATGAGAGAATGAGTGAATTTTCCGTCATACAAATTAAACCTATGAATTTTGAGTTTGGAAAGAGACCAATCGCATTATCGAGACATTACTAGACATTTATGAATTTAAGTGGGATAAGATGATAAAATGATGGGCAAATGATATGGGAATTCCATGTCAGATCCCATCAAACGCCCATATGGTCTGATGGTGGGATGACGATCGCCCACGCAATATCCATGAGCAATAATGGGACCTCACTGTTACCATGTACGTTTTTCACTGTGAGACTTGATATCGATATATCATCGGAAATTTAGCGACAATTTGATATCGGCAAATGAACGACTTATAGACATAATATCGATATGAGAAGCATCGGAAATAGGGCGACAATTCGATATCGGCAAATGAACGACTTATAGACGTGATATCGATATGAGAAGCATCGGAAATAGGGCGACAATTCGATATCGGTCGATGGACTACAAATCGCTCACTTTTCTATTATGAATTGATCGGAAATTGCACGATTTCACGATTGAACGATTTCTCGATGCTGAATCGAGAAAACGCTTTGAATCCGAGCATTTTCCGATCAATTTTTACCACCGGGCAGGAAAGGCATCCGGACTAAAAGTGCTACAACGCTCCATAAGTCTGACTATGTCAGCACCGCCCAAGCCCCAAGTATGGGGAGTAGTGACGTAAAAAGCTTCATCTGTAAGGTATTAGGAATTTCTTTTTGCCTACTTAATAGGTTCCTCGATGTGCCGTCGATTTCGTATTAATCACACTTCTCGCAAACCGAAGCAGATAAACAAAATATTTAAATCTGTGATCTGTTTTTTCAACCACAATGTGATGATGTATTGAAATATTATTATATTTTCTTTATCACCGTCTATTATTTATTGACTACAAAAGTATTAACAATCAAAAGTATTTGCAATCAATACATGGATCTGATAATAGGCTACCTGATATATCATACAAGTTTCTCTTTTCTTCGACACCAACTACGACGTCTCACTTTATTGAAGTTCAGAAAACAAATTACCATACCTTAAATTATTGAAGATGATAAAGGATAAAAGTGTGAGTCAAACAGCGCATCGAGGGTTTGTAGGGTGCTTCTAGTGTTAAGAATTGAACAATTATGAAGCACATTAATTTGAAGGCCATTCATTTGCTCAATTGATGCATTGAAAGTTCAAGTATTTTTAGCTGTATGGTGTATCACTGTCAGTGCACTACTATCGCGTAGAACTTCTTTTGAAAGCATTTAAAATTATATTGATAATAACCCTTAGCATGACAATCAAATATTGTTTTCCAGGAGAAGTCTATTACCACTCTGTGTAATCAGAGGCAGACATCTCATTCCTTTCGTCGACCTCTGCGATTATACGTCTTTCTCTTTATGATAACTGGTTTCAAATTGCTAGAATGGGAGGTGGAATTCAGTTTAACGTAGATGCCCTAGGCGACATTCTCAATCGGTGAGTAGCAACCTTAAGGTCGAATTCGATTGACGCGAATGAGGAGCATCCAGCTGTTACGACTCCAGTCGCGTCATTCGAATTCCACCTTTACACGTCTCAAGTCAATTTTCTGCTGTTGGGAAGATTGAGTTGCAAAAAGAATCTCCTCCTGTGCTCTACTGCAATTATCTTAAACCTTGCAGATAGATCAGTCGCGGTTATTACCTATTTACCCGCTGATTGTAATTGCTGGTTCAATTCTGGCACCGGAATAGACTACACGCAATATGTTTATAACGATGGATTCTTGTGTTAGGCCATCAGTGGTGCGAGCTAACTATTAAAGTTCTCTTTTTTCTTTATGACTGTCTAGATATGTATATATTCGATTCCTACTGAAATAATATTTAAAGTAGTATGTGAATATTAATTTTTATGAATTTCTGTGGAATTTTATTGCAGACAAGACTCCGGAAACAAGTCATCAACCATTCCCCGATTTTACAGTGGAGGTCCTCGGACATTCGGTGGCCGAAATAATGCTGGTGCTAATGTGAGTCTAAGATCCTTTGTCAATACCAGAGATTGTAGTTGATTAATATTTGCAATCAGCAGGGGCGCATCGTGTGCAGTGTTCACAATATTCATTGGATGCTACCTATCTATTCTCTGCGCAAAACTAGAAATTAATTCTGTCGATTTTTATGATAATTGGCTCTCGATCAGCAGACCTTTTCTATATTTAACCAATAACTTTAATATATGTAGATTCTGTTTGATTTCAGTGTAACATATAATAACTTCAGAACGACATCGATCAGCGTTGGTTTGATTGATTCCGTGTCGTTTTGACGTCTGCTCTGAACTTTGCTAGCAGTAGCGCGTAATAAATGCGTTATCACAAGACTCTTTGATTATCGACACCGTGGCGAAAGTGATATTATCAGTTTCAAACAGTCCGACTCTTCGTAAATATAAAGCAACGTGAAGACATTCATAGTCGTGATACATTACCCAATGCATTTCTCCAGCTCTTCTCATGGATAGATCCGATGTTATCGATGAGGAAAACCGGCGAAATGCATGGGGTAAATTAAACCACGATTATAACTACCTTGGCGTTGCTGGTTATTTACAAAGTGATCAATGCCAAAGACAGTTCAACTCTCTAAATATGAGGCTACTATTGAACTGGATCACCTGAATAACATTGATGGAAGGATGCGCGACAAGGATTACATGCAGGCAGCAGCTGTTTTATCATCACAACCATTGGAATTAATGAGCGATCCTACCCGAAACCCTACCCGAACCCGACCCAACCCGAATGCTCGGGTTCGGGTCGGGTTCGGGTAGAGCAATTAAGACTCGGGTCGGATCGGGTAGGATTATCTCTTTAATGCGAAGTCCGAAATAACCCGAACTCGGGTTTTTTTCGGGTTGGAGCATACAAATTTGAAAAATGTTTAGAACTTCAAAAATATTTTCTGTGAAGTTAGTACTGTTTCATGTGTACCTGTAGTTTAATGAAGTTTTTCAAGAAATTGTGGCTTATCACATTATTCTCATTGTGAATTATTGATGTAATAAAGTACTTTGCGCTACAATTTCTACTTCTAAAACAACGAAAGATCATTATCAAATTAATTGAACCTGTTCTTGTGGTCTCTAAGGGCCTCATTCTCATAATGACATGTAGATCGTGGCTCGCAGGATGGACGGAAAGAAATGAAATCTAATTTGAGATAAGCTTTACATAGGAACGGAAGCTTAACTATACATCAAATATGATATAATTGAAATTTTAGCATCTATCTGCAGAATTATGTTGTTACATGTAGTGATGCAGCTCAGCTTCTCGGACTTTGACGTCTTCATTAACATTGAGTCAAAGTGTCTCAATTAGAGTTTTGAAGGAGTATGCTGCAACACCTATATTATATCGCGAAGCAGTCGAATTTTGTCATGTATTGTAGGTCATATTAATTTCATATTAATTCGTAATTCGGCGGGACAATCGAAGCGTGTAGAGACAACAAAGAACCCAATTTTCATGAGCTCAATATCTTTGTTTTCTTTTTCATGTGTACTTTACAAAACTTAAAGCAGTAAGGAAATGCGGCACAAAAAACTGCGCCGTTAGAGGAGCAGTTGAATGGTAAGTGCATTAGCATACGTTGACATCCATTAACGAAGAATGCTACGAATGCTAAGAAACTTGATAGCGCAAAAGGCAATTTGTCGCAGTATACAGTATGCTATTTCGAATGCACATGAAGTATCTTGCCGTCTATATCTTTCCGTCACGAAGATGTATCTTTGAATATATTCTCTCTAATGTTGCAAAACTCAATCTTTCACTTCACAAGTTTTGGTGAATTGCTTGTCTTCTTGAAAATATCATTGTTGCAATATCCTAAGAAGAAATTTGATTTCGTGGAGATTTGCTATGATAGATTCTGAGTATCTATTTCGTGAGATCTGTGGGATCACGAATACTTTTAATTCCTTGAGTGTGCGTGACTGCTCATCTCTTCATGTTACCTTCAAATGATAATTAAATTCTGTAATTCTTCCTATCAGCGTGTACGACATAGATGACAGTTACAATTGATAAAGGAAATTTATGCCAAACTGATATAAATTGGTTGTATTTCATTTTATTAACTATTTCATGATGAATTGCTCACATGTTATTTCACAGCTAGGATTGCATTGACGGTGCAGCATTGAAGGTTCAGATTGCAGCAACTACTGCTTCAATCGGATTTTCCATCATAGCTAATCAGCATAAAAAGGTATTGTTATTTTACTGTTTAGATCATTTTATTGGCAATAAAATACAGCATTATGGTTCGACATGGTGATAAGTTGATGCTAGGACGCAGCGCTTTCCCTGCTTGCTTGCCGATAAGATGCCTCTAGGGGCCAAAACAAAATCATTTTTCTCATTAAAGAATAGCCTACATTAAAACAAACTGTTATACTAACGTAGTGTCGTTATGGTCACTTCACCCGCGAAGTTGGCGCCTTCGACAACGATTGAAACACGATTTTTGACAATGTGGACATTATCTATACAGCAGATCGATTCGTTGAAGAATCCTGTGCATTTTCATGATTTCATGGTGGCATTCTTTTATATATAATCTGCTGAGTTTTGTTTTATATCACACAACATAGCTGGGAAATCGACGGCGGTGGACTTGACCGGCCTGGCGACCGCACGGAACACCGTTAGTGCTATCAAATCTCTATGGCCGGAGGCTTACACGATAAGCCGCAAACGAGGTTCCAACACTTCGCAATAAGTTTCAATGAGAGCTGACATACGGAATAGGCTATAAGCCGAAGACAATTTGCCAAAATCCATTTATTATGCCACTAATATGTCATTATTGCTACACTTTTAACCAAGAGAGTACTTAGAGAGTAATACTTCTTCACTTGAATCTACTTTTGATCACAGGTTCAACACTACGAATGGAATTAAACTACAGACCGTTTCATAAATAATTGCACAAAAAAGTTGACCTATTTTCAAATGTATTTTTCGTGTTCATGTCCTGCTTCAATTTTGATGAACGATATGCCATATGAAAGCTTATGTTCCACAGATTATTTTGTCATACAGTTTGCTTTCTTAGGTGGTCAGTTGTGGTCATCAGGCCCTACGAAAGAAAATTGGACATTTTTTGTGGTGCAGGATTTTAGTATGAAGATGACACTTGACAGATAGTGTGAGCTATCATTCAGCTTCACCATGTTGTAAAGATTTTAAGATTCGTTGAATGTACAAAGAGACACAGTACCAATAAGTTTTACCAAAAAATTGTAGCTAAAAGAGCATCTGACGCGATTTTTCAATGATCGTGATGCTCAGTTTCAATAAACTTAACGCCATGTGAAAGGTTGTGTTGAGTACTTTATATTGTCAGAGCATATAGGCTGTGTCTGGTCAGTTGTGGTCAGCAGACTTAAAAGTATGCATTTTTGGGTACTTATGAGTCATCTCCCCCCCCACGATTTCAAATATGTCTAAAATCCATGGAAATGAAACAACCGTCGCAAAACTTCAAACAAATACATGTATTTGAGCATATTTTCTACCCACATACAAAATTTTATGCATATCAGACATGTACTTTTTGCATGAGAGACGATAACGTGAAGTGTAGCTTGATCTGACTTCGCCTGTTCGACGCATTATTGTTACTCGTGTGTGCATTGTTCTCTTTCCGTCTCCGTCTCATCCCCTGCTATTTGAAATCTTCCCACGACCACTACCCCACCACACTTTTCTTAAGTTAAGCACATAAATGGAAAGGATGTGGTCTGGGTCATTATCACTTCTAGAGTTGTAGCGACATGTCTTTGTTGACATAGCGCTATCTGCTCCGACGATGAGGTCAGGCGAAGTCAGATCAAGCTGCTGACATTGCTACACTTCACGGCATCGTCTCTAATTCGAAAAGTACTTGTCTGATTTGCATAATTTTTTGTATGTGGGTAGAAAATATACTATATATTTGAAGTTTTGCTACGGTTGATTCATTTCTATGGATTTTAGACAAATTTGAAAACGTGGTGGCAGATAACCCATAAGTACCCATTTTTGTTTAATTCATTCACTGATGCCGACAGACAAAACTGCGGAATGCAGAAAATTAAGATTATCACCATTGAATCAGGGTTGTGATAAGCTTTTAGATTATACACTGTTCTTCGAATGTCGACAACATTTAGTAGAGTTTTACTGAATTAACACTCTAACCTGATTTTGCGCCTACTGTCGCGTTGACAATACTTCTAGCGGTCAGATGCACACAGCATAATAACTTTCATTGTCAGTTTATAACAATTAATTAACAGTTAATAGCAAGAATATGTCAGTTTTATCAAGATTGGCCCATCCGTTCACTGGCAAACTTCAAATTTGCATTACTTCCACACTCAGTCATTCTGTGAGTCATCATTTCCTTCGGTTGAGGTCGGAATTTTTCAAATCTCCGATTTGCAGACGGGGCCGCTTGTAGCTCTCTGCTCTGCACGTGTTCACAAACAAAAGCAATTCTTCACGCCGTAGTTGCTGACGCTTGCGTGCGATAAGGGGGATCAACAGCATTTTTACAAACTATGAAGCAACAAACTTCCAATCACTAATAACTTCATTTAATTAGGCAAACCACACTGCTTCCTAGGCCTGGTGTCTCGACTGGTCAAGTGAAGAAATTTAGTAATCAATCAATTATGCGCTCACGTTTAAATTTTATGAGAATAAGTAAAAGATAAACGAGCTTTTCGTGGTGTGCAACGATTTCAGAAACGGACTTCACATGGAATTACACATTTACTCGCTTGGGTTTTATCTCCTATCCCTATTGTTTTATCGTTAATTGTCGATTTCCATTTATTTCCATTAACACTAATGATTTTATTGTCTAACAAATAAAGAGTGCGATCTGAAAATAATGCATTAACATAAAGATAGTTGCGTGCGTTAATCGAACTAAACTGCGGCACTATGTTAGACTTATACTAAAAGAATGAGTTTCATCAAGCGTTTCATCAAGCTGTTTGGAAGACATAAATATGAAGTTATATTAACAAAGTTGTGCTCAGAGAGTACAGCTTGTAGAGTCGAAGACAGCTTTTTATCTCTAAATGATGACAGACAGCGACTTACCTTCGAAAATGATGGAGATTTGTGGAGGAAGTTTGCATCGTGAACTTTCTATTTCCGCATGAGAGATAATTAGGGATGAGCTGCTATATTATTCCATTGTTACTATCGATTTGAAAATACGAATAGCTTTGTGCTATTTGTTCTCGCCGTTGACGACCGTAGTCATGCGTGCTGCAATACTACAGTAATCATAGTTCGGCAGCCAGAACGAGTTTCTGCAGGGTACGAGCCGAAACTGAGACTTTCACAGAATGATGTACACCCTATGCCCCCTACGAATCGGTGCGTTTGCCGAGTTCTAGTAAGTTCATCTTCTTGTCGGACAGGATCAAAGAAAAACACATGTAAATCCAATGGAACGCAGATTGCAGTTTATGGCTAAAATGAAATTTTGTACGTTTTCTCTGATTAAACGAAAAGTACTAAGGTCAGAGTCAAAGTGATTGGCATATAATGTCTTCAGGTCTTTTCCTTTCACTTTCATGCACCCCTATCTATAAAGCTAAACACACTCAAATTTGGCGAGCCTCTTAATGTCGGCAAACACAAACATTATGAGCAACTGTATCCACATTCAACCACACTCTCACATACATTGCCGATCAGAAGCATGATAATAGCATCACATGTACATCATAGGAAATGACCTGAAGATAATTGATGAAAAAATTGTGACTACAGACTTGATACTTTCCAGTTGGTAAGCGAAAGCATAGATAATTTCATTTTAACCAAAAACTGCAATCTGCGTCCCATTGGATTTACATGTGTTCTTCTTTGATCCTGTCTGACAGGAAGAGGAACTCACTAGAACTCGGTAAGCCCACAGATTCGCAACAATTATTTCATAATTACTAACGTAGCTATGTTTGTAACTGGACGATTTGCAACTATTCAACTCAGCATTTTTTATTAAAGACGTCCCTGTCTATTGAGTTCTGAAGTACGATGATAAGGAACACTCCACCAAATTAGCTGACAAGTGGTCGCCTTTCTCTGTTCCTTTGTCGCAGTGCTTCGCGAATTAAAACACTTATTCCGCTGTTGTAGTAGCTCTCTGACTCAGTGTGAATACAACAGTTGAATGAAATATTCATTGATTATTGTTGAATTTATTGAATTATCTAAGATTTTGTGCGACTATAACTTTGTTTGTGTCTTTCCACCAATCGTGCTGATAAGTAACTACTAGTATGTTCCGTAATTTCCGATTTTTGCAAGTTTAATATTTCGATGGTGAAACGTTTGCATAAATCAACTGGCCCAAGACTTTATTCGCCCGGTTTCGGATAAGAGATGGTCAACGGCTCTTAACCTTCATCAAGAATAGAAGGACATCACACAGATTTTCACAAAATTCAAATGCTACAAGTTCTTATGAGCGGAGGCCTGAAATATGTCATGAATTTAGTGGAATAACCTAGAGTTTCAAATTGGTGGTAGTCACAGAAATCGGAGATCTTTGTAGTACGTATACTGTATACTGTATATCTTGACCATGAGGATAATCGGTCATTAGTTGACTTATGAAATTCATTTCTTTTATTTTTCTTTGTTGTTCAGTTCCATCGTTCTGTTCCAGTAGGGAAGCAGATATGTTGTTTTCCAGATAACTGTTCCATACAATGGAGCGGTAACTTTGCTGTCATCGTTGTCACATCTGTCAAAACGGTGTTCATTAGTCCTCTCCCCAAGAGATCTTCCTGTTTCTCCAAAATAAATGAAAATGCAATTTAAACGATTTTCAATGATTGACAGGAGAAAAGATATTTCTCTTCCTCTCTCTCTCTGCGCTATGTTGCTCTACGTTGTGAAATGAACGTAAATGAATGGTCGCTTCAGGGAAATGAATTTTTAACCTCTCATGTACTCTCTTCGTATTTTTTATCGACATACATCAAATTACTTGATAGCTAGGTAATATGTTCTTACCAAGAAATTTAGTGACAAAATATAAATCAGCTCTTGTTTTATACTAATCCTATACATGCGTGCGAGGGGGTTCGGCCACGTGTCTCCAAATCTGGTAAATCCGGTAATCCGGCCGCATTTAATTTTTTTCAAATCCGGTGCAACTCTACTGTCAAGTAATTGTCTATTTATGGCTCTAAATTTTGAATTTGTGGTGACAAGCAAAAGTCCCTTACATTGGATTTCTATAGATACACTTGAAATTGGGAGCCATTGTTTTCATTATGTGCATAACAACACTAACTCCATGCATGAATGAATTCTCGAATTCAGACAAAACATTGTTAGTGACACTGCTGATTGACTAGCCGAGTTCTCGAGCTCGCACGTGTGAATACGAACTTTCAGATCAGTTGTCGAGGATCGATTTCTTTATTACAATGCTTTGCTTTTTCTTCCAGGGATCCATTTCCCGTCCACTTCTCTTCCCTGAAAGTCTATCACCCGGCCGAGTTTCTCCTTCCGTGTCTCCGATGCGATCTCCAGTCAATGAGTTGGCCAAGGGCCAGAGCATTCTCGCAAAAGTGATCAAAGTTGCTGGGTTGCCAGCTGGACATCGCGGAAAAGATCGAAATCTGTGCTGTGTTGTCGAACTCGACGAGCCGTATCAACGACATGTCACGCATCCTGTGAAAGGCAACAACTCGGCTTTCTGGGACCAATCTTTTGTCCTGTGAGTGTACGGTTGGATTCATACATTTCCCAAACTCATTATTCTCTCTTGTTGCAGAGATTTGAACAGCAACTCTCAACGAATCACTCTATGCGTCTATGAGGGCGAATCTCAGAGCGGTGAGTTAAAATACATTCTATCTAGTCCTTCCAAGCAGGCTGGTCATGAAATTAATCATTTGAAAACACATGATTCGACGATGTTAACGCAGACATTGAAGAACAGTCTGTGGATGAGTGAATGAACCCTGATAAGTTGAATCACAGTGTTAAATTTCATCAAGGATTATGCAATGCTCCTCGCTGGCGCGACCTTCAGCGCAGACTCACACAGATAATTACCAACATTCATGGAACAAGCATCATCATTCATTTGCTACATCTGTATTTAATAGATTCCCTGGTTTCTTCGTAAAAGTTAATAGTGCTGACAGTATCAATTAACAGTCTGATGAAATTTGCCGCACGCGCTAAAACCGCTGCTGTTTTCCTCAGGCAATCACACACACGCTAGTGATGTATGTACTTTGTATGTAGAGAGGACTGCATGTGTGGGTGGATAGCGCAACAGTATATCTAGACTTTCTTTGTAATACGAAATTTTTGTTTTTGAATAACTGCCCTATTACAACACATAATTAGACAGACTAATTCAAGTCGATGGCACATGCAGGAACTTAGTAAGTGGGCAAAAAGGAATTCCTAATGTATTACAGGGATAGGAAAAACAGTCGTGCGTCGCTTGCTGATTGCTATGAATTCTATCAAAGCGCTTTGATTGCCACGATTCCATCAGAGTCAAATAATTCAGATAATTGTGCACACGTTTTCTTGATTATGTTGGTCCTTCCGATCATTATTAAAGAAGATAGCAGGCGCACAAAAATTGGTTCACCTGATGATTTCACCAACCTCATCTAGCATTCCTCTATGCGTGCATACATTGAATGTAGTTAGACAGCGATATGTGTTTTAGTGTATCCGAAATGATATTACAATACGCACGCCACTCTCTGGCTGGTGTCCAAAGTCAGCTGACAGCTAATTGTTTGAGAGAGTGTGTGCCATTTCCAATAGTATACGTTATACAACTTATCCCTTCTAGGACCGCTGAACGACCAAGTTGTCTAATTCTGTAGTTAACATACATTAATGTTCAAGGGTTAAACTGTCACTAATGATAATGACATAGATGAATGTGGTAGACAGCATCTGATGGATGTGTGCGATGCGCGCAGATCAGAATTTACTTATCGCTGTATAGATGTATGTAAGAATTTGAGAAGAAGTTGTTGCTCCATCAAACCAATCTCAGTTAAGTGAAATAGATCCTTACAAGCAACACAGGTCACTTTTGTATTGCGATCCGTGGGCTCCGTGGGCATGCATGAAACCTCCCAGACAAATACCGTGGGACATCTTGTCCACGCATGAATACGCTTGATAGGAAACCAACGAGATACTGAAATATCCTTCAGATAGTTTTGTATACCCTGCCGGATCACCTGCCTCTGTCTCATTCGATCTTCAATGCACGATTTGAGAAACCACTACTTTGTCAGTTGCTACAACGTCTCTCTTCGATACCTTGGGGAAAGGTTCCGATGCTCACAGTTCAGCACATGAACCATTTTGAGCAACACGACTGAATTAGCCGCAGCAATACGTTGATTAATTCGCTTTCAAAAATCTTTGCTCACCAATTGTGAAAAACTATTGATAGAAGTTTTGTTCATGATTCAAAGCCGGTAGACTCATTGAGTAATTATATACCGAATCATAGATATAGATTCACTTGCGTTTGGATTAGTCTAGAGCGGACATAATCCTATCTCAGTCATCGTATGCAATGCTAGCAAGTGATAAAGACTGACATAGATATTCGTCTCTTTTTGCCTTTCGTGATTGGCCAAGCGCGCGCATTGCAGAAGTAGCTCGCATCAGCGAACACACGAACTTCAATGGTCAGATAGCAGGCATGAAAAGTACGTATATTTGACTCCATTTTCCTCAGTGATGAATTCGTCAAATGGACATACACGTATTATTCACACCGTTCGAATCTTCACGATCTACACTTGATGACTGCACGCTTAATGTAGTGTCAGTCTACTGGTTCGTCAGAATTAAGGTTTGAATTTGCATTTTGTTCAATGGAAAATTTATCGTCTTACCCCTCAAGACTTGTTCTGGCCGTGATCATCAGTGCTGATTAATGTCATCTCTAGACCCAAACACACAGACAATTATCGTGCAGCATGTACTTGTCGTTTCAGTTCCAAAACGCTAATGCTACTATTCTACAACAAAATTGAATATTAAAAAATAAAACGAGCCAAAAATCCTCATTACATCATTTTTTCGATTAACCAATGTACCGGTACACGGAAAAAAGTTTACCAATAATTGTTGGGGTGGAATTCAACCTCACAATTTAATATGCTTCTAGAAAAACCTCAAAGTTCACAAAAATTCTAAAATATAAAATCAAGATCTCGATGCTCTTCTCAGGCCGAAATGGACAATGTCAAGACAAAACACTACTCACGAGTAAATAATCAAGTGACGACAGCATCGCGATGATTGCCCAGGAGTTGACGTACATTATTGCCAAAGATATTTCATTCATCCATTATGAAAAGCAACAAAACCTGTCATATTTTTATTCGCTAGATGAAAGAACGAAAGATTGGGTTCATTATGTTAACGATTTTGCATTCGTATAATTCCTTCTTTATTATGTTAGATTTAAATTCAGTCCTAATGACAGAAATTCAGGTGATCATCTATCTTCGTGATCATAAGCATTCGACTTCTGTCAATAATCAGTTTTGATTATTAAACACATTTAACACATTATTTAAACACATATTGGGTTACATTCTAGTGAACAGCGATTGAAAGATGGAGTTTTCGGTCAACTTATCAGCGTCCAAGAGCTCATCAGAAGAAAATGTCATTTCGGATAGATTTAAGAAAAGCTTGGATAATCTTCAAGCGCCACAGACACGAAATCCGATGATAAATTCATCGGGGAATGTTCCTGTAATCATTGGAGAATATAAATGGTATTACAATCTGTCATAGCGGTAACAGCGAGACAATTTCAATGTTCCATGACTCGAGGATTTAGAAATTTAAGTTTGTTTTCATAACAACGCATATGTTGACAATTTTACAACTGAAATATCAAGTTATAAGACAAGAAAAATTGCGATGAGGAATGTATATGATATTGTTGTAAATGTCATAATCATAAGAGGCTTTATCGATCAAGTATCGAGATAATTTCCTTATATGTGAACAATGTCAACCAGATATGACAGAGACTTTTTTAAAGACAATTTCAATTTCAATTAATGCTGACCAAATTTAGAAAAGGTAAATATCAAACATGACAATTTCTATCAAGCAGATGCGTAATAGTCATCAGTCAGGAGAAGCAAGATTCACTATTTCGCAACACAGCAAATTCATAATGACTGACTTTTGGAAGAATTAGAGATTGAAGCGTTTAAGGTTTTGATCAACATGCCGCCAAGGTTGGATTTTGTGTTTTTTGACAGTCTTCGGGTATCCGAGATTCTTAAGCGAATTACCAAGATTTGAAAGCCATTGATGATCAGTTGATTAGTCATTGAAAAATTGACTAACAAATTGTGCCTATACCAGATTCCATGAGTTCTAGAAACAAATCATAGAGCAGGAATTTGAAGATTGAAAGTTGATCGCATGTATTTTCTCATCAGTGTACAGCTATTAAAGTGAGATGAAATTAATAAACAAATAAGCCCTGTTTATTCGCAGAAGTAAAAGCAGACCGCAAGATACTGAAATTACAAAGCACATTCATAAAGCGACAGTCTATTGTCTGCCGTAGAAAGCACACTCCCATAGCTTAATCCATATTGATTAAAATGCATGAAATTGATAATTTATTGAACGAATGCGATTCTTCTGTTCCTTTGCATATCTTTTAATTGCACTACAGAGAGGTAATTGTAAATGCGCAATTACCTCTCCAACCATTATGCTGTAAATTTCATTTTAGCTGTTTTTAACTGCGTTTACGTGATCATTTTAATTTGTATATAAACCTCATTTTGCTGATCCGTGAGGGAGATGTCTTCACGCAGTTGCTCGGTCTTGTGTCCACCTCTCGCTAGAACAGTACGCTTCAGCAGATCTTTTATCAGATTTTGTAAATAAGCTTTCTTGTCCTTCCTTTTTATGTACCTCATTAACCATTGGCTTCTCATTCTGTGTATTAATGTATTTTGACATCGATGTTACTGTTCTATTGTAAGTGTCCACCGAATCATTGTAGTGGAACAATAAACGATTACTTACTTACTTACTTACTTACTTACTTACTTACTTACTTACTTACTTACTTACTTGCTTGATGCCCTGATGTTGAATCAATA
The DNA here is from genome assembly GCA_907163375.1 of Prostheceraeus crozeri. Lineage (NCBI taxonomy): Eukaryota > Metazoa > Platyhelminthes > Polycladida > Euryleptidae > Prostheceraeus > Prostheceraeus crozeri. Next base: position 238,557 of record CAJQUW010006641.1, read on the forward strand.
AACGATACGAAATCGATCGACAATGAATCAAGTGCTTTTGTATTTATATTTTGGTCGTTGGGCTCATTACCTTATAGAATATTTCTTATCTGCTTAGCGTCTCATTCCTAACTGACTACTGAGTCAACGACTCGGCGTACGGGGATCTTATTACGATGCACTAGGTGGAAAGGAAATGGATTACTTCAAATTTCGATTTCCGACCCAGAAGCACGGTGTTTAAAATGTGAAATAAGTACATCATGATATGTCTTTAACGTAATTAAAAGTAATTTATGAGTTGCATTGAAGACATAATGCGTACAGGCCCGTATATATTTCCACTATGTCGGGTTAATTCGGATTTTTCTTGATCCGAAATGATTGATCCGAAGTCGGATCGGATCAGATTCGCACATCTTTAACAGAAGCACATCTGACAAGTGTCCTCTTCTACGTGGCTGTTCGCTTTATCTATCTGTATCACACTCTTTTTCTTTTGTGTGTAGTGTTGAGCAAGAATGCAGAGAGTGCTCATTTTAAAATTCTTAGGCCTGTCCCGGCCAAGGTTTGCAGTGAACTTTCTGCCACAAGGCCACAGTGCCGGTTTGTCAGAAAAGTTCACAGTTCTAATTAGTGTTAAATCATACTTTTGAGTTAATCTCATCGATCAAACGATGTTTTGAAATATTCTAAGTGTCAGGATATGTGCTCAAATAATCTATTTCATTCATTGACATTCGAATTGATATTGAACTTCTTACATACTTGATCTTCTTACATATTGACCATCCGGATTTTGCAACAGCCGTCTCAGCTTATAAGCAAAACGGTCATTTCGTCAGCCCTATGCGGACTGTTGGTCCGCCTTCGAGAAAAAAGCCGTCTCCGGATACTTCTGCCTCTTCAGCCCTACCACATGCATGTGCCTTCTCATAAGGTGAACGAGCTGAGCGTTGACATTTTTAGATAACTGAGAGACTTAACGCAAAATCAAAATGATTGGCGAACTGAGTGAACGAAGAAAAGCGTCAGATGAACGAGGATTTGAGCGAACGGGAAAAAGTGGTTCCTTCGAATGCACTGGCAAGCAATACACAAGGGTTTTTCAGCTGATCAGGCCGATTTATTTGACTTATGCAATCCTTTTTGAAAAGTACTGTAATGAGTCATTTATTCTACCAAAAACAGTAGTTATGTCACCCATGAACTGTTCTAGCAAGTGATGAGTGAGCAGACTTCATAAAGGTGATGAGGTTCGCTAGTGTGTGCGAGTTTCATTCAGATATTGAGAACAAAATTTGAAGAACGTTGAAGTTGACGAGTCCACGAAATCGCAATCAATGGTATGAACTAGATTGCGCTCCTTCTCATTATGCGATTGTTGCAGAGATCATTTGAATTGCAACGTTATCGGACGGTGGATAGGACAAAGGGACCTATTGCCTGGCCACCAAGATCACCTGATCTGTCGCGAATGATTTCTGGCTGTGGGCTTATGTACGACAACGTCTTTTCAGTGATTCCTGACCTCGGACGCTAGAAGATTTAAAAACGAAACTTGTGGTCATTCTTTGCGAGATCGACACTGATGTGATCAGGCAAACTTATCACTCATTCATCGTTGTGCTGTTTGTGTCTAACATGAAGGTCAATATATTGGACAACTTTACTTGTGTGATGGGAAACCCAAGTAAAACGATGTGTTTCTTGATAGCTAGATTTCGTGTGATTTAAGCATTCTATATCTATTGGCATACTTAAAATATATCGAACACGCTGTGTTTTCCTTGGAACGTTGTCTTCTTCTTACACATACTGACAATGGTCTCGAAAATCGGCCAGATCAACGAAAACACCATGCATTGGCTCTCACTTCACTTGCAATTTTGATAAATTTTCTTTTCACAATTTTTCCAATTTTTTTCCTCGAAACCTCCGACCCTCGACAAAGCATTCTTTTGGCGCTCAATAGTTTTCTTAACTTTCCTCTTCAGATGTGTCGTTGCACCACTGAGATCACTAGACATAGAGGGACTAGACAAACGTCAATGCTTCAAATAGTTAGACTTTTGGGTTTGCCACGAAGTCCTCATCATACTGACCTGTCGCTGAGCCCGTGAGATGCCTAGAATTCATTAAACTTCGCGAAAAAATGCTCTACATTCTCTTGTCGGGGCATTCCAAGCTAAAACTCGACTTCGTCAGATTTTATTCGTGGGGCAACGTTTGTAGTTAAGGATGCAAACGAAGCTGGTGAAACTTTTCTTCAAATGATTTGGTGGGATATGTGTGGCAACTCCTTGACGAAGCTGGTGAAGATTCAAGATTTATTTGTTATTCACTACATCTGAGATGCTTGTGACAGCGAACACAAATGGACGTGACAAATGGAACATTGTATGAAACATCATCATTCATAGCAACAGTCAAAGCAGAAGTGTACGAGCAGCTATAAGTTGTGATGAGCAGCCACCGTGTAAGTCAAGAAGATACGTGGATTCCTGCGAAAGCTTGGCGCTTGTTTTAGTCTGGACCTTTTTATGTTGGCCTCATCTTTTGAAGAAACACCGACAGCAGCTAACAGATCTAGAAGGAGACTCCTGGAGAACTCCAAACATGCGTAACTACCTCCCGTTTTCTGCAATCAACATCATGCATCACTCCGAATCCAGATTCTGCATCTCTTGTATCGAAACTCTCCATTTATAAATCGTTACTTTATTATTCTCTTAGTTAGGTTGTAAATTGTCTCAAATAACGATTGAATTGAATTGTCTGTATCATTCCACAGAAATTTTGCCTCTGCGTTTTGATGGATTTTAAGTCACCAACTGTACACTTATTGTTAATTAGTAGTACAATGATGCTCAGTACCATTGCACGATTATAGGAGGTTATATCTTTACTGAAAATCAGGGGCTATGATCAATTACTTCTTCTAAACAAGATCTTCTGATGGCTTAATAGAAGTCATAATCAGAAGGCTTAAACAGCATGAAGATTTTACTAAGCATTGAAGTGCTGCCAGACATTCTGTTTGTTAAACTTTCTTATCTGACCCTGTTTGTTAGCAGAACCTGTCAAGAAAACTACATGACACGTGTGATGTCTGCGACACGTCACTCGGTGTCAGACAGATCATGTGACTTGCCTTGACCTGATTTTTGTCCAATAGGAGATGTGACATTGACTTTGCTTGCGTTTGTCGCGATGTCGATCTGCAGCTGTCTATAATGACAATTGACACACAGTCGATGAACTAACTTAGGGCATGTATGGCCAATGAAAAGCATAGAATAACATGTGACTGATTCTGACCAAATGATGCATGCTTTGACAAGTATTTCTAAGTGAAATTTTGTGCCACTATTGTGGATAGTAGTCCACGAAGCTTAACTTCCGTTCTAGAGGCTATTGTATTCCGCATGTAATCGCCTACAAGATACAGTGCAAAAATAATTGATAAAGGAGTTGCAAAGTCAGACGCCACATTATTGAGAATTGATGTTACAGAATATTAGAAGAACAAAAATCCATCTGGTAGTCCAGGAAATATCTATTTTAGCCCGCCACAAATTGAAATCGTTTCAAGAGTGGGTGTATCTTGTAGAGAAAAAATCCCTCATCAACATATCAAAAAACTAGGAAAATCTAGTTAGTGGAACACCTTGAACTTTCCACTTGACGTCACGAGTCTTTTCGAAATATAAATACACGCTTACTCCAATGAAATCGCAGATATAGATCTGCGACATCTGCAACAGCCAATCAAAATGAGGCGGTGTAGTTTTCTCTCAGTAACTGCATTTACTTTCCGCATGGCTCTCACCAATATCAGCCATGCTTCTGAATTATGTCCTTTCCAAGCGGTTAGATTTCTCAGTCACTGGCTCAACAGTACTTGTAACTATCTGCAGATGGAAGCGGATGCAGATTTCTACAAGTCAAGCCAAAAACTTGTGAGTTTTACCATGAATAAATGATGCTTTCTTCAACTGCCGTCTTGTAAAATCGCATAGCTGTTCAAGCCGCTAGCTCGAAAACGTGCTTATGCATCCTTGTCTTGTAGACAACTTTCCTGGGTGCCTTTTGGGTGCAAATTGATAAAGATTTGTATAAGTTAGGACACAAATTTTCATTTTTTCCATCAAAAAGCGAAACAATTTTTGTAAATTCTCTCATGTGAATGTGCATAAAAATTCAAGCATCTCCATCAAAAACACGTTTCCGCACACTTATCATCTAATACACATTATGAAGTATCTGTGGATGTAAATTGATGAAAATTTGCCTATGGCAAGGGAAAAATCTGGGTGTTTCTATCACCAAAACATCATGTTCAGTAGCTACTCTCTCATGAAAACACATAGAATTTCAAGTCTCTAGATGAAAATTGAGTTTACATATTTTATAATCATGTTAGTCTGATTCAGCTTTCTGTTACAGAAGCCGCAATGTGATTCAAAGACGACCATTCTGCGCTATTTACGTTTTCGTGTTGATGTAATTATATGATGTATGTTTTGGTGATATAAACACCCAGATTTTTCCCTTGCCCTTTTCTTCAATTTACATCCACAGATAAGTCATAATGTGTTTTAGATGATAAGTGTGCGGACACGTGTTTTTGATGAAGATGCTTGAATTTTTATGCACATTCACATGAGAGTATTTACAAAAATGTTTCGCTTTTTGATGGAAAAAATGAAAATTTGTGTCCTTTAACTTATACAAATCTTTATCAATGTGCACCCAAAAGGCACCCAGGAAAGTTATCTACAAGACAGGGATGCATAAGCACGTTTTCGAGCTAGCGGCTTGAACAGCTATGTGATTTTACAAGACGGCAGTTGAAGAAAGCATCATTTATTCATGGTAAAACTCACAAATTTTTGGCTTGACTTGTAGAAATCTGCATCCGCTTCCATCTGCAGATAGTTACAAGTACTGTTGAGCCAGTGACTGAGAAATCTAACCGCTTGGAAAGGACATAATTCAGAAGCATGGTTGATATTGGTGAGAGCCATGCGGAAAGTAAATGCAGTTACTGAGAGAAAACTACACCGCCTCATTTTGATTGGCTGTTGCAGATGTCGCAGATCGATATCTGCGATTTCATTGGAGAAAGCGTGTATTTATATTTCGAAAAGACTCGTGACGTCAAGTGGAAAGTTCAAGGTGTTCCACTAACTAGATTTTCCTAGTTTTTTGATATGTTGATGAGGGATTTTTTCTCTACAAGATACACCCACTCTTGAAGCTATTGCAATTTGTGGCGGGTGATAGTGTAATTCACCGTAGATTGCCTAGACTAATACCATCTGATAAGATTTTGCTATTTACTAAGTAAACAGAAGATTAATACTAGAACATTGCTCACCTCTGCTATCAGCACAATAGCAGCTGCTAGATAAGTAGAAGCTATTGCTCAGTAATGGTCACTAACAGCGTCTGCGAAATAAGCAGAAGCTTTTCTGTCAATTGTCATATATCATATCATAATGTATATATATGTCCGATGATGTCATTATAGACAGCTTCAGATGAACAACATGCTGCTATGGATTGCGCAAACGTAAGTAAGTGAATGTCACATGACTCTTCCAATTTCCTATTCGACACAAATCAGGTCACGGTAAGTCACATGATCCGTCTAACACCGAGTGACGAGTCGCGCACATGTAGTTTTCTTGACAAATTCTGTTAACAAACAGGGTCTAACAAGAAACTTTAACAAGCAGAATGTCTGGCAGCACTTCAATGCTCAGTAAAATCCTCATGCTGCTTAAGTCTTCTGATTATGACTTCTGTAAAGCTATCAGAAGGTCTTGTTTAGAAGAAGTCATTGATCATAGCCTCAAGTTCTTTAATTTGGTTTCAAACCGTGCTTCATACATTCTTTTCAATGTGGCATGTTTTAAAACTATGCCTTTGAACATGAGTTATGCTCAGTCATAAGCATTGTTGCAAACCTGTGTTTTTAAGCGTGTTCATTAGACCTTGCACTCAAATCGTTTTTTACACCCGTAGTTATAAGTTTTAGATCGTCTTTTCCTATGGAATCATCATTGCTTATTATAAAAAAATAGCTGAGCATCTTAACGACCAAATAAGTAAACTATATCATTGCATTTGATCGGATCCGAACCTCCACTTTCGTGATAGCTGCCTTCGATAAAGCTTTCTTCGACGCAATCGACGCTTATGTGTTGACTGTGTCATGTTGATGATCAACCTAATGGGTCATTACATTGACAAAGTCGCCCGATGGGTCTGCAAATTAGCTAATACTCAATAATTTACGACCAATATTTTCCTTGTAGATGGATTGCTTGGACGCACTATGGTTCCTATTCGTGACCTAATGGCACATCCAAGTTCACGTCAAATCATTCCTCTTAACGAAGAGACATCCAAACGTCGTTCCAGAGACAGTAGTACCGGTCGAAATAGTCAAGCAAGCATAACTGTTGAGGTAAGTATTCCATATCGCTGATAAATATCTTCATTTAATTTCTGTCGTTAATTTCAGATAAGTCCTGTTCTCAATTCAGGGACTTAAGTGTACATTATTATTGCTTTTATACATTCATTTGCTTCGCATATACTGTAGTTATATCGCTACATTGTATTTACTTAGATGTAGATTTGAAATAACGGACTTTTTGAGAAAGCTTTGGGCAGTGTGTGCACCCTCTTGCTTTCAAATCACTGATAGAACGGAATATGTCAAACGTAAGCGATTCTGCCGAAATCTACTGCCATCTCTCTCTTGTATATGGCTTCGATTTTACCGCCCTCAACAGATGCTTCAAATTTTGAAATCCCTCCAACCTTGTAATGAAAGAAGCACACCATTGGGTTAAAACTTGATTTGTTTTCATTTCGTATCATCAGGAAAGCGGTACGCGTGACTGGGTTAATGTTTCAGCGGTCCACTGATCAGTTCGAGACCGGATTGGATAACTACGAAGTAGAACTCCATACCATTATGACGAGAGCTACTGACACTTTCTTCCTAAATTCGCGCATAAATGGCTTAATAGCATGGATTTGTAGATCTTGACACGATGAATACAAAAATCAAATTCTTGAGTGTCACAGCCAGTTGCTTTCGGTTATAAGTAAGGTTAAAGGATTTCCATTGGAATCCAATGATAAAATTCAAGAAATACAGTATCTATGGACTGTGAAACACTTGGCAATTTTCGCACATTTTCTTTTGTGGAAAAGAAATTATTTATCAGAATGCCATGAAATTTCAAACATGATTGAGTTCTGAACATCAATTTCGATATAAAAGTTGAAGTGAGTCACATGATTCGCTATTTGATGTCTGAGAACCTCTACAAAATGAGTAAATTTCATGTTTTGACTTAATTTTGTCGATTTTACTCATTGGTAGAGGCTCTTAGACTCTTAGAAATAGTGAATCATGTGACTAGTTAGATTATCAAATAATTTGGTAAACAGTAGATTCTGCAATGAACATTTCTCACACCATATTATGTTCAACTTCAAGCTTTCTCTTCTAATTAAGGATCAAGCTCGGGGACCTATCATGAAGATCCACGACCTGTCATAACTTCTTCGATTTATCTGATAACCCCTGTGTGTTGTGAATTTTCAAAGCCTCGTCAATTTTAAATGAATGTCATAACTCAAATATTTCCGAAGGTGCAATTAACCATATAAATTTGTAAAGCAAAAACGTCATGTTTTCATTAGCTTCGCTTGTTCTCTCGCGTGAAATACAACAAGTGATGTGATATGATGATGCAATCGCTTCTAGCAGTAAATACAGTTCTATGACGCAATTTGACCGGATGCGCTAACTTCGCCATCTCAGTGATAAAATCGATATGAATGTGTATGTGAACATTTTTAAGTACAGATACAGTCCATAATAAAAGATAAAATAAGAAATGAATAAAGACAAAATTATTCTACAATGTAAGATAGAGCAGGTACGAATATTTGAAAATAACATAAATCAAAGAAAAAGACAGTATGCACAATTTTTAAATACACACAAGAGATAGAGTAAGTCAAAAGCCAGTTAGAAAAAAATCAAATGACATAACTACCAAAAGATAAGATTAGAAAACAACCCAATAAAAACAGCAAATGATAAAAACAATGATATGAAAAGTTACAATAATGCTAGATGTAATTACAAACTAAAACAAGGAAGAAAATAAAACAAATTTAAGTAAATAAATATAAGAATAAAACACAAAATGATAAACTGATATAATAAAATGATAAAAAAAATTTTCATTATAAATGAAATAAATAAAACAAAAAAAAAGGAAAGTAAATAAATAATATGAAATTACAAATAAAATGACTAAAGAAAAATGCAATCAGCACACTCTTAAATTCTGATTTCAAGATTTTCTTAAAATTGTCTTATTTTATCTGTTATTATGGACTGTATCTGTACTTTAAATTATTCAAATAAACATTAAAAACAATATATAAATAATATTTAAAAAACATTAAAATATTTGCAAATATTCGTACCTGCTCTATCTTACATTGTAGAATAATTTTTTCTGTATTAATTTCTTGTTTTATCTATTATTATGGACTGTATCTGTACTTAAAAATGTTCGCACACACATTCATATCGATTTTATCACTGAGATTGCGAAGTTAACGCCGTCTGCTACATTGGGTCATAGAGAAGCTGCTAGAATTACTGCTAGAAGCGATTGTATCATCAGTCAACACACTTGTTGTATTTCACCCGAGAGAACAAGCGAGGCTAATGAAAATATGACATTTTTAATTTACAAAAAACTCAAATCATCATAATCGTAGAGGTCGGATTGCCTGCTATCTTTAGTGTCTGTGCTTGAATAGCTTTGATTTGCGACCTCCATGATTAAAACTAACTGACTGGAAAAAGAAGTTCATATGTGAAACAATATTTCCTTCATCCCTTCATTAAACATGTATGTAGAGATGCATCATAAAGAGGATGAAGGATGGACAAGTTTTGAGAATTTCTTATTACTATGGGAAAATGTGTGTGCGAATTACTTTAATCATGTTAATGGATTTTTACCGTTAATTATTTCTACTGCAAGCATGAATGCGAATTATTTTACAGAAAAGTGCATTTATAGGTTATAATTTTAATAATATTTTTATTGACAGACTAATTATTATTAATAACATACTTCAGCGAAGAGACAATAAATAAGGAGCAAGAGTAAGTAAGTAAGCGACCTTTTCTGAAGCACCGGAGGCCATCAAGAAATGTCCATCGCTTTGATGCGTCACAACGCCCGAGCATTTCTATCTTTGAATGTAGCGGAGATTGGCAGACATGAATTGGGTCTCGCTGGGGCACCGCGTTACTTTGACTCTTAATCTATTGTGGTCCTCTTTTGTATTTTCTGCATCACATAGGTTTAGGTATAGAATTTGTTATTTCAGGACTTAGGCCTGTGTCCAGGAAGATGCAATATCTTATTTAAAGATATTAGTTGTCTGCATGAAATCCAACAAGTTGTGTAATTTCTGACAATAAAAACTTCCCTTCCATATATTTTTCAATAAAAAATATTCTAATCACAGTATAACACTATATCATTACATTGATTTTATAAAGTTTGATTTATAACAGTCGTACACTCCTATTGCGAGATATTTGCATTTCAAATTATAATACTCCACTTGTCGCACCCTGCAGTACTTGCGTGAAGGTACTTCTCACTGCACGTATACGTGCTTCACAAACTATTATTCAGTAGGGAAGAAAACATGAATACCTCGAACAGGTAGTACGCTCAAAAGTGATTGTTGATATTCTGCAAATCAATGAATTGCCGCTCACCTGCCTACAGTATGCAATTTTTGAATAACTTGGTAACACAACTTTTTTGTTTCTTTATGAAGTCATCTTCATGAAACCGAATGAAGCGTTGACGAATTAACTCTTGGAGACTTTTGACGTTGTTGACAGTGAGCGTGTCAAGTAGAAATCTGAATATTGATCTTTTTCTTCAATATACGTACTTTATGTAGTTATTTGGCTTACAATAATCAAGTGCTTTTAGAATAGGACAACGGTTATAAAAGCAGATCTTCTCCGACGTTGCTCGGATAACCTAGCTTGACTGTTTCCTGTTAAGTTGAAATCCACATTTACTACTGACTATCTGCTCCTAATGCTGAGTATCCACGTCTCTAATGAGCATAGTGATAGAACTACAGCGAACTTTTGAGGAATATGATTCATTATGTGCACAGTAATATTGGATTTGAAAAGATTTTAAATACACTGGCCTATATTCAATGAATTGCCTTTCTTTTCTACAATGTCTTTGTATTCTGTAGTGTCTTTCAAGTGCGATTTCCACAATTAAAGTCGTTGCGAATGACTTCGATTTTATAAAATTATTCATCTTCATCGACACGTAGATATCATGGATTTGGCAAGAGTCGCAAACTTGCGTACAAATCATTTATAAACAAAATGAACTAAAATCAGTTTTCTCTTTATTTACATTTACGATGGATTAAAGCCGTTCGTTCCGTTCGTTTGTAATCTATACCAATAAGTAACAATGCCGACTGCTTTTCGACCGAACGGAACGGGTCGTTTCCAGTATCACCAATCATTTATATAAGTGGCTTCACATTTGTTGCACGTTATCAAATATACCATATTCTTTATGCAACATATACCTCTGTTTCTATTTGTGGCAACAAGTATGAAGCGATTTACATCGGCGAGTCTCAATGCGCATCAAGAAGAAGAATTCATCAACATCTGGATAAAAAGGACAGTAATGTATACCATAATTTTCTCTTGAAGCGCAAAATCATTCCATCAATAAATGTCATTACAAATGAAATCCCCTAACGCAATTTCAGAGACGTTTGCGAAAGAAATACTGCAGAGAAGAAATTTATCACAAGAATTTAGACAAAGGTTAATACCATGTTGTCCGCATAGTTTTCTTCCGCTTATTCGTGCTGGCTTCTGTCTGCTACTTTATGATGTCGATAACTTTTAACATCGGAATCATGCAAGAAACATTCGAATATATAGTCCAATACGACGTACAAGATCTTGTCTTATTGACCGTGTTATTCTTTTTTCAAAAACTATTTATTTGGTTTATATAATATGTATTATTATACAGTATATATAAATAAACGTCTAGTCTTCCTTATTTGACACGCAACGTCTCATCAAAACTTCAACAAAGCTTTAACAAGATTACTCGTTCAGTTTTCGGATGTCGTTTTGAAGCGCATCCCTCCTCAGTCGGAATAAATCCACCTTTGTCAAATCAGGATTTCGGTGAAGCCACTCTATTGTACTTGCGTCGACGCGTTTTCGTGAGATCTGTGCATCCTACTTCTATCTTTTAGCCCTCGCCAAATGGGGTCCCGTACATTCTTTTGATGTCACTTGGTGTCGCTTGTCATCACTAGCAAGGTTTTACATCCAGTACAAATTCATTCAACAGTTTGAGATTACTTTACCCTGGCATGGTTTCCGAGAGGAATATGAACCAATCAGATGTGTAGAACAGACTCGAATTCATTCGAATGACGAAATATTCAGACTCTTTGAATCACACATCGGATTGTCATGGTTAAAAGACACAGACTGGGTTGTTAAAAATGTTTTTTTCAGAAATGTGTGATGTTTGAAGGATCATCAAAATTGACGGAGAAATCATCACAGAAATCCAGTTGATAATCGAACTCATTTTCACTGAATTATTGAACTTAACCCTTCCATTTTTAAATTATTTTCAAAAATAAAGCGACCGTACTAGGCATCGCACGGGGTTCGGACAATTGCCATTAGAAGCGCATTGATATTCTCGTCCGGCACCCCTTCAGCGACCACGCCAGGCAGCCGCTGGAGGCGATGCACCCTCATCACAGTCTCGCTAGCTGGTCCATCAATAAGTGGCGCAATCCGTGGAGTCACCGTCCGCCTTCGAGGTTGCACGACTTCATCCCAGAACCGGATACTAACGTCATGGGAAAAAACTTGCCGCGGAAGCCCTGGGTACGATTCAGTCGTCTCTGGACCGGGTTCGGCCGCTTCGGCAGTTCTCTACACCCTGGGGACTGCGCGATACCGCTGCCTGTGTCTGTGAGGCAAACGAGGAGACCCCGGACCACTTTATTTCGGGCTGCTCTCTCCACCGTGCCCCAAACAGCATGGACGGACTAAGAATTCTGGACAATGCAACACTGAACTAGCTACGCATGACGACCTTCAACATCTGATTCCGCTGTCACACGAAAAGAAGAAGAATTGCAAAAATGAACTTTCACTTTCCTAACTCTAATTTACAGAATTACATGTGAATGGAAAATTTCTAGGTTTATTTCCATCGACAATTATTGACTTCAGGTAGAGAAAAAAGAGAATCTCGCAACAATGACGCCAACGCTGATACCTCTAGACAAAGACGAAGGTGAAAGTTGATGAGATTATCCGTAGAAGAAATTTTAATAGCGAAGTTGCAAGATGAAATCCATAAACTAATTAAGTTTTCACGGGTGTCAACTTTGGGAAACGAATATTCTGTAATGGAAACTTGCACTGTCGAAAAGTTATGAATTATATGCCTACTCTTATGATGTCCAGAAATAAAAATGTTCGATGAGACTTGCGCAATTTTTGATTTCTATCACGTGCGAAGAGGTTTGTTATAAACGTGTTTTCATTCTCAAAAGTCTGGAAATATTTAAAATGTAATTGTTACAAATCTTGAGACTAACCTCTGCTTTTTTCCGATTTTACACTTCCGCGATTAACACAAGTCATTTCAGGCTTCGATACATTCAAGCATTTGACTTTCGATCAATTGAATTCAATCTTGTGGAGTCTTTCTTTAGATGACTCGGCTAATAGTTATAACACCATTATATGTGGACTTCAGTGCCTATCTGATCATCAAATCTCTTTTGATTATACTCATAAATCACTCATATAATCGGAAGCCACAAGGCGTCGATGCATGCTATCACTTTATTTTTAGAGGTACTGTTAAAACCAACCCAAGATCCAATCTGCGCGACAGTTGAATTTCCGATACTCCATTCGATGTCTTTATAAAGATACTTCATAAAGATGATACTTGTCGTAACATGTAATGAATGGCGCCTGCGTGAAGCGCCTCAATCTCGGATGCTACATTAAGTGATTGCAGAATGCAATCCGCCCTCACCGTGCGTGCGTTAAAGCAGTGTCTTCCTGGCTATTTCACGCTCTCAACAGATGGTCGGGTGGCCTTGTGGTTAGAGGGTATGCTTGCACGTCCACTAGCTCGAACGTCGCTGGTCCGAACCTACCCACGACTGATGACGCCCAACGGGCCGAAACATCTGCGTGGTGGCTACATCTTTTGAGACTCGATAAAAGTAATTTTATGTTGAAAGGAAATATTGTTGATCGTGAATATTTACAAAAAGCACTGAAAGCTGCCGCTACTTTCCCATTCGCAACCACTGGAAGCCGCCATCGTTGTCATGACAACGCGTGTCCACGACGTGGCACTGTTTTCAGTCATTATTATTATAGTGTCGGATTTCTATGTTTTCAGGAATAAGTCAAATGCAATGGGACTCCTTATCATAATATTACCACAGTCCTCCAAGAACCCCGGGTATGTATCAAAGTGCTTAATGCAGCTGTCTTAATTTCAGTTTCTCTTTTTGCGGCCTGAGAACTCCCCATCCATGATCCATCCAGTTAAGGCCGTCCAGAATGAATCTGTGCCTCCTTCCGTGCCATTGCGCGATCGTCTGGCCTCTCAGACGTCTTCATCTTCATCCTCATCAGCTACATCTACCTCATCAGCATCAACTCTTCCAACACCTCCCCAATCCAAAGAGGAGAAGCCTCAAGCAGTCGTCATCACAACGAGTAAGTTAGATGTATTCTGTGGATGGTGGTGCTGATGCAGTCAAAGTGTTTTCTTTGTTTTGTAGATGGTTCTGAAGCAATTGTTACCTCTCGGGATCTCCTCAACTTTATGACACCCCCATCCACTATTCAAACACTGCCTTCTGCTCCCAACCCGTCCACAAAAGGTGAGTTCTCAGTCGCATGAGGAAAAATTCGATCAATCCGGTAGCCCAAGCATTGTAAAGTGGAATAAAGTTGTAAAATAAAATGATCTTTTCACCGAATTCTTCGGATACTTGCCGCACTCTGGATTTTATGACGAATGCGATGCGGACTCGTGTCATGAAACGCCGTGGCAATGCCTGTGTTCAGAACATCCTTGAAACATTTATGTTCGGTCATCAGTCACCAAAAGTGTTTGCTGTTTGTCTCTTTGATCAATGAAGACGCAAAGCGTCAGGTCATGTTCTGAATTCCACTTGGTAGAACATGAGCTGATCCAGAAACGATTAATAATCGTCTTTTGTAAACAGTGACATTTCCTTAAGTGTGGTTTCCATTATCATCGCTTTGTCACACAGCATCTATCTATTATTTTCTCCGTTTGGCCTACTGGGTCAAGTGTCATAATTTTCCGCATCGCCAAACTACTGAAAATGTTTTTCGTTTGATCACTACACTGAACGACATCACTCTCTCCAAACGGTCGTCTCTGTCTGGTCGATGGCTATTTATATGAGAAAAGTGAGACGACGGTGAGCTATTTTTAGTTCAGGAATCCAAGTAACACAAATGACTGAGTACCGGCGGTGTGATCGCCCAAGTAATGAATATGTTCTTCTTGACTGAATGAGTTAGACTTCTCCGAAGTCCCCAAACAGTGGCGATGCAGCAATGTAAGCGCACGTACTTAGCTTGGCCATAGCGTGACCAAGCTCCGAAGCGATGTTAATGGAAGCTAAGTTTATAGCTGTAGCGTAAAAGTTTGTGCAGCTCAAAACTTTGTGGAGAATGGTGATACAGCATAAGTACGCGTAGGTTTAAATTACGAATGATCCTGGGAACTTATTTGTTTTCTCCCTCCACGTTTTTAATATTGTCTGAAATCCGCAAAAATGGGTCAATCGGTAAAAAAATCAGGTGCACACAGATGAGGATAATTTCTACGAGCTTACGAATACTTATGCAAACTGGACAAGTGCAGAATGAGAGACGATGACTTTAGTTGAAGTGCAGCAATGTCAGCCGCTGATCTGACTTTGTTCGCACTGCAAGCTGTGAACCGCAAATATCCGCTAAAATTAGTTTCACTGTTTTTTACAGTCTGAAATGGAAATATCCGAAAAAACAGACGCTGTTTATCTGAAATTAGCGGATTTTAACGGTTACGTCATCGATTATCAAGTGGTGACGTCATCATTTTAACAGATGTTTACGGATAATTTCTGTGAAGTTTTTCTATTAAGTTGAACGGTTATTTTAGCGGTTTTTAACGGTGAACAGTTTATTATGTAGCCTCATCGTCTGAGCAGATAGTACTTGAGGTCACCAAAGTCATTTCTTGATAACGCGTGCAGTGATAATGACCAGGCCACATCCCTTACACTAATATACTTAACTCAAAATAGGTTTGGTATGGTAGTGCACGTGGGAAGATTTTAAACAGCAGTGGATGAGAAGAAGACGCCAGAGAACCATGTACGAACACGAGTAACAATAATGTCGAACACGCGAAGTGAGATCAAACTGTTGTATCGCTACATATCTCGTTGTCGCCTCTTTGATTGTCCGACTTGTATTAAATCCTGTGTGTGGGTAGAAAATATCCTCAGCTACGTGCATCTGAAGTGTTGCGATGAATGGTTTATTTTTACCGATTTTAGACAACTTTAACCCATAAGTACCTGATCCTGGTCATGAACCATGAATGAACGTGCTCTGGGTCCTTTCAAGATTCCGCTCGCCAGTGCCGTATGCATTTGTCTCGCTGTGAAGGTTTCAGGACTATCGAATGGCAGTTACTGCAGTTGCGTGATCTGGACGTGGAATACGTACATTTATTCTGAAGGTGAAGTTAGTCCACACGTGTGCACTGCGCATTTTGTGCCGTCACACCTGAGTTATCGGTGCTTTAGTGTCAGTTTCCCAATACTATATGCAGATGCACCTAACGCTGTCGTCCAATTGGATTTCTTACGATCTCCCAAAAGCAAGACATGCCTATGGTACTGTCGGGGTAAATTAGAAAAGAGTCCTTGTTCAGTCATTTGATACATCACTGAAATGCCACAACCACAAACCACAACTGATAAACATTTGAAAGAAAGAATCCACCCATTAAAAGGAGCCTCTTATTGGCATGACTGCTATAAGTGTTTGCAATTTCACTATTTTTCATCTTTTCATGCATGCGTGTAAATACACGCAACACGAATTTTCAACTTCTTATTTTATATGAAAGGAAATATCCGTGTGTTTCTTTCGACTGTTTTATTGAAAATATATATAAAAGGAAGAATAATATTCTAAAACTTAAATTTTCGGCGTAACCTTTAGCATGGATGTCAAGCAAACTGTCGTTCAACAAAACACACAGAATGAGCATTTATTGGTGGACCATGAATTTCAGGAGCTTTCTTGAACTTCTTTGAACTTCTTTCTTGAAAACTTCTGTGAATAATGTGCCTTCTCACTATATGTTTGCAGCATTGACCGCTACCGTCAATTAAATCACTTCTTCTTCAAATGTAATTCCTCGATCAAAAAGCTTCTTACAACAGCGAATTCACCAGACCACCCTCTATTCGATATAGTCCCGAGAATCCGTCGAAATCGAACAATAGTCCCTTTCTCATATACAACCCGACGACAAAATTGTTTCACAATTATTTCCTCCATCATATATAATGATCTAAATGGGCAGCATGCGTGTATTCTGTGATCAAAGTACTTTATTAACTTTACTTGACTTACCTTCTACGTTTACCTGTCATCACCATTTTGTGATCAATGTGCTTGGTTTTGATTCCTCTATTTTTCCAAATATAAGGTTATTATTATTATTATTATTATTATCATGGCCTTTTAAGTGCTGAAATACAGCAGAATTCTCCTTACTTAAATGTTCTTTAACACGCGAATGTATTGTACTTGCCGATTCATTGGCATAAAATACACTAGGAACACGTCTGACAAGTGGTCTTATAGACACAAATTTGAACATTACACGTATTGGGATATGATTCACATTTACAAGTCTCACAATTTTTGTGAAAGCATCTATTTTGCTGCTTTTGTAATTTATGATGCAAAGGCATATGTTTATAGAAAATTTTAACATGTTTCTGCTGAGATCTCTATTCAAGGTTCACAAATAAATGCTCATCTTGTGTGTTGAAAGATAGCTTGTTTGACTCCCCTGCTGAAGGCTACGCCGAAAATTTGGGTTTTGGTACTTAAGTTTTCTCATTATCTGTGTTTTTAATAAAACGGTCGAAGAAAAGAGATTATGCTATTTCATAAGTTATACTCCCTTTTTCTCCATGACTGGACCTGAACTACAAGCGAAGTATTGGAAACAACAAATTTCAACATCAGCAGCATCAGTTATTAACTTAAAGATAATTCCCTTTATGGCTATTTTTTTTGAGATTGCTTTCTTAACAATGACTGCTTTCCGGATCAAATTCGGAATATATCTTTAGCAGGTCCTCGGGTAATTGAATCCTATCAACTTGTCGGACAAGAAGAAAGTTTTCAAGTTCGGATACAGCCATTGACCCCCGAAGTGGAAAGGTATCGTGCGCGAGTAGATTCCAAACCGGTGGTGAATGGAACATTTCCAAGGGCTGGAAAGCCATCCGGAGCGGAGAATGTCTGGAGGACAGTCAAGCCGTCTCCAGAAGTACAGGTGAATTCCAGACCGACTTCAGGGATTGAGACGGACCGTCGAGTGATGAGTGCAAGACTATCTGAATCGGAACTGAATCGTCCCCAAGACAAACCTAGACAGACTTCAGAAGTGGAGGTGTTTATCTCATCAGGAGATGTAGACCAACCCTCCATTAATTCCAGACCGTCCAATGCATCAGAGGTAAAATTCTCGTGCTAAAAACTCAGGCCAACTTTGTTCCTTTAGTGATGGTAGACGAAATGTGTAGAAACAAATTGAAAATGCTTCCTGCAAAAGAATGAACTAGTCGGAAAGATCTTGAAACTTGTATCATGTTTTGATGATGTAACCAATGCTAAACTATCATTAAATTTTCATTTTTCAGCAGTCAAAGTTGTTTAGAGATGCAAGTGCCAGCAGGGTGGGAACAGTAGAAATTACATTGTAGAGTTTAATATCTAAAGAGAATGATGTAGGGAGAGGCAAATATGCTGTAAAAAATGCTGCAATATTCGCCTAAATATTCCCCAAAAATATGCGAAATATGCTCTTATAATTATTGCATAATATCCACACACTTTGACAATTAAATGAAAAAAAACAAGTTGTATTCCATTAGTTCATATATCTCAAATAAAAACTGCAAGTATACGTATCATGCACTATTCATGCAAGAGTTCATGATTATAATGTACAATGAGATGATACTTCAAGTTTTCCTCAGTCAAATTAGAGCGGTTGCTCCTGAAGAAAGCTTTGAATCGGCTAAATGAGCGTTCAACATCTACGCCTGTGAGCGGGGCAAATTTCATCGCCATGGTCCTCTGCATGGATTGTTCATCTAAAGATTTGGTATCACCTCGCAATTTCTTCTGGACATCATCGACTTCTTTGTAACCTGGATTCTTCGTCAAGCGTGCTTTCAGTTTGTCTAATGCTTCTACAGCTGATTCACCTGAATCTGACAGGTTTTGCCCCAATGATTTGATAATTGCCAGAGATTCGCACAATTGAGGACCGGAAGTTTCTAACTGTGTTACACGGCTTGAGAATCTTTTGAAATGCGCAGTAATAACCAAAAGATCGCTGCACAACGTCGGATCATTGAGAAGAAGCTTGGCTTCCTCGATACATGCAGAATCATCTTCCAAGTTGATAATAAAGTCTTTCAATTTTGCGAAATGTTCAGCATGATAGCATACACAATCTAGCCATGTTCCACATCGAGTTACGACGGTTAAATCGGTCTTGCCTGTCTCCTATTTTCTCCATGCTTTTCAGCAGTATAGTTGATTGTTTCGAAGGTCTCTTAACTGCATCGCTATGAATCTTAGTCTTCAAATGCTGTTCAACCTGGCTTCGCTTCTCAGCCATGACATTTTTGTCACATGGCTTACAATGAAGAACTTTTCCGTCAGTGGAGAACACGTTTGATCCGAATTCAGTCACGAAGTTTCGAAGACGGACGGCCGTAGAAACCTTCACCTTAGGCATTTTCACTCCGACGAACAGTGACAATGAATAGCTTGGGTGATGCGAATCTAACTCCATCAACGGCTATCACTCACCATTAGCCGATGAAAAAGGAGGGAAGATTGTAAACCTCTTGTAAACAAATCAGCAGCTGAGATGGAAGAACTAGTCAACATCACAGTTAATATGTACTTCAATAATCACTCACAGCTCACAAGAATTTTCTTATTCAGTATCCTATCGATGTAAATATTGACAATACTCAATAATATGCTCGAATATGCTACTATGCTCATTATATGCATTTATATGCGTTTATGGCAAATAATGGCGAAATATGCTTATATATGTTAAATTCATATTTGCCTTTGCGTAATGATAAGTATTCAGTCAATAAAAGAAACCAACACCCTTGATTCTCGGAATGCTCTCTACCGACCAGGAATAGAGCTGAAGTCCGCGGTGGAGAAGATCTCGCACTTTCCTCACTGAAGTGACGCAGGCGAGGAATCAAGAATGTTATTGTCTTAATAGTTGTCATTCTCTTTAGGTATTCAATGTACTGCGACAGATCTTTGTTGCAAATCTGTTGTAGAGTTAAGTAGAAAAGATTGATCGAGGTATGTCTGCTGGTAAATAGACTGTCAGACTGTTGTTGTTGACATAGGCATGAAAAAAGGTCTCTGGAAAATCAGGCGGCTGGAAAAGCTTGTAGAAAGGATGGAAAAACAGGTAGATATTGTAAGTGGTTTCAGCAGAGATAAAGAGAAAGATGTTTGTTGGAATCTCCTTCAAGACTAACCTTTGCATTTCTTAGTTGTTTGCTGTCGCACTGATCTGCCCTACATGTTCATATATCCTAGAATATATCAATGACGATTTTTTAGTGAATTTACTTTCGTTATTTATGATGCGTCGTGTTAAGGCCACTTAACTCTGACTTTAGCTACATGTGCAGCAGAAAAGTGCGCGACTGTCACATGTTTGGAAATTAACATAAAATAGCTATGAAGGCATGTGAACTGCAAATACAGTCACTAATTTGTATTATAAATAGCAAGCGCATAGTGAAACAAAATACTTTTGAATGTTGCTTTGAGTCCTGGAGCCAAAAGCTGACATACAGCATGAAGTTTGATCTAGTCGTTGAATTGCGACCGGACTGTCAGTGCAGAAATGAAGTCATGTTCGGTCTAATGAGAAGTAGATAAACGTCATAAGGAGATCGTATTCATAATTAGTTACGCAGCACATGAACTGCACATGTAAAAATAGCCTTTGCGTGGTTTGAAATACCAGGAATCCTGACTGCTTTGGTTGCTTAAACAAATAGTTGATAAAGTGCTGACATAAGATGTTGCAGTCGTGTGAATGTTATGGGGATGGTCGGTGGTGACAATTAATTATGTTGTGAATTGAGGTGAGCTGTGATGAGAGTTCGATAGAGATTATATTGATTGTTTGGTTGATCTGGTCGAAATGGTGTATGCGGGTTGGGAATCCCAGGCACTGGCCGCACTCCATACACTTGCTGTCATTGTACCGTACCTTATCTTGCTCTCAGGTGCAGGGCGCACGGAGTCTGGAGTACTCGTCTATCGAGACGTTCGAGATCCTGTCCAGGTGGCTCTCAACGAGCTAACACACCAACAAGCTGGTGGTGGAGGATTGCCAGGAACCATCATCATTCAAAACTTCGGCCTTCCTCGAACGGTATTCCTCTCCGTTCAGTAGAGAGTTTTGTGTGTTTCCCGCTTTAAATGTTGTATTAGCGGAGACAGATGATAAACCCCTGCTTTAGTTCACGCTTTCGTGTTATATTGCTTTCTTTGTTTTTTGTTACCTTAATATCGAAGACTGTTTCAATTCACTTGACTGATTCTATGACATTTAGATAACAATTAAAGCCATTGAACTTCAATTATCAAAGAATGTCGATAAAGATCAAGAGATGAGGCTTGATTATCCATGTGTAAACTGCATCAGTGATTACTATTTATACAAACGAAGAATTCCATAACTTGAAAGGATGAACATTTGTCGGCATTCTTCACAGAGGACTTACTCGTAAAGCCTTTTGGTCAATGAAGGATTATGTATTCGATTATCTACCTCCTCACGTAGATAAGTGTCCCAGACGCTAAATGTTGCAGAAATTCGGCGTTGATGAAAGTAAAATGTTGAGCATTGTAAAACATTGTTGGAATGATGTCTTGTCAGTTCCTATTTACTATAAAAGTTTTCGAAGGTACGATACATTAGAAGAGATAAACATCCCATCATTCTGACCACGAATCAGTAACAATAAATATCATGATTCCGCCTTTCTGGATAATTTTATAAATGTCCTGAATATGATGGTATTGTTTATTAATAGCACTAAATATATGTTATAACTTACATTATTGATGGGCGTCAAAATAAGCGCACAAGTAATGAATTATTTTCTTCACACAACTCAAGGACATTAATGTAATGTTCTAGTTTTTACAATCGATAATTTCTGTGTAGGCTTCAACAATGAAACCACATCTTATAAAGATTATTTGATGCCTCGAATAGTCCGGCAGCAAGAACTAGTTTCTGCAGGGAACGAGGCCGAAAATAAGACTTTCACTGAATGATGTACAACATATGTCTATTACGAATCCGCGCGTTTGCCGAGTTCTCCCCTTCTTGTCAGACAGGATAAAAAAACACAGGTTAATTCGATGTGACGCAGATTGAAGTTTTTGTGAAAATGAAATTTTCTATGTTTTCTCTGATTAAGTGAAAAGTGCAAAGTCTAGAACCATAATTTTTGAGATGGAATGTCTTCAGTCATTTCTTATCATATTATGGAACATCTGTCTATGAACTAAACACAGTCACATTTGGCAAGCCTCCTAGCGTCGACAAACACAAGCATTCTGAGCAATTTAATCCATATTTAGCACATTCTCGCATACATCGACGATCAGAAACATGATAGTATAACATACACATGGGAGGAAATTACCTGAAGACATTCCATGCAGAAAGTTATGACTCTCGACTCACTTTTCACATAACAAAAAAACAGAACATTTCATTTTAACAAGAAACGTCAATCTACTTCCCATTGAATCAACATGTATTTTTCATTGATCCTGTCTGACCAGATGAGGAACCAGGTAGAACTCGGCAAACGCGCTGATCCGCAATAGGCATATGGTGTTCATCATTCTGTGAAAGTATCATTTTCGGCCTCGTTCCCTGCTGAAACTCGTTCTGGCTGTCGGACTATTGCATCAAATTGTTTGTCTGAGGACAGGTACCAAATTATTTCATGTGAAATCGAATTTTGAGGTACTTCTAATGAATTGTGATTTCGAAATGAAATAATCCCTTTAGTGGAATTACAGGATTTTCCATTTGTAAAGCATACAACGACATTGTTGATATTAGAAATTAAAGCTTACCAGAGTTCTTATTGTCGAATGAAAAAAAAAAATAATTTGCTATCTGTGATTTTCGTTCGACGCACAGTATATAATAATAATTACTATAATGATAGGCATTTTTGAAATGCTAAGTACGATGACATCATTTGCGTTTCTATTCACATATAAAACATAAAATTCCAATCAGAAAGAATTTTTTTATTGAAAAGAACATGAAGCTTAGGTTTTTCAAATAGGTTTTCAAGATTTTAGTGCTTTTTAAAACATTGCTTCAATGTAAGAGCAAGCAAGAGAACATACGAAATGATCACGAAATGAGAGTGCAGTAATAAGTGCGATATCATAAATGTATAATCCAAATAATCACATTCTAAGCAATGAAAGTATCGCAACACGATTATTCGAACACAGATTCATTGTAACACGATTCGCAATTTCGAGCTTTTCCAAATGGATGACTTCTGTTTACTTGCTAGACTTATGATGCCCTCGGTCAGCCCTAGTCACGTGTCATAAGAAACCGTTTGATGCGATTGACCAGCCCTGGGGAATATCTAGTTCTCTACGGGATGACTCGGTTCCACCGATAGTCAGGTTGGCCTTCGAAGACGTCTCTAATTATCAAATGATTGAACTGAATTGAGTTATGTCAATGTCAATGAATGTTGGTGTTGGTTGATGTCATGTTCATGCATACTGAATTTCACTGTTGGGATCCACTCCATGTACATACTAGCTTGCGAGATCTCTTTGGTGCTCCTCTGGACTAACCCATAACCAATCGGTGGTCACTTTTTTGGACAGTAAACATTTTCTATGCTGTGGATCAGACCGAAGTGCCATGCAGCTGTCAGCCCACGTTCTTCAACTCTTTTCTCTCCTCAGTCTCAGCAATCATCATGTTCAATAAATTACACATTATTTTGAAATCAATGATAATGTATGTAGCTATTAATTTAAATCATTTAAACACATAAGTGTACTTGATCTTATTATGTTCAATTTGAATTTCAAATGTGAGAAGAATACAAATAATACAGGAGCTTCATATCTTGCTCAGATCTGATTTGGCTAAAGCGCGATGGTGTTGCTGTTCATGATGCTCGGCACCAGCTGACGAATCCAAAAATTTTACTACATGTCGTATATTCAGCTCAGTCGATGAAAGTTCATTGTACCACAATTTTCGTTTTGTCTCTCTCGCGATGGGATATTGCGTTAACGAACGAATTCCTCCCTCACGTAAGTCAAACATGATGACGAACTCAGATGGTTATGAAGATGAATGGAGACGGATTGAGTGTCTTGAGAAGGTCACAGCGCTTTCACGGTCACATATCTATGTGTTTCAAATATGTACTTGGAAATGATGTGTAGGGCGCGTACTAGCGGAAAGTAGATACCTCGATCGAAGAATCGAAGATGAAGTTCAAAAATTTTCTCATTTACATGACTGGTTTTAATCATTGGTTTTATTGTTTTTATACTTAGGGAATTATCACTTAGATTCACAATTGCAGACTATCACGAAATTACTTAAAATGCCTCTAATAGGGATTTACTTTCTCAATACCTCGAAGCTTAACCTAGTCTGACATTTCGTAGCCTTGGATTATGGTTGCGTCTTTTGATACAATAATTTGTACAATGTCTTGGATCTAATCTCGATTCATCACTTGCAGTGATTTATTTTATAATCACTGATAATATGATAAAAATAATAATATAAAATAATCATATTTTTATATGTTTCAACACTACAATTTTCGATTGTCATGCTTTCGTGAAATTGTGGGTCAGTTCGGGAGCCTTTCATAAAGTTTCTCTTTCATGAAGAGTTTGGATAGAAGAACCCCATGTATTTCCAATAAGGGAAATGTCGAGTGTAGGAGAGTCTGTCTCTTTCTTCCTCTCTGACTGAAAAAGAAAGATGAAAGTATCGAAAGTCACCTGAACGTCTGATGCTTCTCTCAAGAGGTAGATTCATATACATGTACTTGACCTTGCAGCGTCAATATCATTACTTTCTATAAGTCAATATCGAGATGAGTTTTTAGACTTGGGAAACCGAATATTCCGTCAGGTGTTAAGCCTCTATTTCTGAAGTTTTTTTGAAAGACAGTGGTTCTCTGCTGCTATGATCAGTCACAAGATATCGTTGACTAAAATTCAAAAGCAATGTCATCAGGTAGGGAAAGTGTTCACCGCGAAATTTGTATATACTTTTTAGTTTACTCACTTAGCAATGTTATATTTTGTTTTTTTGTTTGATAGGTGAAATATTCCATTGTGGCAATGTACTTCCCACTCGTATTTTAAGGTTGCAATGACTGAATTGCAGTTGAATCGTGCTGAGGTGTTATACAATCACTTGAAAATAATTGAAGTTGAAAACAATCAAGTAATTCCAAATATTTAATGACAACAGCCAAGTAATTGCAATTTTTCATGACAACACAGCCAATTGGTTGTAATTATTCGATGACAAATGGCCAATTAATTGCAATTATTCAATAACATCAATCAGATTATTCCAATTTTTATATGACCGCAACCGATACATTGCAATTATTCGATGACAATGGGTAATTATTTATAATTATTTGATAGCAGCAATGAATCTGCACCTAATTTTCTATGAGAAATCAATTATTGATTTAGTTATGAGCAATTAGTTCTAGTTAATTTCAAATCAACAAAGTTTGGCAATCTCGGCGTTTCGGTTGGGTGGCGCCATCGAATCTAAGTACATGGTCGTGTCTCCATCTTCTAGAAAACTCATAACCTTCAACCACATGCATTCGATCTTAATTATTTGTCCCGTACTGTATAATAATACTGATTCAATACTAATCAAAATGTACTTCTCAATAATCACATCGTTGCACATATCATGTACTTCTCACATCAGTTATGATACTATTATCCATACATTTTCCAATAATTATCTTCCTACTTAGAGCGGAGGACAGCTACTCGTACTTGTTTTGGGAAATGTGCATGCTTTTGGAATGAATTTGACAATATTCTTAGTGTTTCACGTTATTATAAACTCAATGTTCAAAGTGCAAAAGACATGAATAAGAATTTAAATACCCGCCTTTTTTACTGATGCAGTGTTTATTCAGAAACGGGTGTCTGATGCCCTCTATAATAATGTCATTCGATCGTTAAAGTGCTGCAATCATCAATCACAGAATAATAAGTTCATCTGAAAGCATGTTCACCAGTATATTGGTATATTATCTTGAATTTAGCTCTTATTTGAATCTCCAATTCTCTAGATTGTATACATTTTGTATGAGAAGAGATTAATATTTAGTTACATGGGCTTGTTCTCAACTATTTGTTAAATAAGTTTTGAATTACAATTCCAGTGGATTACGAATTCTCTTTCTTAATGTTTTCTCAATTTATAGATATCATTTCCAGCTGTAGTCTACTCTTATTGACAGCATTGAGGATAGTAGAGCAGCATTAACCCTTAAGGAAATTTGAGAAATAGTTTTAGTAACAAGATTTTTTTAAGGAAACAAAAATTCCAATACTCGACGCAAGGTTTATTATATACGGACGAGGTCTTCCGAGTGCAGCTCATCATCAGACACAAAATCTCATTTAATTCATTATTCAAGGTCAGAATTATTATATTCATTATATTATATGCAAAGATGCAACGCCGGTTTTTCGATAGCTCAATTACTATGTTACGAGACACACCATGCTCATCGTCCATTGTTGTTGTCGGACGATCTACAGTAAAGATGTGAGGCAGACGTGTAGCAGATGTTCCTGACACGAATCCGATCTTACGAACTACAGGGATTAGCGTGCAATATAAATGGTGTTTTGAATCACTAAATTGAAATTGGCGTTCGTGAGCAATCAGTTAATAGTTAATTGCATTTTTATACCGTCAATAGATATAAATTGCAAATACTGGGCAATCAATTAGTTGACATAAAGAAATTGAAGTTCAATTTTTAATGGATTTTTGGCTGAAGAATCGTAGACATTCACGAAAGAGACATTGGACACAGTTGGACATTGTACACACATTTGAAGTATATTTTCGTTTCAAATGTAAAAAATGAAGCTTTTACGTCAGTACTCCCTATACTTGGGGCTTGGACGGTGCTGACATAGTCAGACTAATGGAGCGTTGTATTACTTTTTGTCCGGATGCCCTTCCTGCCGACTTCCAATGACACCTTCGGGGCTCGACCTCTGGACCAAAAGATCGCCAGGTCAAGCACTAAACCACTGTGCCACGGAGACCACATTCACGGGACTTACATTTAACTCGTGTCAAATGTAAGCGATTTGAAAATGTTCATGTCGTGTCGTGAACGAAGTGTAAAACTGACCGTGCTCGTGTTATGGCTTTAGCACTTACTGTGGTGTGCAGGGAAAATTTTCAACGAACGCAGACCACGAAGCTGCATGGATCTAACAATGTGAAGCTGAAATGCTTGTGTGAATTAAAGAATGATGAAGAATGGACTATTTCTCCTTCAACTGGAGCCTGCACTCACGGGTTAGTACTCAGACAATGTCCGGAAACAAGATAATAATTCGAACCAATGGTTGTTGAGCTCACATCTAAAATCAGCATTGATTTCATCAATCATGCGCAGTAAATGCTATCGTCTTTTTTAAAAAACATCTTGGGAGCAGGTTCACCCAAATGGAGCTCCATTCAAAAATATAGTAATTCCAACTTTCCTTCCTATTACAGTGATTGAACAATATAGTAAAAAGTCATTCCTATGACGTTGTGTATACCTACTACAGATTTCTGAAGAATTATGAAGTAATTTAAATCATTTAAAGTTGTCAAGTGAACGTGAACCTACATAGAACTTCAGACATTGGAGAAAACCTCCACTATGCACCCAGAAGGATTGTGTTGTTTCTTTGTGCTTTGATTTTTTTGTTTTCTTTGTCTTCGTTTTATTAATTTCTTCAATTTTTAAGTTTTGGATAACTTATTAACTTTTGTCATTTAAGATTGTTCAATGTCAGTGTTAAACACCTGTGTGACGCATTTGAATTTGTTTCATTTTGATCATTTGAACCATTCATCATCATTTTAATTAAGTTTAAGTACTTTTATAGACTGCACAAAGAGCATAAATCTACATTGATTTCATCCAATCTCCATGCCAGCTGGCTGGTTTATTGAATATTGACAGTACCAACATTACCTACTTGATGTACCGGTTGTCTGCAGTAAATGAAACCCTTTAATTTTAATCCTTCATGTGTTCCTAATGATGACAGCATGAATGACGACAATAAGTATGATTAATCTTTATCGACTGATATGCCATGCTTGTTATAGAAGTTGTTCTTTGTCTATCCCCTCTAAAGCTGATAGCTCTCGGATCTACAGCCACAGCGACTTAACTCTTGTCTCTGACCTTCGGTCACACAGTTAACTGCGCTGAAATTCAGTGTGAATGTAAGTTGGTTTCAAGATTGCGCATTCCTGATTGTATCAGCCTACTTGTATCAGGATTATATGAGGGCTTGTCTTAGAGCAGATCCAAGAACGAATGAACCGATGGAAGTATCGCAATTTACATTTGTTCTTGGTCCAGTGTGCCTATTTCGGCCCGAATTTGGACCCCAAAAATGACCCGAATGCCCGAAATTTGACTCGGTCCGAAAATTCTGGTCGTCCCGGCCCCGAAAATGTTTAAACAGCTATGTTCTGACAGCTCTTATGCAACCTTCTTAAGATGTTGCGTAACAGAAAATCACGAAAATGACTTTTCATATGATAATTCTTTATTTTTCGTAGAAGCAAATTATTTCTGAAAGTTTCGTCAATGAATTTGCACGATTTACTTAGGTATTTGGTGTACCGGTACTGATTGACTTTCATGTCGTCTGAATTTCTGAAGTGGCGGGAAATCGAAAAATGCCTCTAACTCAAAAATTTCATTCTTTACGATTTTCCCTGTATGTTTTACCATTGATACCGCTTGTGCGCGTGCGTACACACTTCACGACATTCCGCAATAAATTGTCATTTCAATTATCAACATTATGATTTTAAAGATGCGATAAGAAGAGCCGTTTGGTGGATTTTTGCTTAGCACTATTCGTGATAGGACGGGAGCTACCGACACTTTCCTACCAAAGTCGCACACAGAGAGGGCTTAATAGCATGGATTTGTAGATCTTGAAGCGCTGAATACAAAAATCAAATTCTTCAGTGTTACAGTCAGTCGCTTTCGCTCATAGGTAAGGTTAAAGGATTTCCATTGGAATCCAATGGTAAAATTCAAGAAATATCTATGGATTGTGAAACACGTTGCAATTTTCGTACATTTCCTTTTGCAGAAAAGAAACTATTTATCAGAATGCCATGAAATTTGAAACATGATTGAGTTCAGAACATCAATTTCGATATAAAAGTTGAAGTGAGTCACATGATTCAGTATTTGATGTTCAAGAGCCTCTACAAAATGAGTAAAATCGCCAAAATTAAGTCAAAACATGAAATTTACTGATTTTGTAGAGGCTCTTGAACATCAAATAGTGAATCATTTGACTAACTTCAACTTGTATATCGAAATTGATGTTCTGAACTCAATCATGTTTCAAATTTCATGGTATTCTGATAAATAGTTTCTTTTCTGCAAAAGAAAATGTACGAAAATGAGAGAGAGATTTTTTTTTATTCTCAAATGAATTCAATCATTTGTAGTTACAGACAGTTACTGATCTCATAAAAAATACAAAGCTACACAACACTGTTTGAATTATAAAGTTGTGTGGCATACATCACAAAGGATTTCCTTCGAAGTATCAAACGATGACGTGGAATTCGCAGTCTGCTCGACCCTCTCGTGTCTTCCGACTAATGTCTTCCTGTCTGACAGGGATAAGATGGTGGAGAGGATGATGAGTCTTCTTCATTTTCATAAATTGAGTGAGGACCATTTTGTTCAAATGAGTGATAATTTGAGATGTTTTGGTCAGTTCAAGAGCCTCATCGTAGGACAAAACAGGATGAATGACTTTTAGAGCACATTTTTCGACTCTCTCGATGACCTGCTGTAGCATCTTCGACGTAAATGGGAACCATGCTGAGGATGCGTACTCAAAATGCTCCGAATGCACGTGTGATAGAGGCGAGTTAGTCCTTGACTACTGCCACCATAACGCTTTACTGTTCGTAGCCAGAATATTCTCTGTATGGCCTTTTTTCTACAGAGTTCGACGTGATTCTTGAAAGTTAAATGTTTATCAACAGTTACGCCGAGAAGCTTCACACAGTCCATCTGTCGTATGTAGCTGTCTCCAACGAAAATGTGATCGACTTGGTACTCCTTTTTTGCACTGACGATGAGTTCAACAGTTTTGGTTGCACTCAGGGACATATTGTTTTCTATTCACCATTGTTGGATAGCTTTGATTGAGTTCCGAGCTTTGTTGTGAAGATCTTGCTTGTTTTTCGAAGAGGAAATGCTCACTGTTACGTCATCCGCATAGATGTCAAAATTGCTGTTGGGATTTAGGTCGGAAATATATAAATTGCAACGTGTTTCACAATCCATAGATATTTCTTGAATTTTATCATTGGATTCCAATGGGAATCCTTTATTAACCTTACCTATGAGCGAAAGCGACTGGCTGTGACACTCAAACATTTGATTTTTGTATTCAGCGTTTCAAGATCTACAAATCCATGCTATTAAGCCCTCTGTACACGAATTTAGTAGGAAAGTGTCAGTAGCTCCCGGACCATGGGCTTTCAGTGATGGGATCAGAGGAAATATGTAGTTTTCTTCGTCGGTATTTAATATTTATGGAGTCTCCGCGACAGTCTCCATAACTGGAATGATCCGTTTAGTATGTTTTGATAGATCCATTGTGAATCGAGGAAAACTTTGGTATAGCGATAGTAACATCTTTCCTTTGGAGATAGTGGATTCTTCTTTATTTTGTTCCTTATTGTTTGTTTTTTGTTCTCGAGGATCTTGCACTTACTCCTATGCGATTTCATCGTTCAAAGATTTCTCTATTCGTTCAATGGTTATGAAGTTAAATGGTCTTAATAAAAGTATGATAGATCTATTTAAAGGAAAGCCCAACGAAATTGAATGACAGAAACATTTTTTGTGGCAAACCTAATCGCAAAAAAAGAAATCTGCTGGACTCCAGATCAGTTAGAGCTTTGATAGTCACTCAGCCGTGTTTATGAGTGAAGAATTGAACTGCCGGTGACGATAGATATGTGTCCAAGAATAAAAGAAAATTATAAGGACAAAAGAGTGTGATAGCAGCAGCAGAAAGAAAGTAATTAGTAAAGGAATTATTTGAACAAGTGGCAACAGAGAAAAGGACAAATCAAAAATTCATATCATTGGATGAAAATCTGACACGAAAAGAAAAATATATTGAAGCGAAGCATGATGCACGCATAAAACTTGTGTAAGAGTTACAGCAGAAAGTACATCAAGATGGAGAGGAGCAGGATAATTTCAAGAAGCAGCAAAGCAAGTTGAAAGAGAAGCAAGAGAGGGTATCAATGAAGGCTGCAGAATCTGTGTTCGAAAGAAAAGAGGAATTTTCATTCTGCAAGGTATTGTTCGAGAAGAAACGCCAGAAAAAGTAGCTCCTACTATTGTGAACTGATAACGAAATCGCTCTCAATCAAGATAGAAATGATAATCTAAGCTGCTGGTATGTTTTTATATGAAAATATCAGCAGCTTATCGTGAATTTCTATTTGGCTTAATTTCTATTTGGCTTAATTTCTATCTTGGTTGAAACTATTGAACTTTGGTGCTTCAAGAGGATATAGGATGATGAAATCGTCCTCCATTTGTGGTCATCAGTCGCACGAATTTTCGCGACGAATATGATAAAGCCATAAATTGAATGTTTGAAGACTCGCTGGTTATTGTTTTATAGTTATACGTAATACAGTTTTTTTTGATAAGATGTTGAAATAATTACTTTATCTCATTTTTTCACTCGCATGTGTCTTACTCGCAAAATGAGAACTGCTATGTACTGTAATAAAAGACTAGCATAAAGGCACACCTACGAAAGTACATAGGCCAGTGTATACGTTCATTAAAGCAATGTCCTAAACCGTGGACCGAAAATTCTGAGCTGACGGACTACGAACACTGACCGCAGCCCTACACCGTAAACTGTACGTCGTTAAAAACAGTTAAAACAACCGCTAAACTTCACAGAAAATATCCGTAGATATCTGTTAAAATGATGACGTCACAATGTGATGAGCGATGACGCAGCAGCTAAAATCCGTTCATATCAGATAAAGCAAACGCCTGTTTTTACGGATATTTACAGTTCAGATTGTAAAAAGCCGTAAAACTTCTTTTAGCGGTTTATTTTAACGGATATTGACAGTTTACAGTGCAGATGCCAATCGCAACACCTGCTCCACATTTCAGGCTCCTATTCAGAGTGCTGTGATGATTTCAAAGTCATTGAAATTTTGATGACATGCACTCTGCATGAACACATGGAAAAGTATCGTTTGTATTCATGATATTCATTTATGCATTAAAAATTAACCGATGTACAACCACGACTGCAATGATGCAATCTGATCATGATAACAGTCTGTTAATGTGCACAACTCTGTATGAAGAGAGCATTACTTGAATATGATTCTCTGTATGGTTCAATATTCCTTTCATGTTTTTATTGATAAAGTCATTCCTCTCATCGTTATCATTCTCACAACAGTTTGCCTTCAATTCTATTTCTCACAATCTAATTTGGTCCACCAACTGATCTAAACACACACATTTTCATCCATCTAAAACATGACAGTTTTCACTTATCATAAAAATCCACTGCTATTCTATCATAGAGCGAAAGAGAAATGTCTTCAATAAGAAATGGAACTCTTGAATATTAGCTTCCATGCAAATACCAGTTTTCCTTGTCTCCTTGTTAGTTTCATTTGACCCAAATACGTAATTTGAAGATCAAGCATGAAGACAAAAAATATCTTAATATCCTGCTTAGTGCCTATTCATCCATACTTCTCAGGCATTTTGATTGACATTTTCAACAAGTTTGCCAATGAATACCTTTCGAAGCAACATTTTGGTTGGTGAAGGAATGTAAAGCATGTTGAAGCAAATTTAGGATTAAAGTGCCATTTGGAATTTATTCAATGACTTGGTGAATAGATGATAGCTTTCAAATCAAGTTGTATTTATTGAGAACAGCAACCAACAGCAAAATGCTCAAGTTATTCAAGTTGAATGGAAGTTTAAAAAATGTAGAAGTACGTCTGCTTGGTAAATCTGTAAGTAAAAGTATTGCATAAGCAATAGTCTTAAAAGGTCCTATAAATGATTGAAAAGAAAATGTTAGCATGATGCCGATCTTGAAATTGACGCCAGGTCATTGGCTCTCATTAGCGTAATGCCGAGGCGAATCAGTATTGTAGTTTCTACTACTATGGAATAAAGATTGTCAGCAGAAATGTTTCAGCAGACTACAATTTTCAAAATGTTTCTTTTGCTATCTCCCGTTGGTACCTATGGGTTATCTCCCCCCCACGTTTTCAAAATTGTCTAAAATCTGCAAAAATATATCAATCGTCACAAAATTTTAAGTTCACGTAGGTGAGGATATTTTCTGTCCTTTTACAAAAATTTATGCAAATCGGATCAATAGCCTACTTTTGAATTAGAGACGATAAAGTGATGTGTGGCCATGTCTGCAGCTTAGTCTTACTCCGTCTGTTCGACGCATTATTGCACTCGTGTGTGCATTTTTCTCTCTCCTTCATCGCTCTCATCCACAGCTATTTGAAATCTTCCCCCAGCACACCTTTTTAGATTAAGTACACTGTATTATTGCAATGGATGTGGCCTGGTCATAATCACTTCACAAGTTGTCGCGAAGTTACCTTAAGATAGTGTATTCTGCTCAGATGATGAGGTAATTGACAAGTCAGATCAAGATACTGACATTGCTCACTCTTGAAGTTATTGCCTCTAATTCAAAAAGTACTTGTTCGATTTGTACAAATTTTAGCATTTGGGTAGAAGTTATCCTTAGCTACGATTGAGCTTTTTTTACGGATTTTAGACAAATTAGAAAACGTGGGGAGATAATCCATAATTACCCTCCAATTTCATTCTCCACAAGCATCAGGGGATGGAAAGGTGACTGATATCCAGTATAAGTTGATGGTCGGATAAGTAGGACCAGATGTAGAATGACATGAATACTCGTAGAAGTTTGCAAGTAAAATCAGCTGAGTCAGACTGATATGGACAGAATCAAGCAATACACAACGCAAGATCAGCTTGCGAAACTCTCAAAATAATGCAATATCCAAAATGTTTTGACTGAACTTCTAGGGTAGGACACACTAAACACGACTTCGCCAGGCAATGCGGATCAATCAATTAAAACCTTAACTCAATTCTTGAGATGAGTGTGAAAAATAAAAAAAATCATTAGAATAGAATAGAATAGAAAGCGTTTGTATTTTTTGAGCCAGAATATTCTCTGTATGGCCTTTTTTCTACAGAGTTCGACGTGATTCTTGAAAGTTAAATGTTTATCAACAGTTACGCCGAGAAGCTTCACACAGTCCATCTGTCGTATGTAGCTGTCTCCAACGAAAATGTGATCGACTTGGTACTCCTTTTTTGCACTGACGATGAGTTCAACAGTTTTGGTTGCACTCAGGGACATATTGTTTTCTATTCACCATTGTTGGATAGCTTTGATTGAGTTCCGAGCTTTGTTGTGAAGATCTTGCTTGTTTTTCGAAGAGGAAATGCTCACTGTTACGTCATCCGCATAGATGTCAAAATTGCTGTTGGGATTTAGGTCGGAAATATATAAATTGCAACGTGTTTCACAATCCATAGATATTTCTTGAATTTTACCATTGGATTCCAATGGGAATCCTTTATTAACCTTACCTATGAGCGAAAGCGACTGGCTGTGACACTCAAACATTTGATTTTTGTATTCAGCGTTTCAAGATCTACAAATCCATGCTATTAAGCCCTCTGTACACGAATTTAGTAGGAAAGTGTCAGTAGCTCCCGGACCATGGGCTTTCAGTGATGGGATCAGAGGAAATATGTAGTTTTCTTCGTCGGTATTTAATATTTATGGAGTCTCCGCGACAGTCTCCATAACTGGAATGATCCGTTTAGTATGTTTTGATAGATCCATTGTGAATCGAGGAAAACTTTGGTATAGCGATAGTAACATCTTTCCTTTGGAGATAGTGGATTCTTCTTTATTTTGTTCCTTATTGTTTGTTTTTTGTTCTCGAGGATCTTGCACTTACTCCTATGCGATTTCATCGTTCAAAGATTTCTCTATTCGTTCAATGGTTATGAAGTTAAATGGTCTTAATAAAAGTATGATAGATCTATTTAAAGGAAAGCCCAACGAAATTGAATGACAGAAACATTTTTTGTGGCAAACCTAATCGCAAAAAAAGAAATCTGCTGGACTCCAGATCAGTTAGAGCTTTGATAGTCACTCAGTCGTGTTTATGAGTGAAGAATTGAACTGCCGGTGACGATAGATATGTGTCCAAGAATAAAAGAAAATTATAAGGACAAAAGAGTGTGATAGCAGCAGCAGAAAGAAAGTAATTAGTAAAGGAATTATTTGAACAAGTGGCAACAGAGAAAAGGACAAATCAAAAATTCATATCATTGGATGAAAATCTGACACGAAAAGAAAAATATATTGAAGCGAAGCATGATGCACGCATAAAACTTGTGTAAGAGTTACAGCAGAAAGTACATCAAGATGGAGAGGAGCAGGATAATTTCAAGAAGCAGCAAAGCAAGTTGAAAGAGAAGCAAGAGAGGGTATCAATGAAGGCTGCAGAATCTGTGTTCGAAAGAAAAGAGGAATTTTCATTCTGCAAGGTATTGTTCGAGAAGAAACGCCAGAAAAAGTAGCTCCTACTATTGTGAACTGATAACGAAATCGCTCTCAATCAAGATAGAAATGATAATCTAAGCTGCTGGTATGTTTTTATATGAAAATATCAGCAGCTTATCGTGAATTTCTATTTGGCTTAATTTCTATCTTGGTTGAAACTATTGAACTTTGGTGCTTCAAGAGGATATAGGATGATGAAATCGTCCTCCATTTGTGGTCATCAGTCGCACGAATTTTCGCGACGAATATGATAAAGCCATAAATTGAATGTTTGAAGACTCGCTGGTTATTGTTTTATAGTTATACGTAATACAGTTTTTTTTGATAAGATGTTGAAATAATTACTTTATCTCATTTTTTCACTCGCATGTGTCTTACTCGCAAAATGAGAACTGCTATGTACTGTAATAAAAGACTAGCATAAAGGCACACCTACGAAAGTACATAGGCCAGTGTATACGTTCATTAAAGCAATGTCCTAAACCGTGGACCGAAAATTCTGAGCTGACGGACTACGAACACTGACCGCAGCCCTACACCGTAAACTGTACGTCGTTAAAAACAGTTAAAATAACCGCTAAACTTCACAGAAAATATCCGTAGATATCTGTTAAAATGATGACGTCACAATGTGATGAGCGATGACGCAGCAGCTAAAATCCGTTCATATCAGATAAAGCAAACGCCTGTTTTTACGGATATTTACAGTTCAGATTGTAAAAAGCCGTAAAACTTCTTTTAGCGGTTTATTTTAACGGATATTGACAGTTTACAGTGCAGATGCCAATCGCAACACCTGCTCCACATTTCAGGCTCCTATTCAGAGTGCTGTGATGATTTCAAAGTCATTGAAATTTTGATGACATGCACTCTGCATGAACACATGGAAAAGTATCGTTTGTATTCATGATATTCATTTATGCATTAAAAATTAACCGATGTACAACCACGACTGCAATGATGCAATCTGATCATGATAACAGTCTGTTAATGTGCACAACTCTGTATGAAGAGAGCATTACTTGAATATGATTCTCTGTTCGGTTCAATATTCCTTTCATGTTTTTATTGATAAAGTCATTCCTCTCATCGTTATCATTCTCACAACAGTTTGCCTTCAATTCTATTTCTCACAATCTAATTTGGTCCACCAACTGATCTAAACACACACATTTTCATCCATCTAAAACATGACAGTTTTCACTTATCATAAAAATCCACTGCTATTCTATCATAGAGCGAAAGAGAAATGTCTTCAATAAGAAATGGAACTCTTGAATATTAGCTTCCATGCAAATACCAGTTTTCCTTGTCTCCTTGTTAGTTTCATTTGACCCAAATACGTAATTTGAAGATCAAGTATGAAGACAAAAAATATCTTATTAATATCCTGCTTAGTGCCTATTCATTCATACTTCTCAGGCATTTTGATTGACATTTTCAACAAGTTTGCCAATGAATACCTTTTGAAGCAACATTTTGGTTGGTGAAGGAATGTAAAGCATGTTGAAGCAAATTTAGGATTAAAGTGCCATTTGGAATTTATTCAATGACTTGGTGAATAGATGATAGCTTTCAAATCAAGTTGTATTTATTGAGAACAGCAACCAACAGCAAAATGCTCAAGTTATTCAAGTTGAATGGAAGTTTAAAAAATGTAGAAGTACGTCTGCTTGGTAAATCTGTAAGTAAAAGTATTGCATAAGCAATAGTCTTAAAAGGTCCTATAAATGATTGAAAAGAAAATGTTAGCATGATGCCGATCTTGAAATTGACGCCAGGTCATTGGCTCTCATTAGCGTAATGCCGAGGCGAATCAGTATTGTAGTTTCTACTACTATGGAATAAAGATTGTCAGCAGAAATGTTTCAGCAGACTACAATTTTCAAAATGTTTCTTTTGCTATCTCCCGTTGGTACCTATGGGTTATCTCCCCCCCCCACGTTTTCAAAATTGTCTAAAATCTGCAAAAATATATCGATCGTCACAAAATTTTAAGTTCACGTAGGTGAGGATATTTTCTGTCCTTTTACAAAAATTTATGCAAATCGGATCAATAGCCTACTTTTGAATTAGAGACGATAAAGTGATGTGTGGCCATGTCTGCAGCTTAGTCTTACTCCGTCTGTTTGACGCATTATTGCACTCGTGTGTGCATTTTTCTCTCTCCTTCATCGCTCTCATCCACTGCTATTTGAAATCTTCCCCCAGCACACCTTTTTAGATTAAGTACACTGTATTATTGCAATGGATGTGGCCTGGTCATAATCACTTCACAAGTTGTCGCGAAGTTACCTTAAGATAGTGTAGTCTGCTCAGATGATGAGGTAATTGACAAGTCAGATCAAGATACTGACATTGGTCACTCTTGAAGTTATTGCCTCTAATTCAAAAAGTACTTGTTCGATTTGTACAAATTTTAGCATTTGGGTAGAAGTTATCCTTAGCTACGATTGAGCTTTTTTTACGGATTTTAGACAAATTAGAAAACGTGGGGAGATAATCCATAATTACCCTCCAATTTCATTCTCCACAAGCATCAGGGGATGGAAAGGTGACTGATATCCATTATAAGTTGATGGTCGGATAAGTAGGACCAGATGTAGAATGACATGAATACTCGTAGAAGTTTGCAAGTAAAATCAGCTGAGTCAGACTGATATGGACAGAATCAAGCAATACACAACGCAAGATCAGCTTGCGAAACTCTCAAAATAATGCAATATCCAAAATGTTTTGACTGAACTTCTAGGGTAGGACACACTAAACACGACTTCGCCAGGCAATGCGGATCAATCAATTAAAACCTTAACTCAATTCTTGAGATGAGTGTGAACAATAAAAAAAATCATTAGAATAGAATAGAATAGAAAGCGTTTTTATTTTTTGAATGAAAATCAATCATTACAACAAGTTGATACACAGTTCCACGCATATACAGTCGTAGATAGAAGTAATAAAGTAGTGAATATCGGTAAAACATAAAAGAAGTAGCCTAAGTGATCATACATACAGAAGATTGTTGTAGCCTTGTGCAGAAGGGAATGAACGAGTCACTACGGCGTTTGGACCTGCACAAGGGTTGTGCTAGGCGGTTGGAGTTTCTCAATCTGCGGGGACTTAGCTCGTTCAAAATGTTATTCGGATTCATAAGATCATGAAATAGTTTCATGACTCGATGCTGTCTTCGAATAAACAGAGGGGTGAACCGGTCACAGTTGAAGTCAATTCCGCAGACAATCCGATGGCATCTTTGGCGAATGCTTTCTAGCTTCCTAGCGTTCTTTTGGTTAATGCCGACGAATAAGGGAGAGTTTTACTCCAGAATGCAAAGGATGAAGCCACTGTAAACTTGAATGATATCATCTTTCCTTATTGACCCGAATTTCTTGATCCTCTTAAGTGGGAAAATTCGTCGACTTGCTTGTTTGCAGATGTGATCGATATGATCATCCCACTTTAAATTCGCTTGGTAGTGTACTCCAAAAATTTTCATTTTTGGAGAAAGATTCAATCCTGCCAGAGTGGGTGTTCTCCTTCTTATTGTTTCTTCCATTTTATCGCCAACAAGCATGATTTGGGATTTCGCTAGGTTCAACTGCAGCCCGTTGGATTGGCACCAATTTGCTATGTTCGCAACTTCGTCGTTAAGTAGATGTTGGCATTGTGGAGGTCAGAATAAGGACACATAATGAATATGTCATCAGCATATTTCACCATTTTGCTTTGAGCGGATTTTGATGTCAGGGATCCCATGTGGCCTGAGAATAGATAGGGAGAAAGAACCGAACCTTGCGGTACACCAGAGGTCACATTTTGAATTTCACTGTAGTGATTCTTGACAGCAACACGCTGGAGTCTGTTAGAAAGAAATCCAATGCACCATTGTATGAATCCAGTAGGCAAGTTGGACAGCTTGAGTGAGTAGATGAGACTTTCGTGAGATAGCCGATCGAATGCTTTGCTTAGGTCCAAAGAAACCATCGCAACTCCTTTGACACTGGCATCCTCCAAGCTACTGGTAAGAAAATCATGTACGGCTATATTGCCATGCAAAGTCGAACAAAGTGGCCTGAAGCCGAATTGTTCGGGACCGTAGACTGACAACAACCTTTGCTTGATGGATGATAGAACAATTCTTTCTAGCAACTTTGACAGTATTGGCAGCACTGAGATCGGTCTTAGGTCTGAGATTGTGGGATTGCCCACCTTTGGGACTGGGACTACATTAGCCAGCTTCCATTGATTGGGAATAGTCTTTTCCTCTATTGAGAGCGCGCATAAATACGTCACTGGGCCTGCAAGAAACATGCTAGCATCCCGTAGTAGACGAGGAGATAGCCCATCACTATCCGTAGACTTTGTCGTGTTAATGGATTTCATCATTTTGTAGACCATCTCGACATTCAATGCAGGCCTCCATGAGTCAGAATCCGTAGGAAGGTTAGTGAGCATAACATCCCAATTCGGTGGATCGCTAAAGGCTTTGATGAATTCATCATTTATGGCTTTAGCTGCAGACGTAGAATCAGGAAACTGCTTTAATAAGGACTCCAAATTCTTCCCTTTGTTGGAAATACCATTTACTACCTTCCAGACATCAGAAGGCGAATTGTGCATGCTTCGTGTCCACAACTGTTTGGCCTTTGCTATTTCGTGTGTAACTTTTCCTTTGTAGTGGTTATAAAGTGCAAAATTATTTTTCCAGTAAGCCTCATAACGTCGATTTATCAAAGTTTTCAGAACAGGTGTCATCCAGGGTTGGTCTCTATCTGACATAACAACGAAAGAGACAGGAATACAAGTAAGAGCATCATAGATACATCTGTACAAATAGTCTTATTTCGCCTGGAGAGTTTCCGTGAACCTGTACAACCTGAGCCAGTCGACGTTTCCAAAATATTCCACGAATTGTTTGATATTGCTCTCTCGGTAATCAAAGACTTTCTTAATTGAGTTCACCTGAGTTTGCTGTTC
This sequence comes from Prostheceraeus crozeri, assembly GCA_907163375.1. Taxonomy (NCBI): domain Eukaryota; kingdom Metazoa; phylum Platyhelminthes; order Polycladida; family Euryleptidae; genus Prostheceraeus; species Prostheceraeus crozeri. Next base: position 279,139 of record CAJQUW010006641.1, read on the forward strand.
GACAGACGGCTTGATCAACACTGATAAATGGTCAGAATTGCCGATAGAAGGACCAACAGTCGCTGGGGCATACGAGCTTTTTAAATGAGTATCCACAAGTATCTTATCTACAGTAGACGATCCTCTAGTCGGACTATTCAACAATTGCTCTAGACAGAAACATCGCTCGACTTCATCGGTTGGGAGTTGGTTCACGCCGCCTGCTACTATCAATTTCCCTTCGCTTAGTTCGTCTAAGGCTTTTTCGGCGTTGACTTTGATATAGATATTGATAATTTCGTATTGTCGAGCAGAAAGATTCGGTGGCACATACATAGCCAAAAGCACGATATTGACAGAGGTCAACTTCAACGAAACGCATTCACAAAATGATGGATAACAAGACATTTCTTTCAGGAGAGTACACTGTATTTCACTTCTGACGTAAACGCAAACTCCTCCTCCTCGTCTACCATCTTGCCCGTCGCAGCGAAAGGGAGCAGAGTATCCAGATATCATTATGTCCTCATCTCGAATTTTATCTGTTAGCCACGATTCACTGATAACAACAACTGAGGGTTTAATAGTACTGAGTAGCACACAAAGTTCGTCTAGTTTGGGGCACAGAGAGCGAATATTCGTCAGAAAAATAGAAGGAACTGCATTGGAACTTCGGAATAAAAACTTCAATGAAAATTTTTCAAACTGGACTTCTGAACAATTTTATTCCTGTAGATAACAACGTCTTCATGTTGATCTCTCCTTTTCTTTAGCTCATCACGCAGAGCTTTAGCTTCTTGCTGCTGGTAAGATGTGAGATCAGGATTAATGAAGATTCGTCTCATGTTCTCTACCCCACGCAATAGCTTCCCCTTCTTCAATATCTCAATTTTCTTTTCGAATTTCGGGCGAGTCACCTTCAACAGTCGGGCTCTATCGGATTTTGGATTTCCAATGCGAATCACGCTTGAAAATTCGGCATCCTGCACCCCCAACACAGTCATTGTCTCTTCCAATACACGTGCATCGTGCTCTTTGCGCTGATCGATTGTACCCACAGATTTAGAGAGGAACAGATGAACTATTTACACAACTGCTTGAAGCCGGTAAACACAGGACGAGAGAGACAGTGGTTTGCGATAGACGGGCAAGAAACAAGTCGCGATATGATTACAGCGATGACTGCTGTAGGATAAACATATTTGAATAGCTTTCATTGTCATGTTGTCAAATGATTTATTTGTCAACAAAGTAAGCAAGCTCAATGAATTATGTCACACCTATTAATTAGTAAATAAAGTACCCAAGATATTGAACCACTTTTAGATTAAGTCATTCAGATTCAAGTTTAATTCCCATTCATCGCAGAATAAAAATTTTTAAAATGGGAATACCAAGTTAAAATCAGTGATCAATAATAAATTGCTATTATCATAATTAATCGCTATTAAAGTGAATTCTGTATCAAGTAAAACGTCTTTCCGTAGTGCATTTATGGGATGTAGATAATTCAATCTTACCAACGTTTTTCTGTGATAATGTACATGATGATGTGCACCAAAAACAATAGGGGACTTACATTTCTATGTTTTATTTACCCCCGAAGAGCATCAACTTGGTAACCTGCTGCCTCGTCTGGACATCCGCTGAAAACATGTTTCTTTCAAAATATATTTTTCCACACTTCAACAATCGAAGTCGAATGAATCGGAAAGCAATTATTCTTACCAGGGACGTTAGGTGATTGTTTCTTAAGGCATCGTTATCAAAATAATGGTCTGTCAGCTCAGGGAATACAGTATCAACGTTGATCTTGTTCAGGACAAAATGCTCCACTTTAATGTCCAAATTGCATCCTGTAGGGAGAGTGGAGGCATTCCATACTCGAGGAAACAATGATCTGAAAGCAACTTCAGCCACTTTAATTATAGTAAATACACCAAAACTAGGTGACATCAGACCACCCCGCTGCTTCCTACAAAAAACTTTGCGTATGCGAAATGTACTGTGTGAACTTAAAGCATATTAAATGAGAGATCAAATGATCGATCCAAAGGTGATCGGCGACGTAGCTTTGCGGGAGTGTTAGGTAAGATGGGTAAACTTTAAAAACTGTGGGTACAGCGTCCTTTTTTAGTATTCTACGCTTTCTTGTGCGGCGATCTTTGTCTTCTTTTTTCTTTCGTGAAGTCAAATCAGCTTTAAAGTCGCTCTCCAAGAAATGCTCACTACACACGAATGAAACATGTCGAGCTGGCTTAAAATTCTTTCGCTTGATCCTCCGTAACCACTGCTCAAGCAATTGAGGGTTGCTGTGAGGAAACTCGCGAAAAGAAATATTCGAATATTTCGATACTCTGTGCGTACACTGAGGAACACAACATGAAGTCACCATTTCTCCGGAATTATCATGAAAAAGTAACAGGTCAGTTTAAGAACAGCCCACTTATTACGATATGAAGTATACACCTGTGACGACTTATCATTTAATTAAATCAAAATTCTTGTTAAGCAGTCCTACAGAATTGCTGTTGAATGATGTCGACATCAATTTATCTCAAAATGGACTTAGCACACATGAGCACACACTTAGTACACATGAGCATAATCATCAAATTGTCAAAAACGTGAGATGTTATCGCCTCAAAGCGATAACCATCCCATCTGGTCAACACATTTCTTGCCTGTCTATCGCAAATTGTCATCAAAGTAAACACCAATCGGCGGGCTTCAACGCCGTCAGCGTAAATTGCGGAAAGCAGTTCATCTGTTCCTCTCTAAATCTGTGATTGTACCTTGTGCGAGTTCAGGAATACCTGAGAAGACCAAGTTATTCTTACGATACATTCGATTTTCAAGTTCCTCAAACATCTTGTTGGGAAGTTCCAATAGGGCATCAGAAATGGAGGATATCTGATCATCCTAAGCTTTGCGTTTTTGGACGATGTCTTCCAATGATTGCTCAATGTCGACTATTGTACGAGTAAGTGCGGAGACAGAATCATTATTGATATTATTCTATAATTTACAAATGAACTTCTGAATATTCATGTTATTCTATATCAATCACTTCCTATAAATCATCTGCTTATCTAGCAATATCGGCTCTTCCAATAAATGCGCTTAACGCTAACCATAAATAAGGTCTCCGTGGCACGGCCTAGCGATCTTTCGGTCCAGAGGTCGAATCCCGAAAGTGTCATTGGAAGTCGTCAGGAAGGGCATCCAGACTAAAAGATAACAGTGCTCTAGATTAAAGTCTGACCGTGTCCGCACCGTCGAAGCCTCCAGCATGGGGGAGTAGTGACGCTAAACGACGACACAATGCCGCATAAATATTATCCAGAAATTACTCATCGAGGAAATGCACGATTAGAAATTACTGCAGCACTGTCATGTATAAGATAATGCATAATTGTGATATATTATTGGTAGAGAGACTGCAGAGTAATGTAAGTCTGCGTCGACCGACCAGTCAAAAGATCGGTCAGTGAAGGTAAAGCACGGGTCAATTCACGGGTCAAATGGCCGGTCGAGATATTTGATCAACTCTCAAGTCTAGGTCGACGAACTCAGACCCGTTTCAGAATTCTGAATTATGTGCTCTATCTACTTCCTCACTGCAGCTTGAATCGTTCAATTGTTTTGTGTAATCTTATCAAATAAAAAATTTACTAGGATTTGTTCAGGCTTAGTGTCTGAATTGTCATGTCACTCAATGTGGTCTACAATAATTTACGACTAATTTTGACTTCGACGACAAAATTCGCGCCTATATTTCTTCTCGAATGAAATCCCCTGGGACTGTTCACAGCCGAATTTCCCGTAGACAACTTACCCTCTTCTGTCTATCCACCTGCAGCCTGAACACATATTTGATTCAATCAGACCCACGGACTCTTTAGTCATTAAACCATGCCCAGACCCAACTTCTTTTCGCACACCCAGACCGTTGAGAATGTACCGTCATTTTCATTGTCTTTTACCGCTTGAAATATTATCGCAATATTTTCCCGCCACGTTCAAAATATACAGTCACCCGACCATGTCATTTTGGGTCCGCTCCTCAATGATGAACATGTGTTATTATTGTCATTATATTGCTGTTATATTATCATTATCTCAATTGATGACAATACACACTTTACTTAAGAAGTTCCATAGACTTACTTTCTTGGACCTGATCACAAACACATCGGTAAAAGAAAAATTGAAATATAGTTGGTGCAGCAAACCTTGTTTACGCAAAGGTAGCTGGTTTGCTGAATTTCGTAAAAAGTTGTTTTGCATAAATGTTGAATAGCATTGATTCAGTATTAATTGATAAACCCAATGGTAAGAATATTATTATTATTACTATTGCTATCATTTTCATACAAGGATTGGCCATAGTAATAGTAATGGTATATCATTAATAGCTATGGTAAGTCCCTTTGATGAATGAAAATATCCATACGGTAACAGCATTATGAAAAAAATCATATCGATTTAAAAAATGCGGGTGTTTGTTTCCGTCAACGTTTACGAAAGTTTTTAATATTTCATGCTAGTGACTTTTTCAGATGTTCTTTCTTCACTTCATTGTAAGTTTTCTTCGCACTACGAAACATTTCAAGCTCCGTAAGAAGCATGTTGCCGTTGATATCTCTTTCGTATAATGAAGAAATGAAGGCAATGATTAACCTCAACCTCTATCATACATCATGGACAGTTTTAACTTTTCTCGGCATTGAATAACTGGAAGGGCTAATTAAGGATTAGCTCCATCATTTTAAAAGTGGGGGGGCTGACCCCCTAAAGCCCCACCTTCCGCCACCGCTGTAAGGTAGTCATGATGGCTTCAGTCTGCGTACCGCTCCATCTGTTAAAATACAACTAGGTTTTATTCTGTCCACTGATATAAAATGAACTTATATGTTGACTTCCTTGTTGGGAAGGCCGGCAGAAGAATGTACTTGCTTTTCAACCTTAAAACGCTGATTGCAGACGTGATTGTTATGACGTATTGTACAATTGTTCGCTCGCGCATTTTATATGTATTTCCAACCTTTAGTGATATCCCATTTTAATTGATGAGCGGTTTGCTTCGGATTTAGTAAAGAACTTTGAGAATTATTAATAATCCCAGCGTTTCTGACCTTTCACTTTTCTCCACTTGACCATTAACTTATATATTCCATTCTTTTGATTGATTTTTTTTCATTTTCGGTTATTTTATTATTCCTCAGATGTGAACGCATTTAACTACACAAAATGTCATTTGTGAATGTGCTCACTGACCTTGTCAGACAAACTAAAGTTTCATTCAACATGTATGTTGATATTCTGAGGGTGTTACCACTCGACTAAAAATATCGAAAGATCAAACCACTAGCTGCTGTGTTTAGGAGAGCGCCAAATGAAGCTTCTCGTCACTGGTTGATATCAATGAATGACTGTGGTGCCTTTAGTCCAGATGCCATTTCTGCCGACTCCACTGACATTCATGGGTACCACACCACCAAAGGATCGCAAAGCCAATCTTTCAGTCACAGTGCTACGAAGATCCCTTGCCCTCTGAAATGGCCTGGAGATTGACTTGTGTTCGACTTTGAGAATTGAAATAGGATGTTTATTCATTGCACGGAATACAAGAGACCTAAGTAGGCATTTAAGATATGATATACTATTATTATCAGCATATATGTAGCTTTCCTTCTTAGACAGTAGAAATATCAGACTTCCTTGCATGTACTGATGGAAATGGCTTCATATTTTCATGAACCTTGCTTTCGTAGCATTTTATTGCCTGTTTTCTACAAGAATCTATAAAAAATATAAAAGAACGTCATTTTGAGGAACCTCTAAATCATTTCCAATCGGATGAGCAACTACATAAAGATTTTTATGAACATAGGTAATGCAGAGGTAATGGCGGGTGGAATTCCGAACTGTTTGGAAATTGATCCACCCAGATGCACATGGACATGTTCAACAAAGCAAACAAATAAGAAAAATGAACAAAATTTATCCTTGTATGGACACTCCTAAATCAAAGGAAGCAATGAGAGACGTCACTTATTCGAAGACATAAATAAAGTACTGATCAACATCACAATCTTCATTATCACAGACAATAGACATCAATCATTTCACTCATTATGAGTCTATCAAAGCATTATAATTAATGACTGGAACACTTGTCAAATAGAGATGTGTCGTTTTCGGAATTAGTTTTGGAATAATGATTTGCTTGTGTAGTCGATTTGAGGTTTTATACTTTCAATCTAAAACAAATCAAGCTTCAACCCTTACTTACTGAACCTTCAGTCTTTTAAACTTCATGATTGCAAATCTGCGCTTAACTTTGCCATCACTAATCGTCAAGGTTGGTCTGTGTATATTTTGTAAAACACATGACTATGCGTTGAATGCTTGGTGAATAACTTCATATTGTTAACTGTTGCAGAATCCATCTTATCTATCTACTCCGATAGATACTCTTGAAAAGTCGAAAGTGGTAAGAACGGAAGCTTTATTTCTAGAACAAAACTTATGTTGTTCATTAATATAACTTTTTTTTCAGACAGCACAGCCTGCGGAACGTGGAAGGTCCCCCAAACCTACACCGAGTAAGTCGAAACTATTTTCATAAACGTCCCTTTTATGATTCAAGACACTCCCTCACGCAAATTCCTCATGATTTTTCATGAGCTTTTTTCTCATATACCGGTATGTCTCATGAAGTTTCATACGGATTTGGAACGTTTTCGTTTAAATTATCTCATCAAATTTCATGAGTTTCTCATAAAACTCTCATTAATAAATTGACAGTTGCTCTTTCATACTTCTGAACTCATTTTTCTGGCAATTAGTTATTGAGGCTTTCTTGGTCTCGTCGCCTTTCCCAGAGCATTCCCACGCCATGACCACAATAATATTACAGTATTCACAATAATGAACCTTCATTGTTATTACGATAAGATATTGAACTTTGATTGTTTATATCTCTATTTTCATTATCTTGCATTCAACATCTAATTGTAAAGTCAAATTATACACTCATCTTCTCGAGAAGGCTGTTGCAGATCGCTGTGCTATATTCTATATTGTTGCTATTTATCCTTTATAAAGTAAATTGGGAAATTCTTATCGATTGAATAAGTTTTGTTATGACTCTTTCTTTCGCGGCTACCGTGTATACTTTACTACTTCTAAACTTGTTTTCACAAAAACCTCATGAATTCTCATTGCCACTCATTACTCGTATATCATCATCAGAGCATCATGAGAACAACATGACTTAAATATTTTTCTTATGAGAATGCCATAAGACTCGTGGTAATCTCATACAAAATCTCATGAAATCGCATTAAATTCAATGAGTTCTCATGAAAAATTTTATTGAGGGCCCTCATTCCATTCATGTTGAATTTGCGTTTGATATCACTGTTGAAGCATCGTAAAGGAATTATACGCCGTGGAATCTCTCATAAGTGCAATGTATCCACTTTACGCTCGAACATGATTGAATTGTGCAATTCTACTGATAGTCGCACCAAGGAAGTCATTGCTAGTAAGATTGTCCGAGAAAAATGCGTCCAAATGAAAACACAAAATATCTCTTTAAATACTTGTGGGTCTAATGATTTACCAATATCTTTATTGGAGAAGTGTGATTTACCGAGTTTTTCTTCCTCTGACATTAATTCTCTACAACTTCAGCTTGGGGCCTCGAACAACACCATGGTGAGAAAAGTAATGCCATTTATTCGAAAAGTCTTGAAGAAAAAGTCATCTGTCGAGGCAAACACTATTGTCCATTTGCGAGCAAGAGACCGGAAACTCAGTGACTATTTCTCTTTCTCATACTTGTAGTTTGAGGATGGTTCTCAAAATTGTCACCAAGTGTGTGATCTACTGTTGTGATATTGAACAACTTGTACAAGTGGTAGGCGACGAAAGAAGTTTTGATATCGATGAAACTTCTATCAAATTTGGAATCGATGGAGGTGGCGGTTTTTTGAAATTTTGCCTCAGTATATTTCAAGATGACACAAACGCAGATGTCAAGTTTTCTGACAAAAGTGTGAAAAAGAAAAAGATCATAATCGTAGCTATTGTTCCTGATGTAAAGGAGACGTATCAGAACATAAAGCAAATACTCGAACTGCTGAATATTGAGAAATTGAAGATTGGATACACATTCGCTGTTGATTTGAAATTGGGAAACATAATTTCCGGAATACAGGCACACGGTTCATCTCATCCCTGCCTGTGGTGTGAATGTCCTAAGTTCGAATTCTCCAGCCGATCTTCTAAAAGACACCCTGTACGCTCTTTGGGTTCAGTTCGAGAAGCTGCTATTCGTTTTAACTCTCATCGTGAAATTTCAAGAAGGGTTGCAGCTAAAGATTTCAAGAACTGAGTTCACGAGCCTCTAATCAACGGCAATAATTCTGACATTTTTATTAATCACGTACCTCCCCCAGAGCTACATCTTCTACTTCGTTTGACGAACAAATTGTTCAGTGAGTTGGAAAAATTCTCCTCTAAGTCGAATTCCATTTCTAAGGAGTTCTATGAAATAGTGGGAATCACACGCCCACAACTGCATTCGGGCGAGTTTAATGGCAACATGTGTCGACGTCTCTTGAAACAATTGGACTTGTTGCAGTCACTTCTGGAACACGGTGAAGAGTATGACGCAATACCGTTTGTATTTTGCCTGAAGAAGTTCAACGAAGTTTGCATTTCATGTTTCGGCTCTTTAACGCTCTATGGCAATTTCGAGGAAAGAATTCGAGATTTTGAAAACTCATACATGCGTCTGAAAATCAGTGTAACAACTGCAGCTCATGTAGTTTTCAATCATGTTGTGCAGTTTTGCAAATATCATAAATTGCCCTTGGGATATTTTAGTGAACAGGCATCAGAATCAGTGCATCGAGACTTCTTATGTCTATGGGAGTCATCAGGAAAAGTGGATCAAAAGCATTCGAAGCACGATAGGAATCTTCTTGATACGGTGATCAGGTACAATGGACGTCATTTAAAAGAATAAATTCATCATCATCATTTCAGATGTTGACTTTTTACTAATACAATGACGCTGGAATACATTAATTGTTTTTAATTTATAAGAAATCGTGATATAATCATTTAGATGGTATCAAGCTAGAAATCTTACCACTCATGATAATAATGAAGCTAAAGCGTTAATGATAGAATGATATCTTTTAACTAGAGCATAAATGGTATAAAACATAATTATCGTGAAACTCGTTTGATAATTCAATTCAATGTGCATGTATGAAACAAAAGAATTCAAGATAGATAGTAGGTACCGGTACCTAGCTATAAGGTGCATATTCATTTAAAAGTATTAATGCTAGTAAAACTACTATTTGGCATCTTATCAATTACAAAATATTTACATTGAAGCTTAATAAACATAAAAGAATCAAATAATTGTGTGTACATCATACATACAATCGTAGCATTATAGATCAATAATTTTTGAATCGCTGGTAGGCCTATCGATAAATGTTTTACTAAATTTTCATAAAACAAGTTAAGTGTAAATCATTACAAAAATGAAAAAATGGCATATGTCTGATGCAGCTTATTCAAATTAATAAATCAATATGAAAGTAGTAAGAATGATGTGAGTATAGAACTTAACATCAATACTTGATAATCTTATCTCTAGAAATGATTAGTTTATTTTTTCAGAAATTGTCCATGAATTGACGCACAATTGTATTGTTTCTCTACTTTTAGCATGCTTTTTGCATTATTAGCTCAATAATCAACTAATAAATGTCAATATTTTATAATATCAAAGAAAATTATGATTGACTACTTTTTAATAATAGTATTAAGTAGTACATTTTTTAAAATCGATATATCTATGGAAAAGCTAGGTTATGATTTCAGTGACACATATAGCCGTGTTACACATGTAAAGTACTTCTAGAATATATATTCACTTAAGGGGTCGCATTTTTTTCTTCCGAATGTTAGTTCCGTGGAGGCGTGCGTAGTGCTTTGGAATATTGAAGGATGCTCTTTGTTGACACTGTTCCAATGAATCAGGCCTACTGAATCTGACATTATGCCTACTAAAACAAAATCAAGTGCACATTTTGTTAATAATTATTCTCGCTTTCTTAAACTTGTAATTTTCGATAAAATCAAAGATCAATTGGCTGTAAAGCATTGAAGTGAAGGTAATTGGTGCAGAATGTGAGCCAAATGTGAAAAAATGAGAATTCGGCACGATTTTGACTTCCTTCAAAGTCTCTGAAATCATGCGCAACTGTGACATCATCATTTTTTCAAACTTTTGAATTTTGCCACTTGTTGCGAGCATTTTGAATGATATCTTTCAAGCAAACGGGTCGCTTTCTATTTCGTGAGTGTTTAAAAGCATTACTTACTGCTTACTGTAGCCGTTTTCATCCGTTGAGGAAAATGGCCTCCCTCCCCGTTCAGGACCACAAACTTCTGTCCCTCCCAATTCTCGAGAGGATCTTGGGCAGCTCGTCTCTCCACCTTCGTTTTTGTCTTCCTCGTTTTCTTCAGCCGTCCCTCCATTCCGCCACGCCTACAGTCCATAGATTGTCAGTTCTCCTTGAGAGATGACTGGCCCAACTCCACTGTCCATCTTCTTATCTCCTCGTTTCTGATCTTGTCCCTTCTCGATAATCCCAAGATTCTCCTCTCCATTCCTCTCTGTGTGACTCTTTGTCTCTCCTGATGGTTTGCTGTTAATGACCATGTTTGTGCTCGTATAACATTGCAGGAAGAACACACATATTTAATAATCGTCGTCGATGTAGCAAATTGGATCTGTCTCGAGGTCAGATAGTTGCGAAGTTGCCAAAGTACTTTCCAAGCGTTCCGTATGCGCTTGTCAATTTCTTTGTTCTGTCGGTCTTCGAAAGTGACAATTTGTCCGAGGTGTGTGTATTCAGCTACATATTCAATTTCTTCCTGTTCAATTCTGATTAGAGTTGGGGCTACATTCGTCATTATTTTTGTTTTATTGATGTTGATCTTGAGGCCAACTATTAAAATCATGTGATTTTATAAATCGCATCATGGTTATCTTGTCGTCATCACGGTTAGTGCGTCATGCGAACATGCTAATGGCCATTTTAGTGCCCACTGCTTTCAAACAATGCGTATGTCGAACGTTAAATTATTATCACCTTGCACGTTATTGGCTGTGTATCATTTTGTGTATTTGCAGATTATATAAAATGCTAATATGTAATTATCGGAATGCTTCACATTTGTAATTTTGCCATTGTACTGTGGGGCCAATCCGGGCAATCAGTCACCAGAATGACCTCACGTGACTGACCAGCTTTTATGGAGTCTTGACGTAGAAATACAGGTAATCGTCACTATACTGTCGACTATTGCCATCCCTAACATTTTGACCGTAAATGTCAGAACTAATACTGTTCGTTATGTAATTGGCAGATAATTTCCGCGATTTTGGAGCGTGACTTACTGCCCAGGTTGGCCCTTTGATTAATTATGTCCGCAAAATCTGGAATAATAAAATGAATTTTGTATTTCCTTTTAAATTTAACTTGACATCATGGATTTTCCCGTAATTTCATTCTAAGTATGATTCCTGTTTCTTGACTCGTATAATGGAATTGATTTCATCATGAATATAAATCACAAATCTGACTACATACTTTGTTCATGCTAATGTTATCTGATGTTCGTCATTTCCAGTTTCGTGACCTGAGTTTCAGATGTCCATCCTTTGAACATGAAAAGCATGATGATCATTCGATACAGTATTTAGCATAAAACCTTTTTGCATGCTGCAACATTGCATTTGAAAATAACTCCAATTGTGGGTACTGAATATTTAATAACTTTTCTGACTTGAAAATGTAGCGCATAACATGTCACGCTAAGTTAAGTGAGAAGGCGCTTGTGTTGAGCAAGATTAAAGTTTTCCTATTTCGAAGATTTAAAGCTCTTCCGTTTCAATATCAGTGAAGTATTGCTGAGCAGAGAAGATGAAGACAGTGCAAGCCAGAAACAATGCTCTGCTTGCGATACAGTGTCGTTAGACTCAAGCTATGGCTTCCAAGCTTGCCATGGAATGGCTTCCAGTCTGTGTGGCACAGTGGTTAAGTGCTTAGCCTGTCGATCTTTCGGTCCAGAGGTCGAGCCCCGAAGGTGCCATTGGAAGTCGCCAGGAAGGGCATCCGGGATAAAAGTGCTACAACGCTCTAGATAATACTTGACGGTCAGCACTGTCCAAGCCCCAAGCATGAGTCAGCAATGACATAAATGTTTCATTTTTTTGTAGAAGCAGAAGCCAAGCGGTCACGTTCGTTTGCATCTCGATTAAGAAAGACCCTGAGCTCCGGAGCGCGGAATAAAGAGCGCAGTCAGAGTGCAGACCGGCTTTCCTCAACCCTCCAACCGCCGGCTCCCCTGCAAAATTCTCAGCTTTCTCCAGGCGCTTCACACTCCAGTCTACAGAAATCGAAAAATACCGGCCTCAGTGGTAGCTTTCGGAAACTATTCGGAGGCAAGAAAGAAAAGAAGAATGCAGCGTCCAACATGCGGCAATCGAATACATGTAAGTATCCATCATTTGCTTCCTTTGAAATCAGTAACACAAGTCCATATGTGTGTATACATGCATTTCTATGATCGGCAGTGATACCATTTTGTTTTTAAAATGGGATTTTCATTTTGCGAATTTTATAAACTTACATAAACTGATTTCTTTTTATTTCTTTGATAATGAAGTGATATCTAGGGTATTTGCGTTTGTCGTAGCTGTATTGCGTGTCTCTTAGAAGCATATTTGCAGGTACACAAAGGGTTTCCGCTAAATTTAATGAAATTTTGCTTCTGTCCAGATGTTCAGTGAGAACAGTTTTAGTTGTCTTTTTTACACATATTTTAGTTTTGTCCACAATTTCTATTTAGGGGGAGAGTCAAGACATTTCATTAGTGCTTGTGCTGTAAAACCTTCGTGCATTGTCACTAGACGCATGTGATTTGCAATTCAGGAGCTATAATATTCAAATTCAAATACTCGAATTACTGAATATTTGAAAAATGAATTACGTTGTAGAAAGCAAGATGCATCTATGTTACTTGTAAATGCATGCATGGAAATCGAGAGTGATAAACAAGCACTTGCATCAACCAGAGATGCAAACGTGACGATTGTTCTGTTGATGCGCAGGCGCTTATGCCCGGATGCATTGAAATCTCGGCCCAGATGGTTTAATGTATCGTTTTATGTACTTGACCATTCTTTAAGAAGCTATTAATCAAGCTCATGGGTTGTCATAGTCAAAACAGCTAAATTTTAAGAACTAAGTACTGAATACAAGTATGATGTTACCATAAAACTTGCTGGTAGTGTAACACCGTGTCTGAAATGGTTACAGATAAATCATGCCAAATCCTAGGAAGTCTGGAAGAGTTTCTAGATATTTTCGAAATAAATTGGGAAAACCTGCCTCTTCGCATGGTTTGAAAATATATTGCAGTAATTAAGTGATTAGGTTTCTTGAAGCAACACTCTATGAATGTGTATTTTGAAATAAACCATGTCAACTATGCTACATGAAGATGCTGTGAAAGATTCAATATTTGTTACTGTAGTTATTCTTATTACTGCAGATCATCTTATTACTGTCGTTTATCAATCTGCCTAGATTTGACATTTAGATACATTTATAAATGCACAAGATATTTATCTAAATGCATGTACAGAGTGTTCAAAAAGTAATTGTGCACTTGATTATTGCAATTTAAAATCAGGGTAAAGGGTATTGGAGAAAGCATTAACGACAAGTAAAAAGGAACGAAGATTTCATATGAATTTTCTTTTGTAAAGCCCTTACTAAACCTTAAATTAGTAATATTCTTCAGTCTGCCGGTCTGCAGGAAGCGTCCTTCATTTTGTGGAGTGCACAAATCAATCCGCTCTCATATGTTTTTCAGCAAGGAAGTTAGGTTCTGTTATGTGATGTTCCGAATGCGTTTAGGAATGTGCAGCTTCAGCTTTTCAGGTTGCTTGGCTCCTTTTTGAAGACTTTTCCCGTGTTGCTCCTCATGAATAAAAGTCTGCCGCACTAATATTCGGTGACTCCGTAGGGCGTATATCGGCAGAGGTAATTTGATGAGGAATTCAAGGAGAGGAAAAATCAGTTCCTTTCAGTATTTTTCCGCATTGAAGATTTGACAAAAAACAAAAATACCTCGATTATCTTTCGACGAGATACAACACATCACATCCCTGTTTTGGTGCAGTGAAGATGTATATTCTGTGAAGGGATTGTTACCAGACCGACGACCCGTATGTTTTCACCTCTGAGAAATGAACTTCATAATCTGATAAATGGAACCAGCAGCCAAGCTTCATCAGATAAGAATAAGTTTCTCATGCATCATAATATTTTCATGAGACCGTCTAAACCACACGGAGTATTGAAGTCGTTTCTCGTAATCTGCCTCGTTCAACTCATGATAGTACGAAACTTGTCAGGATTAGAGCTTCCAATTATGCGGACAAAGATTTATGGGTTGATACAAGAGTCATATGGAAATTGTAATGTTAATTAATAATCAATGTCTTTCGGATAGAGAGCTGCACGTGAAGAGGTAGCAAAAGAAAATAGTACTACACCGAATAAGAATGTCAAATTTTCATGTAGATGCTTTTTTGTATGTGTATAGCAGTGACAATTCCCAAACCAATACGTCCACAGTTACTTTTTGAACACTGTACGAGTATACTCGTATTTCAATATTTGCCGATCAAATGGTGAACATGGAAAAGAAGACTAAGTGTCGATAATAATAACAAAATACATCAATAGGGCACTGAACACAATTGCCACAAATGATCTGACAGAAACAAATGGCATAACATCCGCTTCTATCAAAGCTATTCAAGACAGAATGGCGCCTAGCAAAACGACTATTCATTGAACCGCCATGGAAAAGAAGATTAGAAGTTAGAGAAATAGAATATCAATTACATGAAAAGAAAATAGAAGAAGCTATTGAAGAGGGTAAGAAGAGACTCGCATTGAGTGGAAGATTAGCGGGGTGTAATGCGAGATACGTACTATACCAAATAAATAAGACGTTCAAGTATAACCTAGGCAAAGTATATAGGAGCTTCAAAGACAATAGAGAAAATCACAACAGCGACAATGAAACAAAATACTACTGGGAAAGAATTTGGAGCTATCCTCGGTCACATAACTCCTCCGCAAAGCGGTTGAAAGATTTAAAAGAAGAATCCACAATGTTGAATGCACAACCTGATATAACAATTACCTAAAGTGACGTAAGAAGGATGGCAAGTTGGAAAGCACCACGTCGAGATATGGTGCAAGTGGGGTGGGAGAAGAAGCTGAATGCAGTACGTGGAAGACTAGCAGATCGGTTCCGACCAATTACCGACCAATCACGTGTTTGCCTACGATTTGGAATGTGATGTCTGGAATATTGGCAGACACAATGTCGAAGCATGTGACTGATGCAAGTATACTTGCCCATGACCAAAGGTAGCCAGAACAAGATGCAGAGGCAAAAAGTTCAATTAATAATCGACAAAGCAATAACAAGTGAAAGTAGAGATACAGGTAGAACTTATCAGTGGTCTGGATAGATTATAAGAAGGCATTTGTTTTAGTACCTCATTCATGGCTCCTCGAAACTATGTTAATGTACAAAATAGATAATCAGCTGCAGGAGTCAATTCGGCAATCATTGAAGCATTGGAAAACAACATTAATTCATGAAAAGAAGCACATTGGAGAAATTCCCATTCAATCAGGAATCTTCCAAGGAGATGCTTTTATCACCCATGATATTGTGTGGCACTCAACCTATTGAGTCAAGTCCTTCAGAAATCCAACATGGGTTACACTATGAGAACGGGTGAGAAATTGAACCATCTTCTCTATACGCATGATCTGAAGTTGTATGAAAAGAGACGGGAAGACCAAAAATATTCCTTGATTCACAGAACACGGATATTCAGCAATGACACCGGTATGGAGTTTGGCATTTTGAAATTTGCAAGGTTTATCATAAAACTTGCTTGTACTTGGTGATCGTAGCGATCAGATCCCTGAAGGTCCTTCGGTCTTGCGCCCGCTCGATCAAGTCGGCCAGGGGAAGGAATTTCTGAACTTGAGCAGACAAAGTCAGGCGGGGCCGGCCACGGGGACGCCTCCAGTTCACGGGTGCGGGACGAGCTGTTGCAGCCACGGCCTACCTAGCAGGGGTATCCGGCTTGAGACGAGCGATATGACCGAGGAGGCGAAGTCGGGGTCTTCGGATGATGGTAGAGATCGCGGTAGCGGAGTTGGCTCTGGCATAGACTTCAGAGTTGGGTACGTGATGGAACCAGCGAATGCTAAGTATCTGGCGAAGACACGAACGGTGACAGGCGTCCAGACAGTGCGCGATGGCAGCGGAGAAACACCGCGACTCACAGCCATGTAGGAGAGTTGGGAGAATGCAGATGACGAGAATGCGGATCTTGGTTCGAGAGCGCGCTCTTCTTCTCCGCCAGACGCGGTAGAGGCGGCCAAAAGCGGCGCGGGCAAGACCAAGTCGCCGATGGATTTCCACCTCTGACGAACAGTCGCTCGAGATCCGGAACCGAGGTACACAGCTGTCGGTTATCTCCACCGGAATTGAAGTTGATGTTTAATTCACGAAGGGGAGGTTGGGAGAATTCCGACAGGGATTGGATCTTTGTCTTTGTCCATTTTATGGTGATACCGAGGGAGAAGCTTCCTCTCCAAGGACCAACATGGACTCAATCAGAAAGTCCAGGATTGATCAGAGGATTACTACGTCGTCAGCATAACATAAGTCGGTAAGGGTCGAGTGCAAATCGACACCGAGATTGCGAAACCGCTCAATTGTTTTGTTCAACCAGTCGAATCAGCGGTAACATTGAGCAAATAAGGGTCCGCGACACACCCTTGACGAACGCCGAGGGAAATGGATCCGATAAACTGTTCTCTACTCTGACTCTACAAGTGTTATCGGAGTGTAGGTCACGCACAATGTTGAGGTATTTTGCTGGAATACCGATACTTTGGAGGAGGAGGCAAAGAGTGTCGGTCAAATGAGTCGAAGGCGGCTTTCAGGTCTACCTTTGCGGCGTAGAGGGGGATTTCAGGAACATTCCTGGTCGTTGGGCGAGTATGGTGAGAGAGAGGATGCAATCGGTAGTAGACCGACCGGGAGTGAAGCCGGCTGCTGAGGGCGGCGTCTTTCGAGACCCAACGGCTTGATTCTTGAGAATGTAACAGCTGTGATGACTTTTGAAGGAACAGAGACAAGCGTGATTGGGCGGTAGTTTGAGGTGTCCCGCCTGTCTCCTTTATTCTGGTACAAGGGCAGAATTCCAATCTGCCGGGATTCTCTCTTCTTCCCAAATCCGCTGACAAATTTGATACAGACGAGGGGCTACTGAGTCTACCGCAGCACGCAGCATTTCCCCTGGAATGCCATCTGTGCCTCGTACTCGTCCGTTTGGAAGCCTTCTTATCGCCGTCATGATCTCGCTGGAGAACGTTAGTAGAGCAGCAGACGCTGAAGGACTAGGCTTGGTCAGAGCGCAAGTATAGTGTTGGCGCCAGCTGTCTAGTTTTGACGAAGGATCAATGAGAATGGAGCCATCTTCAGCAAGGAGTAGAGAACTCTTCTTGACAGAATCAGCCACGCAGAGAGGACGGATAGCTTTGTAGGCGGAACGCAGGTTATTCCCTTGGAACTTGATCTCCGCTTCGTTGGCAATCTGAACTATCCAGGAAGCATAAGCACGACGAAGACTGCGTCTTCTTTGGCGACTCAGATCGCTGTATGAAGCGGATCCATGGAGACGAGCCTGACAGCAGCAATCCACCAAATCGAGTGAGGAATCGGAGATCCATGGACGCTTTCTAGTGCGACGCTGCCCCACCACATCAACAGTGGCGGGCACGAGTGTCGTACAGAGTTGTTCCAAATCGTCCTCAAGACTTTGCGAAGGGCCGAGTGTAGCGAAGCGGTTTCTTACAGCAACGGAGTAGCAGTTAGCGTGGTTCTGGAGCTTTGCAACGTTTGGACTTTTCGTTCTACTGTTTGATACTTGACGTGGGTTTGCTTGACGAAGGCGGAGTTGAAAAGTAGCAACGAGAAGGAGATGGTCTGTGTGACCTAATTCCGCGCTGCGAAACACGCGACAATCTGAAGACACCCTCCAGCGACCACTGACCATAATGTGATCAACGGTCTTCGATACAGTGCCCGTGTTACTGTACCAGGTATTTCGGTGAATACGGCGTTTGTGATGCCAGGTACCTAGAACCTTCAAGTTTCGAGCAGAGCGTAGGTTCAACATGCGGTCATCATAACGCGAGGAGAAGTAAAAGAAGCAGAATGACTTACATTAGATATCGAAACAATAGATGATGCATGTACTTGGGGATTCTCCAACATCAAACAAACAAGGAAGAACTGGTTAATTAGTAGGTGACGAAAGAATGCTTTACAAAAGAATTAGGAAAACAATGAAGTCGAAGCTAAAGATATAATGAAAACCAAGCCATCAGCAGATATACTACACCAGAAATACGATACACCGGTGGAATAATAAAGTGGAACACGACAGGTATACAGCAAATTGATGGTAGAGCACGAAGCAAATTCGCATATTTGAGCTGCTTTACTTGCACAAATCAATCTTATTAATCTCATTGTGTATTCATTGGTAACTTGTGACCTCTAGGCTATCACAACAAGCAATGATGACCCCTAAATACACCACAAAAATTCCAGACACTATCCGGGTTCGACTTCTGGATAAAAGATCGTAAGAATAAGAAGCAACGAACCACTGCGCTACGCAGACCACCATGCACAGAATTATACAGGTCATCTCTTCTTCCGTCTGACTAGAGAGGAAGCATTGGAACATGTAGCGCTAATGAAATGGCACAGTCTGTTCAAATAATACCATAGAAATCTAACAATGAGCAGCCAATTCAACATCAACCATGTCGCATAGTGCGTAGTTTCACTGACTTATCGACCCGATCACACAGCAAAGAGACACACAGAGAAGGTTGTGAACGTTTTCTCGTGCGCCTGCTGTCTTTTTTAATAATGATTAAAGGACCAACATCGAGAAAACGTGTGCACAATTATCTGAATTCTTCAAATCTGAAGGAATCGTGGCGATCGCGGCGAGGATTTTGAACGAGTTCACAGCAATCGCAACCGGCTCTCGACTATTCTTCCTATCTCTGTAAGGCATTAGAAATGTCTTTTTGCCCACTTAGTAAGTTGATGCGTGTGCCATCGTTTTGAAGCAGTTTGCACTTATAGTAAAGTGACAAGCTTAAACAATTATATCTGTGCCACTATGTTTTAAGCACTGGTATATCTCTGCAATCTAGATCGCTTCAATGTTTCAATTAATACGATTCTCATTTATTCGATCAATAGACTCTAGAGGATTTTATAAAACCTGAGTCGAAGAACTAAAAAAAAGAGATTCGACGTAAAAGCAGCGAAGATTGAATCTCTTTAATTCCATTTAGTTTCTTTATCTTGAAATCTAATTTAGAAACATCCCTTGAAAATCTCCTTAAAATCCTGATGAAAAATGTGACTTTAAAAAATAATTGCTTCTGAACTTTCAACCATTTAAGGTGGAGAATCTAACGTTAACAAGGAAAGACAACTACGTAATGTTAAAGTGTTTTCTCCAGCAACCATGACAAAATGGATGCTTCAAACGTTCAGTGCTCTCACATCAAAACCATGAAGTTATGTAATGAAAAAAGGTTACAACATTGATTTTTTAGAATTTAGAATGACTGTTTGGCACGGTGACTTTCGGTGTCTGAGTGGAGTTCAAGAAATGTTATGACGCAATTTTATTTCATTATGGCTGGTCAAGACAAGGAAATCATTTTATCCATGGTTGATAATGGTCAATTTGAGAGTGAGATAAAATCTGAGAGCACAAAGTTCGACGGGATCTGAATTCATGAAGGAAAATAATCAAGAAGGTTGTCTAGAGCATAAGCAAATGAAAGAATTAAAGCAGACTCGGACTACATAAGGAACAATTAGAATAAATGAAATGAATACATACGTTTACAAAAGATGATTAATCATATCAATTCCGCTGTCGTGTGTTGTTTGTGGTCTTTCGAAGCTAAACTTTTCTGACTAAAGTTTTCAAGGCATTCAAATTTATCGTGTTTTTCAAACTTTTCTTCAACATTTCCACCGGAAGTTTGATACATGATCAAACATTGCTCTAGCCTTCGCTTTAATAATTTCTGCATGTCGTGCAATTCTTGTTCAGTGAAAGCGTTAATTTAAAACTTATGAAAGTTCTTTGTTGAATGCTATTTTCTCAAAGTCTTGATTTTTGCGTTAATTGAAGACATTTCTGCATGATACACATCAGTTTTCATAATGACGGCATTATTTATGGACACTATAAGTCGCTTATATTCGAATTTCATGTAAATATTTCCGTTTTTCAAGTAGCAGTGGTACATCAAATTACTGTTGCGGTCTTTCTTAATCATTTTGAAAACATTGACTCTATATCGTTTTTCTTCTTTGTTTAACCTCCTTTGTGGCTTGCGTAAGTCAGACTTATAATCATTTCATGGATTTTTTGCAATGGATACTTTTGAAAGAAAATATTTCTTTACATATTTGCATCTTGAGATGTTTTTCAAGTACAGGTATTTTCTCAGTACATGCAGCCATTTTAATATCATATTCTCCTCTCTCATGATGAGAAAGTATGGTGTTCTTATCTTGCTTAATTAAGCGAATCAATTTGCTGAGAATGGAATTTAGCAAAAATGCCGACACATAGTTTTTCCATGACAGAAGTCAATTGTTTGACATCTCGCCTCAACAAAACAAGGTCAATGAGAAATCACACGTTAAATCAACATTCACTATCTAGCCCGTGATCTAGCATGAACAATTCATTCGAAAAACATACAGGTAATGGTCTTAAAGCGTAGTAACAGCATGTATTCGCTTCAGGGAAAACAGGGAAATTCAGGGAATTTGAAAAATTAATGTGATTAGTAGTGTTAAAGTCAATATCCTAAACTACTAAGAACTACTTAACGTCAAAGTTTGTAGGTGCATGTACTAAGACTATATTTGATTTCATTTTCTTATCAGCATTACAACTGTGCTGTACGTGTTATCTGAATCTTATCTTACACATTTCTTTCAAACAACTATTTCTTAACTGTCCTAAGTCACCTCCATTCGCATATGCTAATTGCTGTTATTTTCTTCTTATTGTTAGATATAGTTATTTGTTACCTCTTTTTTGATTGTTAGTAGATTCAAAACCAAATACGTTCTTGTTTTGTTTGTTTTTATGAATAAAGATTCGATATGTTTGATCTTGAACGATAGTTTTATCAGTGCCGACATCGTTTATTACTCTTTCAAACCGTTAACTTTGTCTTTCAAATGTCTAACTAATGATATGATAAAGATGAGGAAATATGATGATCATGATATGATTTACTTGGTTTAATTTAAAACAGAAGCAGCTATCTTCCTTCATTCAGTTATCAGACAATGAATTATGCAGTTAATGGATTAACTACAATTGATAGCAACTGATGTCATCCTTTTTTGGGTACTATATCACTTTTTCGGTCAAATTCAGTTTATATAAATGTTCAGAGAAAATTTAAGGAATTTTTTTTCAAAAGCGTATGCACCCTGAGTAAACTCTAATTGTCTCCATAAATAAAGACACTTTAATCTGACTGCTTGTTTCTTTATGATTGTCAAGATATTGCTGTATCTTTCAATGTCCATGTAGAATGCATGATGCATGATACATCAAAAAAATAGCTACTGAGAGTCTATGTTGCTTTTTATGATTGGACTCTAAATTTTCGATTCTAGTATTAATCCCTGTATTGGGGTTTCATTGCTCCAACTTTTGCTTTAATAATTTCAGCATATTTTGAACTTGTACAGTGAAAACATGAATCAAAGTATAGAGGAATATATAGAGAATCTTGAAGTTTAACTACTTCATGACGCAGTCATTCATGACTTTATCAATCATTCCGCAAGTCATCATATTGAATAAAGGGCGTATGTTTCCATAAGAGCTAATTCATTAACACTAAATTCAGGAGATTTTTCTGTAATCACATTTTCTTTGAAACGATAGAATTTTGTATATATATATTAAGCTAATAACAGTTTAAAAGCATGCTAATAGCCTTGATGTACAGAGATGCATCGACCTGTATAATAATGCATTCCGTTTTGTGAAACATCACATGGAATACGTATCTAATGATGCAATATTTACCATAAAACAAATAAATGAACTTTAGTTGCACTCAGAAGTACATTAGTCGACACGCTTGTCTTCCATGTGGTTGAGTTCCATTCATCTCACGATCATTCCTTCACACTAAGTTTTCAGTAAGAATGCAGATTCTGCCTATTTTAAAAGTCTTAGGTTTGACCCGACTTAGGTGTCCCGAATGTCGCTCCTTTTTTCCCATTCAGTCTCAAATCGTTCATGTATAGTAGATAGTTGATCCTTTTTCCACTTTGTTGCTTAGTGATTTTAGTCATTACTAAATACTAAAATAAATATGCAAACACCATGCAAGGTAAACAAACAAACGTTTTTCTCTATTAGAGAACAAGGACATGTCTTCATTAATTGTCCTTTTTCGGACCTTCGTTCACCTTGCATGTGTACTTTAACGCTGATGAAAACAAAAATGTTGGAGAAGCTTGAAAAAGAATTATTGAGCATATTTGAATAATACTGGTATATTCGTACTCCTCGCATCTCAAGGATTCTGAGGACATTTTTGATGAAAAGTGAAAATATGACATTGTATACCATGTATATAAGACTGATATCTTTGATAATGCCCAGAAATTCATTAACGGCCCGGACAATTCATGGCCTGGAAATGAAACCATAGAAATATTTCGCAACATGGCATACAATGATTATGACATCTACATTTTTCGGGCTGTCAATGGCAATTTGTCGGGCCGCTAACGCGGCCCTCTAATTTGCCATTGACGCCCTCAAAACATAGCTGTCATCATATCATTGTCAGCCGAAAGAATCATGATTTTGTGATAACTATCTCAGGATTCACTACTTTCCCTTGTTCACCGAATTTGATGGCCGATATATCAAAAGAAAGCCCAGACAATGCTCGTTCTCCGTGTGCTTGATTCATTATCATACTCACATGCTTTCTTATTGATCTGGTAATTGAGCGATTTCAAGCACTGATTCAGCAGATACTATAACGGATACAAGTCTGTCATAGCTCATCTGAAAACCGAGAGTGTGACCTCTCGAATGATGTGTGGGACGCTGTTTTGCGACACGATTGGAAGACATGAGAATCGATTGAATTTCAGCATAACTTGTAGGTGGTCCATTTTTTGTGATCAGTTGTGTCGTTCATATGGGAAAATATATCTGTTTTCCATGTAGCTGTTTACTGTTCATGATGATAGCAAGTGGTCTCCGTGGCACAGTGGTTGAGTGCTTGGCCTAGCGATCTTTTGGTCCTGAGGTCGAGCCCCGAAGGTGTCATTGGAAGTCGGCAGGAAGGGCATCCGGACTAAAAGTGCTACAACGGTCCATAAGTCTGACTGTGTCACCACCGTCCAAGCCCCAAGTATGGGGAGTAGTGACGAAAAGCTTCATCAAGATAGTAAGTAAAGGCAGTAATCGTCTACTAAGTTAGTAGCTCACGGATGTTCATCTGCAACCATTTAACCATTTGTCTATGAGTTTGGGTAACAAAATTGGCTGGGCCGAACCTATGTACCTGAGCAATGTGCATGTATGCATTAATGTTCATGTGTCAATTACAGTTTTACGACGAAGGGCTTCCGTTGATGGAAGTTGGAAGTTTAAAAGTAGCAGAAATGTAAAAGGAGAGGTTTTATTGTTAATGCCAAATTAATTGCAGCTTTTCACCTAAAATTAGTTTCTAGCTGGACGCATCATCCAATGAACTTATTGTTCCAATTAAATTGCAATTAATTTCTAGCCGCTTAAGTACCGTAGAACTGGAACATGTCAGCCACCAGGGGTAATGTCAGCCACTTATCAAAAAAATGCAAAAAGCTCTTTTCATTCACAGTTACCTAAAAACTGATGCTCACACTCTTTGTTGATTTCATTTTTGACATTTCAGAACAATTGGATTAGTTACAGTTGGTTTCGGAGCTTGTAATTCGTAAAATGAAAAAAAATCGTGAATATCGTTGGTGGCTGACATTACTCATTGTTGCTAATTCGACTGTGCTGCCAGCGATGAAGCGATGAATCAGATATCTATGTCGCACACAGTCGCTTGTCTTATCGAGTTGCGTCCTCACCTGCACCTGCGCCTGATCTCTGTCACGACGATCAATGAATTTGATTCCGTATTAAGTAAATGAATTTTCTTTCGTGTGACATTCGAATGTGTGATTGCTGTTATTGTTGGCTACGAAGAAAACCGTCAAGAGCTACAGGGATGACGATATGCAGTTCGTGAAAACCGAATGTCACAAAGAAAAGCTGCCGATGCTTATCATGTCAATCGCGAAACACTACAACGTCATATCAAGGCATTAGAGAAGTTGCGGGACCTGGCAGACCCACAGAACTTTCGCAAACTGAAGAACAAGTCATCGCTCGAACAATTCAGACTATTACCAAGTGGGGATTCGGTCTGACTAAACAACTTCTTCAAGACCTCGTCTGTCGATATCTAGCATCTAAAGGTCGTGAAGTTGAGCGATTCACAAATAATCGACCAGGAAGTGACTGGGTGAACTCTTTTATGACCAGACACAATCTGGTTCTTCGTCAGGGATGCAATATCAAACGCAGCAGGTCATCACTTCGACCAGAAACGGTGAACGCTTTCTTCGATGAACTGTCGCAAAGTGGATTATCAAAAGCTTCTCCTTCTTTTGTCTTCAACTACGACGAGACCGCACTGTCAGATAATCCTGGTTCTCAAAAAGTGATCGCAAAGCGGGGAACACGTCGCATCGAAATTGTTCAGGAACATTCAAAGACCAACATCTCCCTGATGTTTTGCGGTTCCGCTGACGGAAAGCTTCTTCCGCCCTACGTCATCTACAAATTGCAAAGTGTTTACGAGACTTGGACGCAAGGTGCACCACGTGGAACTGTGTTCAACTGTTCAAAAAGTGGATGGTTTGATAAAGACTCTTTCGCAGCCTGGTTTCGTGACACTCTAATCCCTGCAGTTAGGGATCTTCACGGAGAAAAGTTCGTGATCGGTGATAATTTAGCAGCGCATTTCTCTGTTGAAGTGATCGAAATGGCTGCCGCATACAACATCAAATTCATTGCTCTTCCACCTAACTCTACCCACCTTCTGCAACCTCTTGACGTCGCTGTGTTCAGAATTGTGAAAGCCAAGTGGAGGATCATCCTACAGAACTTCCGTCGGGAGTCCAGGGCAACTGGGCCTATTCCGAAGCAGTCGTTCGGAGTCATGTTGTTCCAGTTGTGGAGGATGGTGCAGAGTCCCTCCAAGCAGAATCTGATAAGTGGATTCAGAGCGTGTGGCTTGTCCCCCATTAATCGAGACGCTCCACTGAGCCGCCTGATAAGGTCCGAGACCCACGGCGAAGAAGCCATCAAACTTGACCTGGATTCCAGCCTAATTGGGATGCTGCGAGAAATGCGCGGTCAAACTTCCAATCAACGAAGACCCCGTGGGGCAAAGGTGACGGCTGGCCGACCGATTCTCCCGTTTCACAGTGTCGCCTCAACGTCAAATATGGATTCAACGCATGCGGACGGGGATGAAGACAGCTCAACTTGCAGTGAGGATGACGAATGTGGATTGTGTAAAATTTCGTTTGCCGGATATAATGGACCAGACTGGGTCCAATGCACGTCTTGCAGAATATGGACCTGCGGAGCCTGTAATAATGAAACGAGTGATGTATTTTTTGTGTGCTCTAACTGCAATTAGCTGTTGTTGACTTGGTATTGCGTGTTGAATTGTTGTTTTAGTTACTAACAGTTCCTTTTGCTAAAATTTCCGTTGGTGGCTGAGGTTACCCATATTTCGTTTTTTGAAGTACCCGTATCTAAGTTGTTCTTAAATACACGTATTTCATTGTTCAAGCTATTTTTCATTTTGATTGTCTTCAGAAAGCCAAAATTGCAGTTCGTGAAGGTATAACTCGTACTCTATATGAAATATATAGAGTATTTGACGGTCTCAAAAATTTGGTGTTTATTGCATTAATTGCATGAATCAAAACAAGATAAACTATGGATACTGCAGCATCTTATATAAGCTCCACTCAGCCATCAACTCCGGAGAAAGGTATTGGACAATGTGGATGCTGTAAGCAATCGGTGAAAGAAATAGATCCATCTCTCAAGTGTGAAAAGTGTAACAACTTCTTTCATGTGTGCTATACTTATCTTCCTACCTACGAACTGATAAAGTATTTCAAAATGAAAAGAAAATACTCTTGTGAAAGTTGCATTACTAGCATATACCCCACTGAAATCAAAAGCATTTTACATTCAACACAAACAGCCACGTCACACCACAAGACAGAACAATAAACGATTACAACACAAACACAGAACACACAAACAGACAATCAAACGTTCAAAACACAAGCAAGTAACACTGAATTCGAAAAAGAAAAAAAGAAACGCCAAGATGAGAGAGAAAATCTATTGAAGGCCATCAATACTTACGAAATTGAAATGAAAGAGCAAGACGAAAAGATCAGAAAACTACAAAGAAATGTTGAAGACATGAAGCAGAAAAATGAAGAAATAATTGTACTCGAAGACTTGATCAATCGCAAAGATGACGAACTAAATAAATTGAGGCGAGAAATAGACCACCTAAAGTTGAATGCCAGAAAGGAAGAAAGAAGAAGATATGGCTTACATGATGACAGCAGTGAAAGTGACAGCGCAGAAGAAAATGAAGTAAGAAATGAAATCAATGACTTATTAAAGAAAATTAATATCATCGAAAAAGAAACAAAGAAAAACACGGAATTTAGACAGCAGCAACAATAAAATCAGCAAATCCAGCAGTCAGAACATCAACGAGAAGCGCAAGAACAACATCAAGCTCAACAACAACATCGGCAATCAAGATTCAATAATAGAGTCATCACATGTTTCTACTGTAACAGAAGAGGCCACCATATACGAAACTGCTATCGTGCGCCATGGAATCGTCAAAGAAATTATAATCGAAGTAGATACAGAAATAATAACAGCAGAAGATATGATAACGATAGACAAAGAAGCGAAAATCATCGAGAATTTAGAAATCAGTAATTCAGTACAGATATAAAAATGAGAGAAATCGAGAAAACAGAAGATACGATCTTGATAGAGAGAGAAGAGTACAAGAAGACAGATTTAGAGTGTCAAGAGTGGAAGATGAAAATGGACGCAGCTATTACACTCCAACACGCGTGCTACACACAAACACTAGACAACACTCACCTGTAAGACCTTATTTTTAGCGCATCATTTGAAGGAGAGGACGAAAAACAAGAAAGCGATGAATTAAAATCAGTTATATAAATATAAACGGTTTGAATGATAATAAAGTCAATGATACTGATATGATCAAGGACATGGATGCGGACATAATCTGTTTCTCTGAAACACATTTGAAGGAGGAAGATAATTTTCCCATAATAAATAGATATTCAGGCTGACAAACTGTGGGAAAGAAATCATTGAAAACAGGAAGAAACATCAAAGGCGTATCAGTATACATAAAGGACAACTTGGATAACCTAGAATTTGAAAATGTCGTGAATGAAAAAGGAACACTGATAATTACTAAAATTACAACTAAAAAATACGAATACTTACGAGATATATATTTAATAGCATTCTATAGAAGCAACAGGGAATCAAAGTATAAAGATAAAGATTTTTACCAAAACATGAAAAAATCATATTCTTGAACACAAAATGGAGAACATAATAATACTTGGAGATTTAAATGGCAGAATTGGTACTGAAAACGACAACAAGAAGTATGGCTTACCAAAGAGAAAATCAGAAGATAAAACAATTAATAACTATGGCCATGATATACTTACTTTTTGTAATGAGACTAACTTGATTATTGCAAACGGAAGATTTGAGAATAGCGACTGTTTAGGAAAGTGTACATTTCACTGTATTCAAAATGGTGTTGTAAAAAAATCCATGATTGATTACTTGATCATATCAGAATCCATACTGACTTTATTAAACGAATTTGAAATTGGTAATCCCGTTTTGTATACTGATCATTCACAGATAAAAATTAAACTAAAAATACTATTCGACAAGGAATCGAGGATATCGAATCCAACGTTTCAAAATATTCGAATATTTCCTTACAAATGGACGAAAGAAAACAGTCTAAAATTTTATAAAAAATGTTAAATATAAAATGCTCAGAATTATCAAATGAGTTAATAACCAATCCTACAAATACGGGTGAGATATAAAGGGAATTGATAACAATTAAAAATTGCGCAAATAATTCTAATAATATAATTCATAGATCAAAATATTCTAAAAGTATAACAAAATTAAGCAAAATTTACAGGAAAGATGTTGCAATATACAAAAAAGACAAATCTAATAAAAGTTTGCGAAAACGTATGTATTCAAGAGAAAATTGCAAAAAGAAATAAGAAAAGAAAAGCGAAAAATGAAAAATGATAATTTAGAAAAATTGATAATTGCAAAAGAAAGTAATGATCATAAGACATACTGGCATTTGATAAACAGCAAGAAGAAAAAATTCATCACAAGTAATTTAAACTCAGTTAATTTCTTAAACGAATTTAAGAATGCCGATATACCTTTGCAGCCCATAACAAGTAAGGCAGTAATCGAGCTGACATCTACAATTTCAAATGAAATTTTAGATAAAGAGATAACAATAGTAATGGTCAAAAGACCGTTCCAGGACACCATAAAATCAAAAAAATTGGTATCTTTAAAAACGACATAAATTCATGAATTTGAACCCTTTTTCAGGTTTTTAAGACCTAAATACATGAATTTAGTCTATTCAAAAAGTACCATTTTTTCAAAAAATGGCATTTTTAAAAACGACATAAATCGGAGCGAAGCTCCTCTGGCTTAAGCCGATTCATGAATTTGAACCTTTTTTCAGGTTATGAAGACCTAAATTCATAAATCGGCTAAAGCGCTAAAGCCAGAGGAGCTTCGCTCCGATTTGGGCGTTTTTAAAAATACCCAATTTTCAAATTTTTCAAAATCTCAAATTTGAGAATTACAATCGGGCGAAGCCCTAGAACCTTCGGTTCGATTTTCACCCTTAAAATCATGACCGTTCCAGGACACCGAAAATCATAAAAGTTGAAAATCTCAAATTTGAGAATTACAATTTTTACCTTGAAAATCATGACCGTTCTAGGACACTAAAAATTATAAAAGTTGAGTATCTCAAATTTGAGAATTACAATCGGGCGAAGCGCGAAGCCCTAGAACCTTCGGTTCGATTTTCATTGCTTAAATCATGACCGTTCAAGGTCATCTAAAACCGGACACCGAAAATCATAAAAGTTGAGAATTTCAAATTCATGAGTTTAGACGTTTTTCAGGTTTTTAAAATATATCATGTGACTAATAATATTTCTTTAAAAATGGAAGAAACAAAAATGGAAGGAACTTCAGAAATGAATGAAACAAAAGTGGAAGGAACCTCAAGAATATATCCTTCGTTATCTCAATTAAAAATAAGTGAATTAAATATTGAAAAACACAAAGATAGAGTACGTTATATGAAAGATAAGGAATCCCAATTATTATTAAGATTAGAGCATTATAAAAAATTAAGAAAGAGATGGAGTAAAGTTAAGAATGTAACACAAGGAATTGGCATATTCTTATCAATAAGTTTAGGTACGTTAACAATTGTTATATCTTCAGGTGTTTTAGTAATTCCAGTAGTTGCTACAGCTTTAACAGGTACGGGTGTTTTTGCAACTTCACTTGCTACAATGTTAGATAAATCTTTAATAACTAAGAAACGAAAATCATTAAAAACTAAGCATTTACATATTAAAGAAGTATATGATAAACTACATTACTACTTTCAAAGAGTATGTGATGATAATGTTATTACGTTAGATGAGATTGAAAAATTTGATCAAATAGCTAATGAAGTAAATCAAATATCATTTCAATCACAGACAGAAAAAGTTGATGATAAAAATAAAAGGGATGGTAAAATTTCTAGTGATGGTAAAACTTTTAGTGATGATAAAATTTTTTTAGAAGAGCTAAAAACTTTATTAGACAAAACTTTATTAAACAAAACTTAATACGAGAAAACTTTAAACGAGAAAACTTTAAACGAGAAAACTTTAAACGAAAAGATTATAAACAACAAAGCAATAAAAAAATAATTTGTTCAGTAAAATGTTTTTGCTGTATTCCAATGTTACCACAAAATTCAAATATTATATTTTAAAAAAATAGACAAAATTAAAGCTGATAATAAAAAATTAAAACATTATATTTGTATATTTTTATTACTCGGTAAACAATTGTTCGATAACTCTTTCATGAATTTTTTTATCAATATTAATTGTGATAAATCCATAATCTTTTGACCAAGCATTATTACACGATTGTTTAAATTCATCTTTATCTCTTATACATAAATCTCTTAACAAATCACTTAAGTTTCTTGCATTTATTTCAAATAGTATAAATATATTTGCATTCTTTCTAATAACACTTCCATCTAATGAATACATACTTTGTGTCAAATAAAATACACTACAGTTATTATGTCTACCTCTTGTGAAATAATTTCTTTGAACTGACTGATTTCTATCATTAACACAATCATCAAAAATTACACAATGTTTCATTGTTTTATCTAGTTTACTAGGATCTTGCATATTACCACTATCATCTATTAATTGTATCTTTATATGGTTATTTTTATTAGATTCTACTAACTGATTATTTTTTGCTGCTTCTTCACACCACAAATTTATTTCTTCTTCATCTTCAGATTTTTCATATTCTTTGAATAATGAAGCAATTGCTGTTTTTTTAAGATTATTTTCAAATCCATATTTTAAAAATTGATAGACGGGTTGTTCTGCCGTTGTTGTATAAATTATAAGATTGTTATAATCCAAAAAATTTGGAGTCGTTAAAATTTTAAACAATAGATACGTTTTTCCACAACCTGATCTTCCACAAATAACTGACAAAACTTTATTAGATAAATTTGGATGATGATTAAATTTAAGTTTTTTTTTTTTTAATGGAGGTAGTTCACTCATTTTTTAATAAAAAAGTTTTATTTTTATTTTATTTTTGTTTTTAAAGAAGAAGAAGAAAATTAAACTTCTCTAGCTTCGCGTGGGAGTTTATACCTCTCGAACGGGAGTTTATACCTCCCGAACGGGAGTTTATACCTCCCGAACGGGAGTTTATACCTCTCGAACCAAAAGATCTATCATAATCTCTTCACCTCCAAAATTTATTTCTTGTCCTTTTTCATCAGTGATTCTAATGCCAATGTTGTTAATAGTTTTTCTTGTAATAGGGAAATATATTAATGTTTGTGGAAATACATTTAATCTATAACCAATGGGTACAGTAAAAGCTGGAAAACTGAATATTAAATTTGATAATTTACCATTTATATATCCTCCTTCAATAATGTCACAATGTACAACAATTGAATTTATTTCAGTTATTTTTGGAATCTTCTCACCTAAATGATAACCTTGACTATAGGTTTGTTTATTAAATCCTAATAGCTTTGACAATGATCTATCATGATTAAAATCAACTTGATGATTTTCGTCTAAAGTAAGAGAAAATTTATTAACTGCCGGTTCAACTGCAAAATGTAATTGTTTCTTATCTTTAAATGGTATACCTAAATGTCTCTTAATTTCATTTGATATTGTTTCAACTTCGTAAGAACCAGGAAGAAAAGTTAGTATTTTCCATGTTTTACCTTTATCAGTAGAATATCTAAATTGATCATTCACATCTTTGATAACGTTTTGAATAGTGTTAAATGTGGAGAAACTAGTCAATGCAATTTGATAATTTTTATTTTGTTCCAAATGTAGAATGGGTTCTAAATTACAAGTGTGTGATGAAGTAGTTGTTATAATTTTTAACGTCGTACTAAATTTTGATGAACCCAAAATTTCTGTTAGATTTTCTAAATGATTATTAATTTTGTCTAAATCTGCTGAACACATTTTTAAACTAAAAAATTAAATAAATATTTTTTTATGAAATATTTTTTTATAAAAAATTAGAAACAACATATTTCAGCTACACTTTTATAATCCTTTTCATTTAGAATCTTCTTTTCTAACAGTCTTTTCAATATAGCATGAATTTCATTGAAACTAGAATTATGTCCTTCTTTTATTGCAGATATTAAAATATTTAATCTATTTAGTAATTCTTGTGGATCATCTGGTAAAAATATGGTTGTTTCTGTTTTCTGTTTTTTTGTTTTCTGTTTTTCAGATAAACCTTTCCCTACTTTAACTCCCGTTGATAATAAATTTTCTAATTGTTTATAACGTCTAAGAGTTTTTACTGTGCTAACTCTATCTAATATAGTTTTATATTTTATTAGATCTTCTACAGCATAATTTTTTAAATCTGCTCCTCTTAAAAGATCAACAAAATTTCTATCTAAACTAATAGGTTTTTTATCTGGAGTAAAAATTAATCCTCGTAAAGGTTGTGGAAATATTTCTTTACCACCAAGATAAAATCTTGCAAATAATTTTTTATCTAAAAAGAAAGTAGAATGCTCGAATAACATAGATTTTGGTAATTTTTTATCTATGTTTGCCTCTAATAAACCATAGTCATCTAATAGTGTTTTAAGTACAGGATCCGCTATATCAACACGTTTTTCATTAAGTTCCTTTTCAAGAGTTTTAAATGGTTCGACAGTTTTTTCATAATCAGTTTTTACTTCTTCAGTTATTTTTAATTTATCAAACATATCAGATTGAATACCAGCTTTTGTCATTCTATGTTGAAGATGATTTTCTTTCATAATATTTCTTTGTTTTATTAATTCGTCTAATTGTTTTATTCTTTTAAAATTATCAGCTCTAACTTTATCCATTTTTATATGATAATTTTTTATTATTATTTTATTTTATAATATTTTATTTTTATAATATTTTATTTTTATAATATTTTATTTTTATAATATTTTATTTTTATAATATTTTATATTGTTATATTTTTAAATTTAGAAAATAGAAATTAGAAAATTAAAAAGGTTCAGTAGTTATTCCATCAGGTAAAATTTTTCTTTTATCATCAAATGGATCTAATGCTAATTTATGTTCTTCTTTTAAATACATTTTATGTTTCTTTGAATTAAGTCTATAATTACATGCAGTTTTTATTTCATTATTAAATAATGCATTTTTATAATCTTGAAATGTTATTTGATTAGCCACTGATGCCTTTGAAATTCCTTTTAATGTTTTATGTGTTTTAACGGGCGAAGCCCTGGAAGACATCTCCGTTGACCCATGAACCGATGTCCTAATATTATTAGTTGTATCATAACAGTAACATTTAGATTTTAAAATATAGCTTCTGTTATGAAATCTTCATTTCCTTCTAATTCATCTTTTACTTTACATAAATCAGAAGGATGAATAATATCTTTTATTTTATTAATTTCTTTATCTAGTGAAGAACCATATGGTACTGTTAATTCTAAGAAAATAGAATCGGTATCTGTAAAGTGTAATTTATAGTTTTTGCCATAAGCAGGTGCTAAATAATCATATATAAAACTATACATAAATAGTTTAGCTAATTCTAATATAGTGAAACCAATGAAATTAAACTTATCATGTTTTACAATGCTTCTTCTTAGATGAACAGCACAAAGTTCATCACTGAATCTAGTAGTTCTTTTATATGTAGGTTTCCTTGTTAAATTTTGAAATCTATCTCTATCATAAACTATTTCAATATTTTGTCTATTACGTACATTTTCTAAAGTCTTACCATAAAATGCATTATTCATTAATTTGAAGAAAACGTTTCCAAAATCATCTTTATTTCTTTTAGATATTTTGCGTTTTTCAATATTGAACTCTATATAATTTTTTAACCATTTAGATTTTCTATACTCTAGTTTTCGATGTATTTTGGTGAGAATCATTCCATGATCTAAATACCAATCTAGCATTCTTCCTTCAACAACATACTTTCCTTTATTACTTTGTGTTAACATAAGTTTTTTTGTTGGCCTGTATTTTTTCGGAATTATAGATTTTTGATAATCTGAAAAATCTTCTATATTGGGAATTTTGTTTTCTGGACAGAAAGGATAATATTTTGTTGCTTCTTTTATATAATCAGGGTATACTAAATCAACTTCATATACATAACCAAAATTATTTTCACCATCATATGTTCTTTGATAATCTAGATTATTACACCATGTCATTTCACCTGTTGGTAATTCTTGTATCATGCAAGAAGAATATAAGCTATTAAAATCATAATATAATAAATAGTTTTCTCTCATGAATTCATCAATTGCTTTTTCACGTTCTACTCCTTCTCGTTTCGTTCGAAAAATTTCTAATATTTTTTCTTTTTCTTCTGGAGATAAAGGTTTTATTATTCCATATTCTTGTGGATTTACTTTCTTATTATAACATTTAACATATCTATTACCTAAAACTGATGAAACTCCACCTCTAATTCCAGATTCAAAAAATAATAATTTATCATATGTATTTTCTTTATAATGTTTAAGTTTAACGGACTTTGTCCTAGAGCCATCGGCTTGAACACCAGTATGTTTTAATCCTGCTAGCCATGTTAAACCTGGTGTAGAATAACAATAACATGGATCTATTCCGTAATATTCTAAACACATATCACGAAAGTTTTCAAAAAGATCAGCTAGTATTAATACATCTATCTGTAGATATTTCATTGTATAATCATACATTGTTTTACAATTTAAGTCTCTCCAATTCTTTTCAGCTTCTGCATAGTCTTCGTCAGATAATTGTGATTGTTTTAATGTTGATTTAAATTTATTTATTGGAGGAAGTTGTTCTTCTTCCATAATTTTATTCACAGAATTAAAATCAGTCTTCGACTGTGAACCACAGGTTTTATCTCCAGTTATATCAGACTCCGACTGTGAGCCACAGGCTATATACTCATACGGAAATATTCCTTTTAAAAAATTTAAATTATATTTATTTAATATTTTACATTGTTCAGGTTTCAAAGTTTTTCCCATAACATCTAATGAATAAGGAGTAAAAAATCTAAATGCATCTAAAATTCTAATACAACCTAATTGCATTGAAAAATATTCTTCTTCTTGTTTACATAGTACATTTATTTTTGTTGTAATTTTTCAGATGAAAATAAATCTTTCATTACTAGATGGAAATCATATTTAGAACCATTATAGAAATATAAAGGAACAAAGTTATATTTAAATTTGTTAGCATTAAGATTACAAGAATTATGTGCTGCACCTCTATATAATCCATTTAGATGATCATGATCTTTTACTTTATCAATATATCTACCTCTGTCAGTTTTATATTTATTTGTAAAACCTTTTCCACAGTAATAACAATTTATTTCATCATAAAATTCTTTTCTTTCTTCATCCGTTAATGGTATCATTGGTTTATTTGTTTCAAGCAATTGTGAAAAACGTCCTTGTAATTCTTCTACTTTCTTTGTAAACATTTCTGAACTGTCTTCACCATAGTATTGTAAATATTCTGATTTAAATAATTCAGGATAATTCGAATGAATGTACATTCCCCAACATAATGGTTTTTGTTCAAATAAATATTTTTCTTTACTTTGTTCAGTTGAACTTTTTCCAGGCGCACTTTTTCCAGGTGCACTTTTTTCAGAATTATAATTTTCAGAATTATAATTTTCAGAATTATAATTTTCAGAATCGGGTGAAGCCCTGGAACTTTCCGTTCGATTTTGTGTCATATTAACATTATATGCTTCAAAATCACAATAAATAGTAAAGGGTACTTTATTTTTAAAATACCATTTATTATATTCTAAATAATCATCTTTTGGAAAAGTATTTTGAACTGCTTCGTTTTGTTGACAATTCTCCAAATGTCTATTCATTTCTTCTAAAGTTCTAAAACTTGTCATACATTGAAGACAAGGAAAATTTTTATTATCTGAAGTTTTTGTAAATATAGAAACATCTTTACACAATATAAAATGACCCTGATAATATAATATATTCGCTTGTGCTGGTTGTTTTGACTGTTCTAGTTTTTCAAATTTATCTTGATATATTTCATGTGTTTCATTAATTTCTTTTGTAATATTAAATGTATTTTGATAATAATTTTGATTTAATATTTGTAGCTGATAAATATATTCTTTATCATATTGTTCTTTATATTGTTGTAGACATTTTTTTAAACATTCATTTAATTCTTTATTTTCTTCATTATTTAATCGGAGCGAAGCTCCTCTGGCTTTAGCCGATTCTTTATTATTTTCTTCATTTAATTTTTGAATCGTTTCTATCTTATTTTGATATTTATGGTGATATTCTTGTAGTAACATTTTTAATTGTTGTTGATAATCTGTTTTACATTTTTGTAAAATTTCATTTAAATTTTCTAATTTTTGTTGATATTCTGAAGATAAAGATGAATATTTGTAATTATAATCATCAGCACGTCCTTTATAATTATTATGATTAATCATTATTGGTGTTAGTGTTTTAACAAGTTCAAATTTTTCAG
Organism: Prostheceraeus crozeri; assembly: GCA_907163375.1. Taxonomy (NCBI): domain Eukaryota; kingdom Metazoa; phylum Platyhelminthes; order Polycladida; family Euryleptidae; genus Prostheceraeus; species Prostheceraeus crozeri. Next base: position 316,045 of record CAJQUW010006641.1, read on the forward strand.
TACATATTATATTTCCTTGGTAAAAAATATTATGATGCATGTAATTACCTCTATCATTATATACTATTTCTGATTGGCAAAAATTTTTATTATTCAAATAAAATTTTTTTGAATCTGAGTAAAGTGGAATAATTTTACCAATAGAAACATAATTCACATTTAATTCAAAAACATTTACTTCTATTAAATTTTTATTCTTTTTATGAAACTTTAGTAACCTATTATAATCATATGGAAATTCATCTAAGCCATCAGAAAGATCAAATTCATTTATGTATTCTTCTTTATTGTAATGACTTAGTCTTTCTTTATGATATTTTGCAGGATGTAAATGTGCTATAATACTCCACAGAAAACAATAATCATCTTCATTTTTTATGTTGATTAATTGTGGTGAACTGAAAGGTAAAGGAACATAACTACCACCAGTATTATTTTTATATTTATCAATTACTATTTTCTTAGATATTATTTTAACAAATCTCCAACCAGATTCACGTAACTGGGCTTCAATTATACAATTTTCTAATTTAAGTATCATCGATTCAAATATGGGTTGTATATCATTTACATTATGAATTTCTTGCGAATTTGTAAAATGTCCTTGTATTATTTCTTCAGGAATTCCATCAGGTCCATTTTTTGTATAAAGTACTTCTACATTCATATAACATTTGAAAGATTTCTTAAATATATTATAAAAGTTGGTTAGAATATCAGAAAAAGTTTTATCGGTTTCATTATATTCAACCGATTCAACCGATTCATTAAATAAATATTTTATATCTGTTACGGCTTCATCAAATTCATCTATTTCGTTAAATTCATCAGTATCGCTAAATAAATATTTTATATCTGTTACGGCTTCATCTTCACTATTAAAAAATTTTTTATATTCCGAATGTGAATAATCATCAAACATTTTTTTAACTTTTATATCAGTAGGCAATGTTTCTAGATAGTTTTTATAACTATTTAATTTTAATATATTTCCTTCATCAACTCGTTCTACATTTTGTAAATGCATTTTACTTTGTAGATGAGATTGATAACTTCTTTTTGTTTGTAACTTTTTTTTACATAAGACACAATAAAATGTTTTCATTTTTTATTTTTTAAAGAAAAAATTTGTGTTTTAGTTTTTTTAAAAAAAAATTTTTGTTTTAATTTTTTAGAGAAAAAAATTCTAAATATATATAATGGAAAAATTCTAATATATCTGCAAAATCGTGCGAAGCGCGAAGCCCTAGAACCTTCGGTTTGATTATGATAAATTTGTTTAATTATTAAGTATTTCACTTACACCATTTATTAATGGTTTTATATCATTATATGTTTTTTTGGCTTCATCAAATGTAGATTTAGCATCAGAAAATGTAGATTTAACATCAGATATTATTGGGGTTGCTTTTCTTAAACCGTTTCTAACATCATTTATTGCAATTTTTAAATAGTTTAATGTTTCATTATCTTGTAATCTGTTAGGTATTGGTATACCAAATTTTGCATTTAAATAATGATCAAAATAAAAATAAAATGTATCAGGAATAATTTTTAGTGGTACTTTTGCTTCAGACTCTAAAAAGATAATTATTTGTTCTATAACTTGATTTGATAAATGTTTTGCATTTGCATACATTCTAATATCAAAATCTTGAGAGTTATTATAGATTTCATGTTCGGTATCTACTAATATATTTAAATCTTTATCATATACTTGCATATGTCCTCTTATGGTGTCAACACGTATTATTCCATATTTATGATGTGTATAATATGATAAAGGCATATTCATTTTATAATTTTTATTAATATCATTAAAGAATGCTGCATTATTTTGTGTAGTTGTAAAAAATGTTTGAATGTTTTCTCTAATCTTATTATCTACATCACAAGCTTTATGAGCTAATACAACTATTTGAATATTTTGATGTCTTCCTTTTGTAAATATTTCTGACATATTTTTTTGTTTTGATAAACTTGCAACATCATCTAAAATTAATAAAGATTTATTTTCAGGTGTACCAGCAAAACTTTCCATATCTTGTAACTCATCTAATTGTTTATCATTATAGACGTTTGTAAAAGTTGGCCATTCAGAAGTATGCATACAAAAAATATGTACTTTTGTTTCATCCTTATAATATTGGTTTATATATTTTTTAATAAACGTAGTCTTACCACTTCCAGTTTTACCGTAAACAATGAAATGTAAATTTTCTTGATACATTTTACCTTGTTTAATATTTTTATTATTAGTTTTATCCTTAATCTTATCTTCCTCAGTCTTCCATCCTTTAAAAGTTTTTTTTTCTTGGTTATAAAAAATTATTCTCTTTTGTTCCTCTGTTAGAAAGTAACCCCATTGATTTCCAATACATATAACAAGATGATAAATAAAAAATATTAAAATACATGCTAACAATATTTTTATACAATGAAATTTTAAAAAATTCCAAAGACGTGTAAGATCTGATTGTGGTATTTTTTTATTAAGAGATGAATTAGGGGGTAGTGTCTCTAAATATCTTTTATTATATGTATTTTTATCTATATTATTATATATATTTTTATCTATATTATTATATATATTTTTATCTATATTATTATTATATCTAGTATTATATATAGGATTATCTACAATATTATTAATATCTTTTAGATTCGGATCTTGAGGGGTTAGTGTATCTTGAAACTCAGTGTTATTCATATAATTATTTATTATTTCGTTTATTGCATTAAGAGATTTATGACGACTTAGATTACTTTTATTACTTTTATTACTTTTATCACTTTTAATTATAACCGGTGAATATAAATCTTCCAAATTTTCGCTTTTATTCATTTATTATTTTTTAAATAAAAAATTTAGGAGTTATTATTTGTTGATTCCGGACTCGCATTCTTACACTCTTATGAGTGTTTTTAACCTCTGTAGAACCTCCGGAATGTGTCGGACTTTTTGTTCCTATACTCAAAAGAAGTATTTTTATACCTCTCCTCTCTTCCGGAATGCTTAAGAATATTTTAATAAAATAATATTTTATTCTTTATAAAAAATAATATTTTAATATATATAAGATTATTTTAGTTGAAATACAACTATTTTAGTTGAAATACAACTATTTTAGTTGAAATACAACTATTTTAGTTGAAATACAACTATTTTAGTTGAAATACGACTATTTTAGTTGAAATACTAATATAAATTATTATTTTAACATAAATTATTATTTTGACATAAATTATTATTATGTTGATTATTATGTTGATTAAGTTTTGGACATAGTGTTACATGTCGCTGAAAATTTTTCTTTAATATAATTTTTTGACAACCTCTACATTTAACTTTTTCTTTTAAACAATCCTTACACTGATATTTACTATCATAAAACTCTGTCTTAGGTTTAGTAATTTGACAACTTGTACATTGTCTTGTAGAACTTATACAAGAATTATAATGATTAGTAATTCCTTGATTTGTAAAATATTTATTACAATTACGACATAACTGATCTTTTAATTTATCTTTTTTTTCTTTTTTAACCTCTTCTGTTTGTTCGCATAATTTTAAATGACGTGCAAAATTTTTTGATGTTATATTTTTATTACATCCGGAACATATTTTTTTGTTATTACTTTCAACAAATTGATTTTTATCAATATAATTATTTTGTGCTACATTATTATTTTGAACAAAAGGATTATTTTGAACAAAAGGATTATTTTGAACAAAAGGATTATTTTGTGCTACATTATTATTTTGTGCTAAATAATTATTATTATTTTGCCTAGGTGTATTTATTCTAGCAGTATTTATTCTAGCAGTATTTTGCCTAGGTGTATTTATTCTAGCAGTATTTTGCCTAGGTGTATTTATTCTAGCAGTATAAAGATTTTGTTCTTTATCTGAAATAAATAAATGCTTTAATCTTTGTAATGGTTGCTCTGATTGAATATTATTATACTGAATACTATTATTAGGTTGAATATTATTCTGAATATTATTAGGTTGAATATTATTAGGTTGTATATTATTAGGTTGTATATTATTAGGTTGTAATTGATTCATATGCATACCACATGGTGTGTTTTTCATATGAGAATATAATAGTGTTTGATTTAAAAAACGCATATTGCAAACTTGACAAATTTGAGTCATTTCCATTTTTTATTTTTATTAGGAAAAATTTTATTTTTATTAGGAAAAATTTTATTTTTATTAGGAAAAATTTTATTTTTATAATTTATGTATTTTTTATAATCAGAAAAAATTTTATTTTTATTGTTTAAAAATGATGTTACCAAATGTTGGTGGAGGTGCATATATCCCGAATAATCGTGAATTAGAAATAGAGATAGAAAATTATATTGTGAAAACTGGAGACGTTTTATCTGGTCCATTGCATCTTTCTATTCTTCCACAACAAAATACAGAGTTAACAAATAAACAATATGTTGATACGCAAATCAATGAATTAAAAGAAAAATATATAAACGATGTTTTGGTTCCACTGATGAATGAATTAAAGTTGCTTAAACTTAATGACAAATCATTAAACGAAAAATTATCAAAACTTGATAAAAAGGATAGAGAGCTAGAAGCAGATATAGCAAAACTTTTTAAAAAGATTTCAGAACAATCAAAAATTTTAATATTACTTTCTTTAAATTTAAAATCTGCAGTCATTAAAAATAAACATCAGATAAAAATGTTAAAAGAACAATTAGAAGATGAAATAGAAAAACTACCTGAAAGAATTAAAAAAAATTTAAAGCAGTTACAAACTACATTCCAAAAAAGTGTTGATGAATTGAGTTCTAAAATTACTCAACAAATGAAAAAGATGAATAGAATAATAAATGAAGTAAACTCACTTAATGAAAAAGTTGATAAAATGAAAACTCTTAAAATCAATTTAGAAAATGAATTAAAGAAAAATTTACAAGAAAACTCTAAAGAAAATAAAGAACAGTTAGATGCTGTTAAAAGACAATTAGATGTTCTTAAAATTAAGTTAAATGCTCTTAAAACGGCGTTGAAGATTAATCAGCAGAAAATGCAAGTTAATAGAAGAGAAATTAAAGTACATCACACGCTGCTTGACGCAATAGATAAAGTGCAACAGTCAATTAATAAAGTTATCTCGAAGTTGTTGTCCATTCACAAACGTAAATCTTAAACGAGTATTGTAAATATTAATTTAAATATTTTTTACCTATAAAAAATAAGAATCATAAAAAATATAAATATAATTTAAAAAATACAAAAATATAAATATAATTTTAAAAATATAAAAGTATATAAAAGTATATAATTTTAAAAAATGGATAAAATTAGAGCTAATAATTTTAAAAGAATTAAACAATTAGAAGAGTTAATAAAAGAAAGAAATATTATGAAAGAAAATCATAGAATAAAAAGAATGATTGATGCAGGTTTGGTTCCTGATAAAGTTAAACCAAAAACGCAATCTGCAAAAGTTAAGAACAAAAAATAAACATTTTTTATAATTTATATTTTTCCCAAAAAGTCAAATTTATTCCTAAAAAATGCCTATAATTTATAAACACAATCTTAAACATTTTGCTTCAAATCAAAAAATTTCTCATGAACCACGTATGAATCCTGTTTATCATTATGATAATAGAGAAACAGTCGGAACAGAAAAGTTCCTAGGCACCGCAGGTGCCGTCCAAAAAGAAGGGGATGGCATCTTTTCTGGTATTGGTAGTATCGTTAATTTAATTAAAAATAATAAAGATTTGATTACATCTGCTGCAAAAGGAGCAGCTGCTATAGGTAGTACAGCTAGTGCAATATCAAATGCTGTTAAATCACAAAACGAATTAAAACAACTAGAAGCTATTCGTAAACTCAAGAATGATTCTGAAGAACTAAAAAAATTAAAAAAACTTTCAGATGAAACAAAAAACAAAATTGCTAACATTGCTGTTGGGGAAACCTTGAGGAGCGGAGCTCCGTCTGATAGTAAACATAATGAAAAAACAATTGAAGAAATAAGAGGTAATGGCATTCATAGCGGAGCTGGTCTAGCAAAATTCTAAAATTATATTTAGTAAAATTCTAAAATTATATTTAGTAAAATTCTAAAATTATATTTAATAAAAATTTTTTTTCTATCTGTGAGAAAAACAAAAAGTCAAATTATTTCTTATAAAAATGTCTTCGCTTATCGAAAATAAATTTAGATTAGATGATCCTCCGTTCACCAGTTACAATCAAAAAAAGAATGACTATATAAGAATTGCTATGAATCCCGGATCTTCCAGTAGAGTAAACACTGGAGGAGATTTAATCTTTGAAGTTGATAATCAGCAGAGTTATTTATATTTACCTGATTCATTTTTGCACTGTGAATATTCTCTATATTCTGATGCTAATTTTACAACACCATTACCAGATACCGATAATATTACACTAGAGAATAATTTTTTCCCAAGTTTATTTACACAAATGCGTTTAGATGTTGCAACTCAAAATATAGAAACAATAAGTGATTCTCCAGGTGTAATTGATACAATGCTTAGATTTGTAATAATTGGTGAAAATAATAAAAAGAATGAAATCGAAGGTTGGTTTCCTGATACTAATGATGGTATAATTATTGAGGATTTAACTCACGCTGGAACAGATGCCGCAGGAATTGCGAAAGATGTAGAAAATATTGCAAAACATTTAAATAAAACAAATAATGAAGCATATAAAGAAAGACGTGAATTTAACAAAAAAAGTAAACAGACAGTAAATTGGTCATTGTCTCCATTATTCGGATATTTAGATTATGATAAAATATCATATCAATTAAAATTTAAATTAATAATTCATCGTACAGCAAATAATGAATTAATCTTTTTTGGTAAGACTGGGAAAAAAGCATATTTAAAAATTGATAGACTTGAATGGTGGATTAAGCATATTACTCCTAGTTTAGAGGTTGAAACAGCTATTGCAAAAAGATTAAATACTAACAAACCAATTCCAGTTAATTTTCTAAAGAGAACTGCTAGTTCAGTAACTTTTTCCGAACAAAGATTTAACTGGCATTTTACTAGAACTGCGAATACACCAAGATATTTATTACTAACATTTCAAAGAAATAATTCTCCAAGTTTTGATAAGAACAATAATATTTTTCATATTAATACAATTCGAAGTTTACAAGTTTCATTAAATCAAACTCGATATCCAATTGATCCATTAAGATTCGATGATACCAATAATCAATTTATGGAAGGATATGATGCTTATAGAAATCTTTGTATAGAATTTGGAGTTGAACCACAATTAACTCCTGGAGATTGGAGACATTTATATCCAATTTTCTGTTTCGATTTAAGTGCACAATCTGAAGATATTATTAAAAATGGTTGTGATGTAACAATTAATATTGAAAAGAAAGATTCCACAACTTCATTGATGGCTTATGGTTTATTGCTAGAAGATGCAAAATATTCTATTGAAATTCTTAATGGAAAGATGGTTAGGATCGGCTAAAGCGCTAAAGCCAGAGGAGCTTTGCTCCGATAGGTTAATTAAAATTTTTTCATAACTAGAATAGATTAAAATTTTTGGTAACTTAAAATTTTTTGGTAACTAGAATAGATTTAAATTTTTGATAACTTAAAATTTTTTTATTAAAAATGTCGCAAGCGAAAAGTAATATTAATAATAAAACTGTTGAATTAAAATTACGTAATATTGTTGACAAAAATACCCCTAAAACTATTACTATTAATAAAAAAAAGTATTACATAAGTAAACCAATGATAGAGAATATTCAATTACAAGAAGAAAAGAATGGCGGTATTCTCCCATTAATTCCACTAATAATAGGAGGCATAGCAGCTGCAGGAAGTGTTGCAGGTGGGACAGCTGGTATTGTCCAAGCAGTAAATAAAAATAAATCAGAGAAGGCAGCATTAGAAGAACAAAAACGTCATAATAGAGAGTTAGAGAAAGTTGCTAGAGGAGAAGGAATAGTAGATAATTTTATCAGTAAATTAAAATTAGTTGATGAAGGAAAACGAGTTCTTAAAAATATTCTCCACAATGTTGATGATTTAATTGAAATTAAAGAAACTAAAGATGGTTCTGGAATATATCTAAGTCCTAGTATGATAAGGTAATAACCTCAGGACCTTTGGTTCTTTTCGGTAAAACAATTTTTTTTATCTTCTTAATTTTTTTTATCTTTTAAAATGAATACTAAAAATTCCGAAAATTTAACTAAATTAAAACTTTCTAATTTAGATTTATTGAATTATCTATTAAACAAAAATAAAAACTCAAACTGTCAGCATATTGGAGGTGACAAGAACAAAGTTCCATACCACTTCGGTGGTGATATACAAAAAACATTAGAAAACTTTCCTGGCTTTATTTGGAGTAAATATTCGAAAGAAAAACATCTTCCTGGTCATTCATATACTGGTCCAGGAACTCGATTAGATATAAGACTAGATGAGAATAATAATCCGAAACCAGGTGAAGAACCAATAAATAGAGTAGATGCCGCCGCTTACAGGCATGATTTAGCTTATCGAAATCATGATCTAAGTTCTCGACATGCAGCTGATAAGAAGATGATTCAAGAATTAGATAGTATTCAAAATCCTACATTTAGAGAAAAAATTGAAAGAATGTTTGTTAAGAAAGCTTTACAAGCTAAAATATTATTCGGCCAGGGTTTAAATGAAACGACAGCAAAGCTGTCTGAGAGCAACGCTCGAAATCATAATTCAGACGTTTATGCATCTGAAATTCATAAAGAATATAGAAAGCCTAAATATTTATTAAAAGTAAAAGTATTTAATAAAGATGATATTTGGAGTGCTGATCTTATTCATATGCCGAATGAAAGGGACCGAACCGAAGGTTCTAAGACAAAGTCTGACTACAAATACGCATTGACCGTTATAGATTTATATACACGATACGCTTGGGTAAAACCTTTAAAAAATAAAAGTGGTCTATCAGTTAAATATGCGTTTGAAGAAATCTTTAAAGAAAGTAATAGAAAGCCAAAAAAATTGTTTGTTGATAAAGGATCGGAATTTTATAACCGAAACGTTCAGCCACTATTTGAAACTGTTTATTCAACTGAAAACGCAGGAAAAGCTGTAGTGATAGAAAGATTCAATCGGACGTTAAAAAATAAAATTTTCAAAAAGTTTACTCAGCAAGGAAATCAGAAATGGTTGAGGATATTACCAGGAGTTGTAGAAGAGTACAATAATAAAGTTCATTCAGGTATTGAAGAAACCCCAAAGAATGCTTCTGACGACCCTGATTTAATACGAAAGAAAATATTCGAGAATAATAATTTGAATGAGAGTAATCCGAATTTGCAGAAACGTAAGCCGAAATTCAAGATTGGAGATAGAGTGCGAATATTTAAATATAAGAACAAATTTGAAAAGGGCTTCGTAGGCTATTGGACTAAAGAGATATTTGAAGTTTCTAAAATAAATCAAACTTATCCGTTTACTTATGAAATTATAGATTTAGATAATGAGGATATCAAAGGTAGATTCTATGAAAACGAATTACAGAAAACCGAGCTTTAATTATCATTGTTCAATTCTAACATAATATCTAGAAATGGTACTCCTTTTTGTAATTTGTACAAAACGTATAAACATAATTGTCCACAATAAGTTGTTCCCGGTTTTTGAATTTGAAATGTATTATAAATTCCATTGCCAAGTATTGCTCTTACTTCATTCGTAGGTGGAAGCCCGTATGAGTCAAAATAATAATTATCTCCGTTTTTACTAAAGATACCTGCTGACCAATGTACGCCGTTTTGGTCTGAAGTGTGAAGATTCGTTATGAAATTTACAGTTGGCTTATTTTTGATCAATTGTAATTCGTCTCTCATTAGGACATAAAAATTCTTTATTCCCAATTGATGTGCGATTTTCTTTAGGTCGAAATTCGTTGTTGTGTCTGTTCCATATAATTTAAAAAACTCGATCAGGTCAGTCATTTTAAATGAAACAAAAATCCAATTTGAAAATGTCATTTTTCAGTCTCCAGTCAAATAAGTTGCAATAAATGTTACTACTTGTTACTTATGAAGTAGAGTCCAACATTTAGATGAAAACAGAAATCCAATTTGAAAATGGCATTGTCATTTTTCAGTCTCCAGTCAAATAAGTTGCAATAAATGTTACTACTTGTTACTTATGAAGTAGAATTTCACGTTTGCAAGTCTTCTAATTCCTGCGTGAGTCCAGTATGTTGCGCATGTTGTTGTTCAGTTTGTTGCACATTGGGTGAATCAAATATGGATTCTGCTATTCTTTGCTGTTCCTCCTCTTTTTCACGATCAATATAATCTTCAAGATGAGCAAAATTCTTCATCACGAAGTAAATTGATAGAGAAGAATTGGCTAAGTTTGGATAGTTCTTTGATAATTTGAATAATTTGATCAGTAATGTCACATATGAGCGTGAAAACTTTATTTTGTGGGTCTCATTTAACTCTTTCACGAATTTTGTATAATTCATTTTAGACAATAACTTCAGTCGCTGAAGCACTTCTCCTTGTAAAACATAGCAGCGTAGAAGATTCCGATGTGTAATTTTCTCAAAACCAATGAGTTTATTCAATGAAGATATGCACGATGATGTACTTATAATATCCTTTTTCTCGAGAAATACAGGTAAATTGCTGCTGTCAACATCCTTGAATGAATCTCGGATTATTTCAAACACTTCTCTCTTTTTATCTTCTTCGTTTACACTCGTCTTCTGTTTTTTTCTTAGTGATTCATTGATAAAATTTGCTGTTATCGTTTTGAAGAAATCCATATGGTCTGGTGAAATAAGAGGCACAACTTGATCCACGAAGCAACAAAATTCTCTCTCTAGTTTGCTGACGGAAGACATTTCAAATGAGAACTTTGCTTTCTAGCGCACACGGAACAATGACAGGAGAGAGAGAGAATTGAAAACAGCTGCCAGATGCTTTGGCGTCATGTGATTGTGCTGACGTGCTTGAATTAAAACAACTTCCCTAACGTACAACTAAAATCTAATTGTATCACAAAGCTGTAGCAACTACTGGAATTACTAAAACACCTGAAGATATAACAATTGTTAACGTACCTAAACTTATTGATAAGAATATGCCAATTCCTTGTGTTACATTCTTAACTTTACTCCATCTCTTTCTTAATTTTTTATAATGCTCTAATCTTAATAATAATTGGGATTCCTTATCTTTCATATAACGTACTCTATCTTTGTGTTTTTCAATATTTAATTCACTTATTTTTAATTGAGATAACGAAGGATATATTCTTGAGGTTCCTTCCACTTTTGTTTCATTCATTTCTGAAGTTCCTTCCATTTTTGTTTCTTCCATTTTTAAAGAAATATTATTAGTCACATGATATATTTTAAAAACCTGAAAAACGTCTAAACTCATGAATTTGAAATTCTCAACTTTTATGATTTTCGGTGTCCGGTTTTAGATGACCTTGAACGGTCATGATTTAAGCAATGAAAATCGAACCGAAGGTTCTAGGGCTTCGCGCTTCGCCCGATTGTAATTCTCAAATTTGAGATACTCAACTTTTATAATTTTTAGTGTCCTAGAACGGTCATGATTTTCAAGGTAAAAATTGTAATTCTCAAATTTGAGATTTTCAACTTTTATGATTTTCGGTGTCCTGGAACGGTCATGATTTTAAGGGTGAAAATCGAACCGAAGGTTCTAGGGCTTCGCCCGATTGTAATTCTCAAATTTGAGATTTTGAAAAATTTGAAAATTGGGTATTTTTAAAAACGCCCAAATCGGAGCGAAGCTCCTCTGGCTTTAGCGCTTTAGCCGATTTATGAATTTAGGTCTTCATAACCTGAAAAAAGGTTCAAATTCATGAATCGGCTTAAGCCAGAGGAGCTTCGCTCCGATTTATGTCGTTTTTAAAAATGCCATTTTTTGAAAAAATGGTACTTTTTGAATAGACTAAATTCATGTATTTAGGTCTTAAAAACCTGAAAAAGGGTTCAAATTCATGAATTTATGTCGTTTTTAAAGATACCAATTTTTTTGATTTTATGGTGTCCTGGAACGGTCTTTTGACCATTACTAACAATGAATGAAATAAAAAGGCATCTAAATGCTACAAAAAACGGCAAGTCAAGCGGACCAGATGATCTTGCATCAGAAATGCTTAAGGAATCAGAGAACACTTTGCCTATATTGCTGCTACTATTTAACCAATTACTAAATAATGAAGATGAAATCCCATTTGCTGAAAGTTGGATAGTACCTGTGTACAAAAAAGGAGATAAGAACGTTACATCTAGCTATCGTCCTATAAATTTAAGTTCAAATGTCGAAATATAAAAATTTTGAATGAAAGATTAAATCAATGGCTAAAAGAAAACGATGTCATTCATCTAAGTCAAACAGGCTTTCAAAAGGGAAGCTCAACAATGAACAATATTTATATAATGAAAGAAATATTGCAAATTTACAAAAATAGTAAACATTCCTTATATGTAAGTTTCATAGATTCGATTCCCAAAGCAATACTTATAGAAAAACTGCATTCATTGCTTCCAAATAGTGATTTTCTCCACCTTCTGAAAAGATTAATTACGGATAAAAGATATAAAATATTGTTTGTTGAATCTGAAGCATTTAATCTACAAAAGTGTTTACCCCAAGGAGATAGTTTATCACCAACCCTATTTTTTATATTCATGAACTCTTTGGCGAAAGAAATTTACGCAAATGTTGAAGCCACAAATGCCGCAACAATTGGCAGTATTCACATACCATGTCTTATATATGCAGATGACATTCTCCTAATGAGTAATGATAAAGCTGGCTTGCTCAAGCAAATACAAATAGTCGACAATTTTTGCAACGTCAATGGTATTAAAATTAATTACGACAAAACGAAAATTATGATTCATAATATTGCATCTGAAAATGATTACTTAGGTAATAACTTAAACAATCATACAAATCAAATCGAAATAGTCAAAGAATATAAATACTTAGGATTTTGGATATCAAATAGTACTAAAAAACATTTACTTTCACTAACTAAAAAAGGAAATCAATCATCCTACCTAACCAACAAAAAATTGAAAGAACTTGGAGAAGTTAATGGAACAATTGTAAGGAATTCCTTTGAAATGCTAGCTTTATCAAAAATGATGTACGGTGGAGAATTTTGCTTTCATAACAAATTGTCTGAATTAAATAAAATACAGGTTCAATTCTATAAACGTTTCTATCATTTGTCAGCTACAACTGCAAACTATCGTTTGATAGGTGAGTTTGGATTACTCCCGCTAGAATATTATTTCTATAAAGCAGCAATCAATTTTTGGATTAGAAATATTTTTAGTCAGAATAAATGTATTATGAAAATTTGCTTTGATCATATTTCACTCAGTTCGAATAGCAATAACTACTTATATACATGGTCTTGGAGAATAAGAGGACTTATCAAGCGATTAAATCTATCACATCTTGAAGAAAACATAATCAACTTTAATTTAACTATTGGACAATGTAAAAATATTATTAAAACTAGATTGACTGAACATTTTAGAACTGAATGGATAAATGACGCCAAAAGAAGTCGCACTGGAACCGATTATTTGGAATCAGCACAATTTGATTGCTCAATAAAACATTATCTGACCCTAAATTTAGCACATAAAGATATAGCACCATTGTTAAAAATGATGTGTGGAAATCATAATTCAGCGGTAAGAACAAGAAGTTATAGAAATAGATTAGAATATGAAGAAAGAATATGCAGTTTATGCAATGATAGAACAATAGAAACTGTATTTCATTTTATTTGTGAATGTTCAGTGTATAATGATATCAGATTGCGTTACATACCATTTCTTATTGATGTTTCGAAGCAAAATTTCTATGGTTTGTTACAAAGACTGAATGGTGGAAGCATTGTTAAGTTAAGTAAATATATCAAAGCGGCAAATGACGTCATAACTAAAGCTATGTTGGTTTGCAACCATGCAAATTTGGCTGTAACATCGATTGACAGAGTGAATACAGTTCAACAGTAACAAAGAGTGAGACATCGCACTAGAATTTCCAGTCTAGCTTTCTAAGCATATACGAAGTCACCGAGGTCGGGAACATCGCCAATTTAACGTATTTAGTTTTTCATAAATCGCGATCCTTTGCAGGTAAGATGAATTGTATTATCATTTACTACTGATTAACATGATATATGCACATTGCTCAAAGACATACATGCATTGCTTATTTATTAATGACATTCTGTTCCGAACCTCTTAATAATTAGGATTGTATGGCTTGATGTAAAGTAATCTGGGATTCCACTCATTAATAAAACATATAATAAAATCATGCCGTTTATATATAAGTCTTCGTTAGTGTGGTTATGATTGCTATAATGTGCTGTTTCGTGATTTAACTTCATTCACTGAAATACATGAACCATTGATTGTCCTGTCCTTCCTGCATTTCATTCATAGTTTTCATCTTTTAATGACACATCGACATCATTTGTAAATATTCCATACTATTCGCGCATCGTAATAACGCAAGTGGATTTACATGTATGTATTCTCATTATTTATCTATATCATCAGTGCCCTCATTGACCTGTTGATTTCATTGTTATAATTTTATCACCCCAGAAACGTGTTTTCAATTTGAGAATAAACGTTCTGATATTCGAAAATATATAGCAGGAAATTCAAAAAGAAGCCAAAAAAGTGGCTGGAATTTGCCTGTTTGCGACAGTATGACAAAAGTTTGTGTTTGTCACAGTTAGTCATAGCATGACATATAGACCTTTCAGTGCTCGCTCATCTTGAAATCTTTACTAAACTGCTGCTTCTCAGCGACAAATCGTTATCTTGAAATATCGGGTAAGTCAGATGAGGAGAATCAACTAAAGTCAAATGTCCACCTGGTTACGTTGCCTCTAGGATCCCTTCCCGGTGTCCCACAAGGTTATATTCTATCTTTGATAATTAACATCTACATCAGCGACATTCCGCAGATAATCGCCAAACAGCATGATTATACATTAACCCTAATTTACCCGGGCTACTTTGAGCTCCGAAAACCAGGGACTCTGATTTTGAAGCTGCTATGATTTTGAATTCCACTTTTTTTCTAAAACCGATCATTTGAGCATTTGTTGGAGATTTATGATGTACGGCTTTCAATAGGAAACGAATAAAGGGAAAATATTGTTGAATCCAAATTATGTGGAAATGAAACACTTAAATTTTTTCTTTCCGAACTGTATTCGTCTTATCATGATTGAAAACAACTGTCGTGATGAAATCTATAAAACCGATGCAGCTGGATTGTGCTATTGGAAGTCACATCGAACATTCGCATGAAAATATTAAGAGTCTGAATCTAGTGACGTCTGCACGAATACAGCGGGAAGTCATAAGCAGAAATCGATCTGTTTTGGAAACTCTTGCCATGTGCATGTGTAATGCATGTTACACTAATTGCAATGCGTGATTTTCATTCATTCGATCATTTGATGCTTGAAGGGCATTTATTTTTTCAATTTCTTAAGTCAAGAAGATAAAAGGTCAAAAAGAATATACCCGGTGTACTTTAGATGACGCTATTCAAAATCAGCAGGATATTTGAGCACAAAAAACGTGTTTTTGACCCTTTCCTCGCCATAGCGAATCACTCGCCAGAACGAACCTGTTACATGGATTCCTCGAAGTTCGTTATAGAGAGTCTCGACTGTGTTTGCTTCTTCCAAAGATCTATTAACCGACTCATAGCCGAGCAACTGAAATTGCTGTCAACAAACGGCTGCTGTCCATTTTATTCGAAAAGTCTGATTTTTATGAGCTATCGCATGATAGCATCCTTGGACAATGTTGGGAGTATGCTTGATTGCATTGGGATAGTTAAGTAGTGCTGAGTAGAGCTCAAATAGAGAGTTTTGAAAATATATGCAGATCATAGATAGTCTGCTACCATCTCAGTTACAACAGGAAAAATACAAAAACAGCACATCTTTATAAACAAATGTATCAAAAGTATCACTGTTGTATGTCGATCTTGCACTTTCGATCCACTGTTTGTAGCATTGAACTGACAGTATTACTTATAAACCCAATGTGAGCAGCGTGCAAAGTATATTTTTATTTTCGCATCATCATTAGACAGATGCATTTTTTGCGTGAATGAATGTGTATGAAGTATTACTTCATACACGTATGTACTTAGTCAATGGCCTGTAAAAAATCTGAATTGATCAAGATGCATAACTTTGTATGAATCGCAGTTGTATGAAGGATGGAGCAGTATCAAAAATTGTGTAAGGAGCTTCAGACAGGGTTAAAGCAGCTGTACGACTGCCTCCCTTCTGAACAACCGAGCTTTGAAGTGGGGCTGATAATCACAAGAGCTCGTAAAACTGCCAATTCACCTAGTCTTTATACTATAGAAAAATATCTTGAACTTTAATAAATTAAGCATTAAAATACTGAGCAGCCGGCAAAGTCATGATGAATTAAAACAAAGCATCCTATTATCCAGCCGTCCAGCTTGTTCAACCATTCTAGAATCTGTAAGATAGTTTCGGTCATTTCGGGCCGCACTGACTTGTAAAGGGCGAAACACAACGTCTACGGATGTTGAGAAATTTAGTACTTGATTTGTTCAAGTTTGAGGATATTCTCCTAAATTAGAGAGAGGCTTTTACCAAGTCCTTTGTTCATGGGCTTCACTAGTCAAATGTAAGACAACCTCGTTTCGTGTATGTCTGTACAAAAGAGTACTTTGTATAATTGTCGTGCTACCTGAGCAAGGTAGGTATATGTAGCGCCACTCTAGGCTATTACAAGAAATTGAAAACGAGGAAATTGCTAGCAAGTCTCTTATGTCTCTGATTTAGTAATTAATGTCAGATACAGCATGCTGACGGTATTGACAATGTCGTCAGCCATTTTCATATGAATTCAGCAAATATCATCTTATACATTTTTGCAAATGCAGTTTTCTGAAGAGTTTGCAGGAGTGTTTGTGTAAGACAGTATTTTTCCTTTATTAGTATTGTGCAAATATCATTGTGCAATATGATAGATAAAAAGACAAGGTGACATTTGTTGAATTACGCTAAAAGTGTACAGGACTAATACGCTATTTTGAGTTAGATACTCGAAAGATGGCGTGCTTACGTAATTCCGAAGCATTTGCTACAAGCAGAAACGTAGTAAATGTCAATTTTTGGTTGCATTTTCAAGATCCCAATGCACTATGTGAAACAATGGAGAAACATGACCCTCTGATTCAAGTTTCGTTTGGATATAACACACAGGAGAAATTTGATGCGACCTTCACTGTAACCGTAGACTATTGGAATGTGAAGCATCGCATCTCAGCACATTTTTGATCTTCTCAAGACAATCAAGAGCAGAAAAATTCGCCGTCTCACCTAGGTTACTAATTACATGAGAACTAATATAATGCATCATACCAAGAGTAACATCTTCGTCAATGATAGGCAACCTGAAAATCATCGGAAATTGCTGCGATACACGTTAAATTATCAAGTGAATTACCACACGTTTTCCATGGATATTTCAGATATTTTCAAAAGTAAATTAAGAATTCTTCAACTGAATCTTATATGTCTACAGGCCTTATCACATCACCGACGTGCTGCGTGTTGCGTTTTGAATGTCGCGCGGAGCACAAAGACGTCCACGTATTCACGGAAGAAGTTTAGCAACTGCAATATTATCAGAGAGATTTGTATGAAAACTTTGATATAGAATTCTTTATCATAGTATCCACAAGTATCACTATTCATCACAGAAATAGATAACAATAAAATCTCTAAACCGGAAATGCAGCTTCATGCAATACACAATAACGGCACAAAAATCGTACGTACATAGAACACTTAGATACAATTGTCAGCGACTGCATGATTAAACTTCAGTCATATGCATAATTCTATGAATTTCATTTCCGGTTCATGCCCCAACTTCGTTCCCCCAGCTGTGCCTCGACCTTTAGTCAATTTCCATTCTAGTCAGCTTCAGACAAACAATACATTTCAATGCTATTCATAGCTATCAGTTCACCCATTTCATGCTTGGATGTCTGCTGCAACTGCTTTCGGACAACAAAGGGCGATCAGTCGGAGCATCAATTTCCCAGAGTCGCCGTATAGAAGACATAAGTAAGGTCGCCGTGGAACGGGAAAATATTAGAAAATTGTGAGAGTTGTACTATGCTGGCCAGAAGTTTAACACAATGGAAATATAATGCAAAGTATTCTGCATCTATTTAAAATAATTTATACTTTCATTCAATCATAGACCAACCGTTCTGGCTCTACAGATATGAAAAGTATCGTATATACTCATATAGTCGCATGTTCTTCCCAACAAGCCAAATCACAAACATCACAATTGTGTTAAACTTCTGGCTAGCATTATGCACGTATTTAGGCATCTACCAAACATTGAACCGGAACTTTTTAAAGAATGTCTCCAACTCGCCTTGACCATCTTTTAGCTTTTTAAGTTGTCAGTTACGTTAGCTAGTCATAAAAGCGTCTCTAGTTAGTCATAAATTCATCCTGCAATTCAACAGCATGAATGGAAAATTCACGTGTTTATCAATAAATAATATATTCATTTTCATTTAGTTAATTAAATTGAGCCGAATCGTGTAGTGGATGAAGGAGAATGCATTGATTCTTGCTGGAATCATCATTATCATCATCAGCCTTTATCTGCCCACTGGAGGGCGAAGGTATCAATATAGCACTTCCACCACCTTCTGTCTCCAGCTAATTGTCACCACTTAATTTTGTTGCAGAACAGCACAATGTCTTCATGCCACTTTCTTAGCGGTCTTCCTCTTCCTCTTTTCCTTCCCATGGTCTCTATGTTGTTAATCTTTGGGTCCATCTTCTGTCTTCGATTCTGGTAATGTGTCCTACCCACTGCCACTTTCTTGCCTTCACCATTTGTACTGCGTCCCTGGCCTTTGTTATTCTTCGCATCCATTCGTTCGTCTTTCTGTCTGTGAATGTTATCTTCAAAATTCTTCTCTCCATCTTCATTTGTGTAGCTCTGATCTTTTGTTCCGTCATATTTGCCATTGTCCAAGTTTCGAAGCCGTATTACACATGCTTTTGAGTACCTTCTGCTTTAGAGAGATAGGCAGACTGCTGGTGAAAATGTCTCGATGTTTGTTGAACACGTCCTACGCTATACCTATCCTCCTAGAAATTTCCTTCTCTTGGCTCTTTTCTTTGAGACTGAATTGCTGTCCGAGGTATATGTAGTCCTCGGTTCCCTCGATCTCTTTCCCATTTATTTATTAGTTTCGACCGTCTACACAAGCTGTTAAACACGCCCTTTGTTTATGTGGTGTACATTCTCAGACCGTGTATTTCACTTTCGTTTACTAACTCCTCCATCATGATCTTTAGTTCGTGGCTGTGCGAGAATGTGGTTGTAAGTGGATAAAGTTGCTCAAAATTTTTGTGTTTGCCGGTATTAAGAGGCTTGCCAAATCTAAATGTGTTTGGCTTTATAGACACGGGTGAATGAAAATGAAAGGAAATGACCTGAAGACATTCCATGCCAAAAATTGTGACTCTGGGTTTAGAAATTTTTGTTTAATTAGAGAAAACATGCATAATTTAATTTAGGCAAAAAATGCAATCTGCGTCCCATTGGATTTACATGTGTTCTTCCTTGATCTTGTCTGACAAGAAGAGGAACTCACTAGAACTCGGCAGACGTGCCGATTCGAAGTAGGCATAGGGTGTACATTATTCTCTGAAAGTCAGTTAAATAAAAAAATCAGTTATATAAATATAAACGGTTTGAATGATAATAAAGTCAATGATACTGATATGATCAAGGACATGGATGCGGACATAATCTGTTTCTCTGAAACACATTTGAAGGAGGAAGATAATTTTCCCATAATAAATAGATATTCAGGCTGACAAACTGTGGGAAAGAAATCATTGAAAACAGGAAGAAACATCAAAGGCGTATCAGTATACATAAAGGACAACTTGGATAACCTAGAATTTGAAAATGTCGTGAATGAAAAAGGAACACTGATAATTACTAAAATTACAACTAAAAAATACGAATACTTACGAGATATATATTTAATAGCATTCTATAGAAGCAACAGGGAATCAAAGTATAAAGATAAAGATTTTTACCAAAACATGAAAAAATCATATTCTTGAACACAAAATGGAGAACATAATAATACTTGGAGATTTAAATGGCAAAATTGGTACTGAAAACGACAACAAGAAGTATGGCTTACCAAAGAGAAAATCAGAAGATAAAACAATTAATAACTATGGCCATGATATACTTACTTTTTGTAATGAGACTAACTTGATTATTGCAAACGGAAGATTTGAGAATAGCGACTGTTTAGGAAAGTGTACATTTCACTGTATTCAAAATGGTGTTGTAAAAAAATCCATGATTGATTACTTGATCATATCAGAATCCATACTGACTTTATTAAACGAATTTGAAATTGGTAATCCCGTTTTGTATACTGATCATTCACAGATAAAAATTAAACTAAAAATACTATTCGACAAGGAATCGAGGATATCGAATCCAACGTTTCAAAATATTCGAATATTTCCTTACAAATGGACGAAAGAAAACAGTCTAAAATTTTATAAAAAATGTTAAATATAAAATGCTCAGAATTATCAAATGAGTTAATAACCAATCCTACAAATACGGGTGAGATATAAAGGGAATTGATAACAATTAAAAATTGCGCAAATAATTCTAATAATATAATTCATAGATCAAAATATTCTAAAAATATAACAAAATTAAGCAAAATTTACAGGAAAGATGTTGCAATATACAAAAAAGACAAATCTAATAAAAGTTTGCGAAAACGTATGTATTCAAGAGAAAATTGCAAAAAGAAATAAGAAAAGAAAAGCGAAAAATGAAAAATGATAATTTAGAAAAATTGATAATTGCAAAAGAAAGTAATGATCATAAGACATACTGGCATTTGATAAACAGCAAGAAGAAAAAATTCATCACAAGTAATTCAAACTCAGTTAATTTCTTAAACGAATTTAAGAATGCCGATATACCTTTGCAGCCCATAACAAGTAAGGCAGTAATCGAGCTGACATCTACAATTTCAAATGAAATTTTAGATAAAGAGATAACAATGAATGAAATAAAAAGGCATCTAAATGCTACAAAAAACGGCAAGTCAAGCGGACCAGATGATCTTGCATCAGAAATGCTTAAGGAATCAGAGAACACTTTGCCTATATTGCTGCTACTATTTAACCAATTACTAAATAATGAAGATGAAATCCCATTTGCTGAAAGTTGGATAGTACCTGTGTACAAAAAAGGAGATAAGAACGTTACATCTAGCTATCGTCCTATAAATTTAAGTTCAAATGTCGAAATATTGTTGACAAAAATTTTGAATGAAAGATTAAATCAATGGCTAAAAGAAAATGATGTCATTCATCTAAGTCAAACAGGATTTCAAAAGGGAAGCTCAACAATGAACAATATTTATATAATAAAAGAAATATTGCAAATTTACAAAAATAGTAAACATTCCTTATATGTAAGTTTCATAGATTCGATTCCCAAAGCAATACTTATAGAAAAACTGCATTCATTGCTTCCAAATAGTGATTTTCTCCACCTTCTGAAAAGATTAATTACGGATAAAAGATATAAAATATTGTTTGTTGAATCTGAAGCATTTAATCTACAAAAGTGTTTACCCCAAGGAGATAGTTTATCACCAACCCTATTTTTTATATTCATGAACTCTTTGGCGAAAGAAATTTACGCAAATGTTGAAGCCACAAATGCCGCAACAATTGGCAGTATTCACATACCATGTCTTATATATGCAGATGACATTCTCCTAATGAGTAATGATAAAGCTGGCTTGCTCAAGCAAATACAAATAGTCGACAATTTTTGCAACGTCAATGGTATTAAAATTAATTACGACAAAACGAAAATTATGATTCATAATATTGCATCTGAAAATGATTACTTAGGTAATAACTTAAACAATCATACAAATCAAATCGAAATAGTCAAAGAATATAAATACTTAGGATTTTGGATATCAAATAGTACTAAAAAACATTTACTTTCACTAACTAAAAAAGGAAATCAATCATCCTACCTAACCAACAAAAAATTGAAAGAACTTGGAGAAGTTAATGGAACAATTGTAAGGAATTCCTTTGAAATGCTAGCTTTATCAAAAATGATGTACGGTGGAGAATTTTGCTTTCATAACAAATTGTCTGAATTAAATAAAATACAGGTTCAATTCTATAAACGTTTCTATCATTTGTCAGCTACAACTGCAAACTATCGTTTGATAGGTGAGTTTGGATTACTCCCGCTAGAATATTATTTCTATAAAGCAGCAATCAATTTTTGGATTAGAAATATTTTTAGTCAGAATAAATGTATTATGAAAATTTGCTTTGATCATATTTCACTCAGTTCGAATAGCAATAACTACTTATATACATGGTCTTGGAGAATAAGAGGACTTATCAAGCGATTAAATCTATCACATCTTGAAGAAAACATAATCAACTTTAATTTAACTATTGGACAATGTAAAAATATTATTAAAACTAGATTGACTGAACATTTTAGAACTGAATGGATAAATGACGCCAAAAGAAGTCGCACTGGAACCGATTATTTGGAATCAGCACAATTTGATTGCTCAATAAAACATTATCTGACCCTAAATTTAGCACATAAAGATATAGCACCATTGTTAAAAATGATGTGTGGAAATCATAATTCAGCGGTAAGAACAAGAAGTTATAGAAATAGATTAGAATATGAAGAAAGAATATGCAGTTTATGCAATGATAGAACAATAGAAACTGTATTTCATTTTATTTGTGAATGTTCAGTGTATAATGATATCAGATTGCGTTACATACCATTTCTTATTGATGTTTCGAAGCAAAATTTCTATGGTTTGTTACAAAGACTGAATGTTGGAAGCATTGTTAAGTTAAGTAAATATATCAAAGCGGCAAATGACGTCATAACTAAAGCTATGTTGGTTTGCAACCATGCAAATTTGGCTGTAACATCGATTGACAGAGTGAATACAGTTCAACAGTAACAAAGAGTGAGACATCGCACTAGAATTTCCAGTCTAGCTTTCTAAGCATATACGAAGTCACCGAGGTCGGGAACATCGCCAATTTAACGTATTTAGTTTTTCATAAATCGCGATCCTTTGCAGGTAAGAGGAATTGCATTATCATTTACTACTGATTAACATGATACATGCACGTTGCTCAATGACATACATGCATTGCTTATTTATTAATAACATTCTGTTCCGAACCTCTTAATAATTAGGATTGTATAGCTTGATGTAAAGTAATCTGGGATTCCACTCATTAATAAAACATATAATAAAATCATGCCGTTTATATATAAGTCTTCGTTAGTGTGGTTATAATTACTATAATGTGTTGTTTCGTGATTTAGCTTCATTCACTGAAATACATGAACCATTGATTGTCCTGTCCTTCCTGCATTTCATTCATAGTTTTCATCTTTTCATGACACATCGACATCATTTGTAAATATTCCATACTATTCGCGCATCGTAATAACGCAAGTGGATTTACATGTATGTATTCTCATTATTTATCTATATCATCAGTGCCCTCATTGACCTGTTGATTTCATTGTTATAATTTTATCACCCCAGAAACGTGTTTTCAATTTGAGAATAAACGTTCTGATATTCGAAAATATATAGCAGGAAATTCAAAAAGAAGCCAAAAAAGTGGCTGGAATTTGACTGTTTGCGACAGTATGACAAAAGTTTGTGTTTGTCACAGTTTGTCATAGCATGACATATAGACCTTTCAGTGCTCGCTCATCTTGAAATCTTTACTAAACTGCTGCTTCTCAGCGATAAATCGTTGTCTTGAAATATCGGGTAAGTCAGATGAGGAGAATCAACCAAATTCAAATGTCCACCTGGTTACGTTGCCTCTAGGATCCCTTCCCGGTGTCCCACAAGGTTATATTCTATCTTTGATAATTAACATCTACATCAGCGACATTCCGCAGATAATCGCCAAACAGCATGATTACACATTAACCCTAATTTACCCGGGCTACTTTGAGCTCCGAAAACCAGGGACTCTGATTTTGAAGCTGCTATGATTTTGAATTCCACTTTTTTTCAAAAACCGATCATTTGAGCATTTGTTGGAGATTTATGATGTACGGCTTTCAATAGGAAACGAATAAAGGGAAAATATTGTTGAATCCAAATTATGTGGAAATGAAACACTTGAATTTTTTCTTCCTGAACTGTATTCGTCTTATCATGATTGAAAACAACTGTCGTGATGAAATCTATAAAACCGATGCAGCTGGATTGTGCTATTGGAAGTCACATCGAACATTCGCATGAAAATATTAAGAGACTGAATCTAGTGACGTCTGCACGAATGTAGTGGGAAGTCATAAGCAGAAATCGATCTGTTTTGGAAACTCTTGCCATGTGCATGTGTAATGCATGTTACACTAATTGCAATGCGTGATTTTCATTCATTCGATCATTTGATGCTTGAAGGGCATTTATTTTTCAATTTCTTAAGTCAAGAAGATAAAAGGTCAAAAAGAATATACCCGGTGTACTTTAGATGACGCTATTCAAAATCAGCAGGATATTTGAGCACAAAAAACGTGTTTTTGACCCTTTCCTCGCCATAGCGAACCCCTCGCCAGAACGAACCTGTTACATGGATTCCTCGAAGTTCGTTATAGAGTCTCGACTGTGTTTGCTTCTTCCAAAGATCTATTAACCGACTCATAGCCGAGCAACTGAAATTGCTGTCAACAAACGGCTGCTGTCCATTTTATTCGAAAAGTCTGATTTTTATGAGCTATCGCATGAAAGCAACCTTGGACAATGTTGGGAGTATGCTTGATTGCATTGGGATAGTTAAGTAGTGCTGAGTAGAGCTCAAATAGAGAGTTTTGAAAATATATATAGATCATAGATAGTCTGCTACCATCTCAGTTACAACAGGAAAAATACAAAAACAGCACATCTTTATAAACAAATGTATCAAAAGTATCACTGTTGTATGTCGATCTTGCACTTTCGATCCACTGTTTGTAGCATTGAACTGACAGTATTACTTATAAACCCAATGTGAGCAGCGTGCAAAGTATATTTCTATTTTCGCATCATCATTAGACAGATGCATTTTTTGCGTGAATGAATGTGTATGAAGTATTACTTCATACACGTATGTACTTAGTCAATGGCCTGTAAAAAATCTGAATTGATCAAGATGCATAACTTTGTATGAATCGCAGTTGTATGAAAGATGGAGCAGTATCAAAAAATTGTGTAAGGAGCTTCAGACAGGGTTAAAGCAGCTGTACGACTGCCTCCCTTCTGAACAACCGAGCTTTGAAGTGGGGCTGATAATCACAAGAGCTCGTAAAACTGCCAATTCACCTAGTCTTTATACTATAGAAAAATATCTTGAACTTTAATAAATTAAGCATTAAAATACTGAGCAGCCGGCAAAGTCATGATGAATTAAAACAAAGCATCCTATTATCCAGCCGTCCAGCTTGTTCAACCATTCTAGAATCTGTAAGATAGTTTCGGTCATTTCGGGCCGCACTGACTTGTAAAGGGCGAAACACAACGTCTACGGATGTTGAGAAATTTAGTACTTGATTTGTTCAAGTTTGAGGATATTCTCCTAAATTAGAGAGAGGCTTTTACCAAGTCCTTTGTTCATGGGCTTCACTAGTCAAATGTAAGACAACCTCGTTTCGTGTATGTCTGTACAAAAGAGTACTTTGTATAATTGTCGTGCTACCTGAGCAAGGTAGGTATATGTAGCGCCACTCTAGGCTATTACAAGAAATTGAAAACGAGGAAATTGCTAGCAAGTCTCTTATGTCTCTGATTTAGTAATTAATGTCAGATACAGCATGCTGACGGTATTGACAATGTCGTCAGCCATTTTCATATGAATTCAGCAAATATCATCTTATACATTTTTGCAAATGCAGTTTTCTGAAGAGTTTGCAGGAGTGTTTGTGTAAGACAGTATTTTTCCTTTATTAGTATTGTGCAAATATCATTGTGCAATATGATAGATAAAAAGACAAGGTGACATTTGTTGAATTACGCTAAAAGTGTACAGGACTAATACGCTATTTTGAGTTAGATACTCGAAAGATGGCGTGCTTACGTAATTCCGAAGCATTTGCTACAAGCAGAAACGTAGTAAATGTCAATTTTTGGTTGCATTTTCAAGATCCCAATGCACTATGTGAAACAATGGAGAAACATGACCCTCTGATTCAAGTTTCGTTTGGATATAACACACAGGAGAAATTTGATGCGACCTTCACTGTAACCGTAGACTATTGGAATGTGAAGCATCGCATCTCAGCACATTTTTGATCTTCTCAAGACAATCAAGAGCAGAAAAATTCGCCGTCTCACCTAGGTTACTAATTACATGAGAACTAATATAATGCATCATACCAAGAGTAACATCTTCGTCAATGATAGGCAACCTGAAAATCATCGGAAATTGCTGCGATACACGTTAAATTATCAAGTGAATTACCACACGTTTTCCATGGATATTTCAGATATTTTCAAAAGTAAATTAAGAATTCTTCAACTGAATCTTATATGTCTACAGGCCTTATCACATCACCGACGTGCTGCGTGTTGCGTTTTGAATGTCGCGCGGAGCACAAAGACGTCCACGTATTCACGGAAGAAGTTTAGCAACTGCAATATTATCAGAGAGATTTGTATGAAAACTTTGATATAGAATTCTTTATCATAGTATCCACAAGTATCACTACTCATCACAGAAATAGATAACAATAAAATCTCTAAACCGGAAATGCAGCTTCATGCAATACACAATAACGGCACAAAAATCGTACGTACATAGAACACTTAGATACAATTGTCAGCGACTGCATGATTAAACTTCAGTCATATGCATAATTCTATGAATTTCATTTCCGGTTCATGCCCCAACTTCGTTCCCCCAGCTGTGCCTCGACCTTTAGTCAATTTCCATTCTAGTCAGCTTCAGACAAACAATACATTTCAATGCTATTCATAGCTATCAGTTCACCCATTTCATGCTTGGATGTCTGCTGCAACTGCTTTCGGACAACAAAGGGCGATCAGTCGGAGCATCAATTTCCCAGAGTCGCCGTATAGAAGACATAAGTAAGGTCGCCGTGGAACGGGAAAATATTAGAAAATTGTGAGAGTTGTACTATGCTGGCCAGAAGTTTAACACAATGGAAATATAATGCAAAGTATTCTGCATCTATTTAAAATAATTTATACTTTCATTCAATCATAGACCAACCGTTCTGGCTCTACAGATATGAAAAGTATCGTATATACTCATATAGTCGCATGTTCTTCCCAACAAGCCAAATCACAAACATCACAATTGTGTTAAACTTCTGGCTAGCATTATGCACGTATGTAGGCATCTACCAAACATTGAACCGGAACTTTTTAAAGAATGTCTCCAACTCGCCTTGACCATCTTTTAGCTTTTTAAGTTGTCAGTTACGTTAGCTAGTCATAAAAGCGTCTCTAGTTAGTCATAAATTCATCCTGCAATTCAACAGCATGAATGGAAAATTCACGTGTTTATCAATAAATAATATATTCATTTTCATTTAGTTAATTAAATTGAGCCGAATCGTGTAGTGGATGAAGGAGAATGCATTGATTCTTGCTGGAATCATCATTATCATCATCAGCCTTTATCTGCCCACTGGAGGGCGAAGGTATCAATATAGCACTTCCACCACCTTCTGTCTCCAGCTAATTGTCACCACTTAATTTTGTTGCAGAACAGCACAATGTCTTCATGCCACTTTCTTAGCGGTCTTCCTCTTCCTCTTTTCCTTCCCATGGTCTCCATGTTGTTAATCTTTGGGTCCATCTTCTGTCTTCGATTCTGGTAATGTGTCCTACCCACTGCCACTTTCTTGCCTTCACCATTTGTACTGCGTCCCTGGCCTTTGTTATTCTTCGCATCCATTCGTTCGTCTTTCTGTCTGTGAATGTTATCTTCAAAATTCTTCTCTCCATCTTCATTTGTGTAGCTCTGATCTTTTGTTCCGTCATATTTGCCATTGTCCAAGTTTCGAAGCCGTATTACACATGCTTTTGAGTACCTTCTGCTTTAGAGAGATAGGCAGACTGCTGGTGAAAATGTCTCGATGTTTGTTGAACACGTCCTACGCTATACCTATCCTCCTAGAAATTTCCTTCTCTTGGCTCTTTTCTTTGAGACTGAATTGCTGTCCGAGGTATATGTAGTCCTCGGTTCCCTCGATCTCTTTCCCATTTATTTATTAGTTTCGACCGTCTACACAAGCTGTTAAACACGCCCTTTGTTTATGTGGTGTACATTCTCAGACCGTGTATTTCACTTTCGTTTACTAACTCCTCCATCATGATCTTTAGTTCGTGGCTGTGCGAGAATGTGGTTGTAAGTGGATAAAGTTGCTCAAAATTTTTGTGTTTGCCGGTATTAAGAGGCTTGCCAAATCTAAATGTGTTTGGCTTTATAGACACGGGTGAATGAAAATGAAAGGAAATGACCTGAAGACATTCCATGCCAAAAATTGTGACTCTGGGTTTAGAAATTTTTGTTTAATTAGAGAAAACATGCATAATTTAATTTAGGCAAAAAATGCAATCTGCGTCCCATTGGATTTACATGTGTTCTTCCTTGATCTTGTCTGACAAGAAGAGGAACTCACTAGAACTCGGCAGACGTGCCGATTCGAAGTAGGCATAGGGTGTACATTATTCTGTGAAAGTCTCAATTTCGGCCTCATTCCCTGCAGAAACTCGTTCTGGCTGCCGGACTAACATGCAACTCCGCAAACAACAGTGCCCTTCTTTTGCCATTTTACGCTCTTCCAGTATATCCATATGTCCAAATGACAACTTAATAGGGACGTGTCATCATGGCAAGGGATATTACGAGATTTAATGAGATTTCCAGATTGTGAGTGTGGTCTCCTTGGCAGAGTGGTTAACTGCTTCACCTAGTGATCTTTCGGTCCAGAGGTCGAGCCCCGAAAGTGTCATCTTAAATGTCCGATCCCGTAGGGTGATGTCATCACCCGCTCTGGACCTCATAACACGAATGTCCTGAGTTTTCCCCTGTTGCTGTGATTTGACTAAATTTGATAAGCAACCTTTGCAATGTTATTTTTGAATTAAAGACCGCTCATCAAACTTATTATAACAGCAATTTTTCAAATAAGATTCGACTTATGAAAGAATAATCAAAACTTAAGACATAATCACGTTCAGACATAATCATGCCCGAAATCTACAAAAGTGCAAAACAAATGGGGCATCATTGAAAATCAAAATATATGTAGCTAATGCATGACTTTGCATTCGATAAATTTCATCAATCAATCATAGCCATCCTCTTCAACACATCCTCTGAATCTAAAGAATTGTCTCATTGCATGTCATATCCCTTCACTGAAATTCTGAGTTGTTAGGGCAGCATTGATTGACAACCAGAAAATTTTACAAACATATATCTTGTCTTCTGAAATGGACATATTTTCTCCAGTCATGAACTTCTGTTTCTGATAACCAACCACGTCTGCAATCACAGGATTATATTCATCTGTGCGTGTCTTCGGTTTCCTAGAAAGGAATGGTTATATGAAGCCTTAATATCGAAATGGCACATCACAGAATTAGACAACTTGCTCCTTCTCGAATGAATAATTTGTGTATCGCTTGCTATTGGAAATGGCAAACAATAAGCTGTCAGCAGAGGACACCAGAGTCAGTGAGAGATGCGTGCGTGCTGTGATATCACTTCGCACACACCAAAACACACATCGCTGTCTTGTCTAACATTCGATTCAGCGTATGCACTATGCAGTGAGGAATGCCGAGGAGAGGATGTGAAATCATCAAGTGAACTAATTTTCATGCGCCTGCTACTTATTTTAATAATGATCTGAAGGGCCATTATTGTGGAGAAAACTTGTGCGCAATGACATGAATTCTTCGAATCTGAAGGAATTTTGGCAATCGAAGCACTTTGCTGGAACTCACATTAATCCGAAAGCGACGCATGACTTTTCTTCCTATTTCTGTAAGGTATTAGGAATTCCTTCTTGCCCACTTAATAGGTTCCTCTATGTGCCGTCGATTTCGTATTAATCACACTTCTAGCAAACCGAAGCAGATAAACAAAATATTTAATTCTTTGTCTGCAATCTATCATTTCGATTTTCTTCCCTTACAACTTCGTCTTTCTCATAGGAAGAAGAAAATTTGCCACGACTGTGAAGATGTAGTTTAAAAGGTTGAGCCTCATGGTCCGGGGTAGTGCCCTCGCCGTGCCCGCACCGTTGGCCACGTTGCCCGCAGTTCAGTTATTGCTCCTTAGTATGTCAAGATTCTAGCTAACATCGTTTTCTTCCGATGTGGAAGCTCTCACATCTGACATCGCGAAATACTACAAGATGCGCTGTCAGGAAATTCGTTGTTAGCAACGTTATCAGATTAAGACAAAAATACACAATTACTTCTAAGAACTAACAAATGAGCTTGATTCAAAATCAATCAGCTTGCGATATTAGTAATCGCGGCCTTGTCAATCTCTCACATTTACCAACTTCTAGAATTAGAGTTTTAAGTGAATACATTTAGGCCAGTATGCACTAACAGGGCAGAAAGTTAAGCCACGACTAATAATGCAAATCGTCTCTTCTAAGGGTAAGGCCACATGACGAGCCGCGCTTTAAAGCTAGCAGCGACGTAGAGCTTTGAGAGTTACGCGGCCACATAATGAACCGTGCAGCTTGATTACCACTCGCCACTCGTCAGAATTGTTGGTTACTACGTTAGTTCTAAAAATGGATGATCCCATAGCATTAGCTTTGAACTGTGATAATTGAGAGAGGAATTACCAAGGCTCGAAGCTAGCTGTGACAAGCTGCCACCGCGCAGCTGGAGCTACTAGTGTAGCCGCTCCGATTGAAACACATACAAACATTTTCACAGCGCGGCCACAGCACAGCTCAAAGGCTCGTCATATGGCCTGACCCTTATTCATGGAACAACGTTTGATTCTTAGATTCACGCATTGGTGCATACGGCCCTTAGAGATTAAACTCAGGCGTGGTCCTGCCTCATTGTTTTAGTCTAATGTAGTCTGTTTATGTTATTTAGCACAAAAACTTTCCCATTGGTTGGATAAGCCTCCGACGATGATATACATTATATAGACCTATTCATTGCGGAGCGAAATTCTGAAAATACCATCGTTCACAGCAAGATAATAAGGCCTGTATGCAGAACACTAACATGGACCTAGGTCTAGTCTTCATGAATGGCGACTAATGAATCCGATGTGACTAAATTCGATGGTGATTAAATTAAATTATTTAAGAAGTTGAGCCTACATTACTAGTCTACGTCATGTAATCTGCCAGGAACCCCTACCTGCATGTCCACTGATCCAGTATCAATTCGCATTTATTGTACATTATTGTAGAAAAGCCATTATTGTACATGCCCGTGCCCGCTGCCCCCAAAATTCGAGATGCCCGCAGTGGGCCCCACCCCAGCTCATGGTGCATCACTCAGCATACTTCATTAATTACCAATGCTGTGTTAGACTTCATACGATTATGAGACCAAAGATGACTTTGCACACTATACGACCAAAATTGATGTTGGAGGAGGACTCACTTGGATCATTGTCGATCGATTTCGCATATTTATTGGTACATCATCAGGGTATCAAGTGACATTCAAGCAAGGTTTACATGAATAGAATACAATAGAATGGCGAAGCAGTTGCTTATTAGCAATCACCTACAATCAGTGCACTTAAAACATATGAAGCGGAACAGAGGAATCACATTCGTTCAATAAATAGTTCCATACATTTTTGCCGGTATAGATTTAGTGTGGACAGTCGCAGAAATCGATGTCCAATGTGAATGGCCAATTCCAAATTTTAGCGACAATCGCGCTGCAAAAAGTCGCATGTGTGGAACATCCCTAAGTGAAAATGTGTATTGCATGCAGCTTAATTTACATTCTAGAGGTTTTATTGTTGTAATTTTCTATGGCTACAATGTATTAGCCTGCCTGAATGTAGGCTACTTGCATTTGTGTTATAAATGGAATAATGTCAGATAGCGGTACCATGCATGTCTCCATTCAAATAGCCACACCTTCTTTTGATTGGGAACATAATGGGGAAGGCCCCTCAGTTTACATCGAGATACATAGCGATGAGAATAGCATGAACCATGGACATCTGGAATAATATCTAGCTGTCCACGAGCTATGTCCTAAGCTGATTTGATAGAATATTTCTTGTCGGCGCAGCGTCGTATGATTGCAGTTGATGTAATTTTGTGAGCTTTAATAACATTATGATCCTGACAATGTTCTGTGAGATTGCGAACCCAGTGAGATCATTTTAAAATAAACTCGACAAGTGTTGGTCGATCAATTTCATGCCATTATTGAACATGTCATCAGGACAAAGTTACAATAAAGATAAAACCACTAAATACATCATTTGAGAACTTGTCAAGCTAAAAGATCTATTGGCAGTTGCATCTAAAACCACAGAAATTGAATACATGCTAAAAACAATACAATAGGAGCTTTTCCAATGCTAAAACAATGGAATTGGAACTGAAGAAGACTCGTGTTCGTTCATCAAGGTTGAACCATTGATTTCTTTCATGACCAGACTTTCAGCAGTGCGTTTGTAGTTAGTGCGATAAACTATTTGGAAATTGTCATAACTGCTTATGTGAACGTGTTTGGCAATCTCAGTATCTTTAGGTCTACCTACACTGGCTCTACCGATATCTACGGTACATTAGATGTCCGATTCTTAGCAAATAGGGAAGCAATCTATGTAAGTCTACTTGAAGACATTTATTAAATGATTTTGTAAAATATATCATCTGTAAATGTTAAATTATGTATGAATATATATAGATATAATGTGACAATTTTTTATATATAATATAAAAAATACATTGTTTGTAAATTATACTTCTGATGTATAATGAGAGCGTTTCCAATGATTGCTTCAAGTAGTCACCCACACTGAACTGAAGAAAATCAACTGAAGAAAAACAGCTTTAAATTATTTGCATTTGTGTATCAAATATCACATATTGTAAAATTGTGCTCAAGATTTGTTTGTTGTTTTGTTCAAGATTTTATGGTTAATAGATATGTGACATTCGTCTGACAATGTATGTTTATTAAGGAGAACCATTTGACCATTTGCTATCTATAATTTATTGATAAATATCTATTTCATTTCAGATGCCGCAGGAGGGCCACTCAGCCAGTCATCCCCTCACCTCGCTCCACCTCCTGCCTCAAAAACGCGATTTCCTGCCAAATCCAAGCCCTCGGTGCAACCCAAGGTTGTTCGACCTCCTCTGGACGAAGGGAGCTCTTACTCTAGTGAAGGTTATAACATCTCTCAAGACTTCAGAGAGCATGGTGATAGTTCCGTCTAACTTGTATCTTGTGGTATTGGCGATTCCTCTTCAGCTGACGATTTCGTTCATCATGGGACAAGTGAACACTTGTCCATTTCAGTAGCTGCATTGTTGATGGGTTCAAAAATGATCTTTTATTATTTTTTGGAAATTTGACAATATTTTCACTTTGTAGCTATATAGTGCAAACTCGTATCTTTTCTGACCGGGAGATAGTCTGATATTTTCAGCATTTGATATTTACATTTCGTTGCATTTGCGGTCTCCGTGGCGCAGGGGTTAAGTGCTTGGCCTAGCGATCTTTAGGTACAGAGGTCGAGCCCCGAAAGTGTCATTGGAAGTCGGCAGGAAGGGCATCCGGACTAAAAGAAACATAACGCTCCATATTAAAGTCTGACTATGTCAGCACCGTGCAAGGCTCCAGTATGGGGGAGTAGGAGCGTTAAACCATCACTTCATTTTCATTTCATTTTGTTGCATTTGTTGCTTTAACAAACAACGAAGAAATTGCGCACTGTGTCAGTCGCTCTTTTCACTTGTTTGCCTAAAAATGAATAAACAATAGCATGATGATGACAAAGATGCTTTTTTTAAAGTAATATTTCATATTACAAAGAAGTCGTGTTGTTCATTTATTTCAATAGGTCAGAGCGTTTATTAATGACATGGACTTGCCTGCACAAAATGGTATTTTCATCTCCTTTGAAATTGTCGGACAAAGTCAATGACATCTTGCTTCATGGAACGCTGATGATTGTGAGTTAGAGCTCCAACTA
This sequence comes from Prostheceraeus crozeri, assembly GCA_907163375.1. Lineage (NCBI taxonomy): Eukaryota > Metazoa > Platyhelminthes > Polycladida > Euryleptidae > Prostheceraeus > Prostheceraeus crozeri. Next base: position 350,509 of record CAJQUW010006641.1, read on the forward strand.
ATCCCTTGCACTCCCTCACGAAAATTCCTCATGATTTTTATGGGATTTTTCTGATATATATCTCATGAAATTTCATGCGGACTTGTAACGTTTTCGCATGAAATATTTCATCAACTTTTATGAGTTTCTCATAAAAATCTCATCAATATATTAATAAGAGTTGCTCTTTCATACATTTGAATTTACTTTTCTGGCATTTAGTTACTGAGGTTTTCAAAGCCTCGCGTTGCACCAGAGCATTCTCACTCCATATCCACAACTCTACTTCAGTATTCGCAATAATTTACCATAAAATATTTGTATAATATAGCCCTATTTTGAATATCTTGCTTAGCGCTGCTAGTTTCAGAGTTATTTTGTATGCATCATTTCGAAAAAGCTGTTGCAGATCGCTATTCAACGTAGCAAAGTGCGTCAAGGTAACAAAATTAAAAAAAACAAGCTAATGACTAGTTAATTTATATTAATGATATTAATGTTAGTTAATGATATATTCTATATTCTTGCTTTTTGTCCTTTATAAACTAAACCTGGAGATTCTTATCGATTGAATAAGCCTTCTTATGAATCTTTACTTTCGAGGCTAGCATGCATACCTCACTGCATACCTAAGTATACTTATAAACTTATTATCACAAAAACCTTATGAATGTTCATAATGTTTCCATGAACGGATCATCAGAAATTATTGTCATGAATGTTCTTATTACCACTCATTATATTCTCATAAAGGCATCATGAGAACATCACGAGCTAATTATTTTCTTATGAGAATTTCACGAGACTCGTGATAATCTCACGATCTCTCATAAAAATCTCATGAAATCGCATTAAAGTTCATGAGTTCACATGAAAAAATTTGTGAAGGAGGTGTTTCATTTGTGGGTAAATTTGAGCGCCATCCTGTGAACATTCCGTTTATGTTATTAAACGCCGAGCCTGCGGATCATTTTTCGCCGATGCATGAGTTTAAGTGTTCTCACCAAGTTATCAGTTATAATCAATGTTTCCCCCTTGTGTTTTCTGCCTGAAATACCTGATTTTAGGTGATCACTTTACAGCATATTGACTATCACCCGATGCCGTTACGACTGATACGAGTTTCTATGAAGCGCAAAGTTAGTCTACTGTAAGAAGCAAGTCATTTTTGAACTTTCATCAACGTTTTCGACTTTCTTTTCGAAAGAACGCCAACATTTCATTCAACACCACAACTATTAACGATTTCCATTCGTCCTGTTTGTACTCTTGTTTGTCAATGTTCCCATTTCAATACATATCATCATTGTGACATTTCCAACATGGTGTCTGACCAGTCGAAGATGACGGTTGCTTCATACGAAGCAGTGATTTTTCTCGAGAATGTTTTCAATTGTAATTTTGTCAAAATTGTATTGAAAATATAGATTACTATCATTAGGTTATTCTTTCTTGATCATGGGGATCATGAGCACGAAGCCATTTTGAAAAAATAACCTTACAAAAACGCTGCGCAAAACCTATGCATTAGTAAAACCTAGTTGTGACGCAGGTTTTGCTCGATAAATAAAATTTCACGCTTGTGCTTCCCAATATCATTCTGAATTTATTGCGGAAAAATAATGCAATCCATTGCTTCATGAATTCATATTATCATGCATAGGAGAATGAAAGCGATTAGGTCAATAATACAAGACACCAAAACCCTTGATTTCCCGACCTCATTCGCCCGACCCAGGAATCGAACCGAGGTCCGTGGTGGAGACGAGCTCACACTTTCTTTACTAGGCCACGCTGACGGTTCAAATGGAATGCGAGTGAAAGCAGTGGGCCTAGTCATTTCCAAGTAATATCGACAAGTATGTCCTATTATTATATTGACAATGCCACCAGCATTCATGTAGCGAGACAGTACATTGTGACATGCCACGCTCAATTACGCGTAATTCACGCGCAAACTACGCGTAATTACACATGAGCCTATAAAACATCCGTGGCTATCCAGGACATATTGCTGTAACATCTGTTGTATAAGTTAGTTATACTATAGATATAAAAATTACCGGAAAAATATAAATTATATTTTTCCGGTAATTTTTCCGGAAAAATAAAAAAAATCCTGTCAACGAAAAATATTCCATCTAAGTAAATTTGCAATATAGTGTTGATTAGGTAAATGATACGGTATCTCATTTTGAATGAAACAATTATTATGATACAGCAACATATGCGCAATTTTTATTTAAGAGATTGGTAAATTAAGCTTAATTTAAATTAAACAAATACGGGAAGACACAACTAGGAATATTAAACAAACACGGATATATCGTGAAATTTACTCGACAAGAAATAGAGAAGAATATATTAGGCCTATTTGAGGGAGAAGGATATCAAGGGATTCTATGATTTTGACTTTGATTTGGACATGAATAAGCCTAAATAATCTACCGATACTTGAAAACATCACCTAATTACAAAAATCTCTATTTCTTGATTAAAACAAAAAAATCAGTAGTCTAACAATTGGAGGCTAACAAAGTTGGATAACAAAATTATATACTCTTACAAATCTTCAATAAAGAAAAAACAATACCATACGAAGTCTTTCACGGTGCTTGAGGTTCTGTCATTATTGCTACCTTTCTCCATAAGGATTCACGCTCTCACTCGCAGAATACATAGATAGTTCTCCTCCTGGTAGAGCCAGAGGCCAGCTCCGGCTCTTTGACGCTGTGTGCAGAATGCACGGTTTACTATGTCGATTTCCTCCACTTCCGGAAATTGATAGCTACTCACGAGAATCTGAAAGTGAAACAAATATCAAAGAACACGATATAATATGAACATTTAACAAATGTTCTGGGATTTATACGAATAATAATTAGGCCTACATACTTTTTGTGAGCATTTCATTAAAATCATATTATATTATATTATTTATCATATTATCTATTATATTTATCTTTATCTATAGTATCTTTAATGATAATGTCTTCAAACTTTAATAATGGATTCAATCAATGATTCAATTAATAATGGATTCAATATCATCCATAATCATAATCCATATCCATAATCATAATAATGGATTCAATTAATAATTCAAACTTTGATAATGGATTCAATCTTTAATGATCTTCTATATTATCTTTATCTATTATATTATCTATCATCATCTATCTATTATATTATTAGATCATATTATTTAGTGAATAAACAATCTCGTAGACCTAAAAAATTGTTTGTTGAAAATATCTTCCATTTTATTCACTGTTATTTTTCCTAAGTCTGTACGTACTTAATTCTACATGCGGATACAATATGAGCTGAGTTTACTACGTTCATTCATGAAAGACAGCTATTCAAAGTAAGCCAATTTAAATTAAATTATAGTAAATTAATTGATTTACCTTCAAATTATTATAATTATTTAAAGGCAAATCAATTACGATAATAATTATTCAATTTTATATGGCCAGTAGGATATTCATAATGCCAGTTTGTCCAGATTGTACTAGATAAAGCTAAGGTACTGTGTGTTAAATCTAGGCTATCATACTTATATATATTTACATGTCTCTTACCTTTTTTAGAAATTTAACTGTGATTTGGTCACCTTCAATAAATTGAACGCAGCCGTAATATAACCGTACTACTCCTCGGCGACTGCGTTGATTTTGTATCATGTACTCTACACAGACCCAATTACCAACTTCAATTGTTTTTTACACCATTTCCACATTGTCATTGTCATCCTCTTCACTGCAGCTTCCGACATCTTGGTCAAATTCAACAACTTGCTCTTCATCATCTTCCTTATTTGTTGTATCGTCAGCATCCACAATTGCTGGTTCAGTGCCGACTTCAATAAGATCGGGAACTGTCAGGGCCTGGTGTTGGTTCTGATCAGCTTTACGTTTATTAGCAAAATGCCTCACCTTGATATTGTAACTCACTTTTGTAAGTTTTGCAGAGTGATCATTTGTGAGGCGATTTCTTATTTTCGTCTTTTGCATGCCATATTCTTTGTTGGATCTCTCTACACAAGCCACAGATGCTGGAAGACTGAGAAGTTGTTTAGCGACTGGCGCTAACACTCTGTGGCCACAAAAAGTATTCCACCATTGTAGTGGATCCGTTTCATCTTCAATCATAGACCAGTAAAGTTCATTACTATAAACTGGCCCATCTCGAGATTTGAAAGCTATTATGATAGCAAATATTTCTCTTCTTTTGAAGCTATGGCTGTCATATGCAGTCGTATGATACAAACCGCAATGTTGTTATTCTATCTTTTTCAAATTACTAATGAAGTGATTCATCAAAATACAGAAATTGAACGGAAAAATTACAAGTGGAAAAATATTATATTTTTCCGGAAAAATGTTATATTTTTCCGGTAATTTTTCCAGAAAAATTACCGGAAAAATTTCCAGAAAATTTTCCATTTCATATCCTTAAAGTTAGTATAGTTGGCTGTCCTATTATATAGACTTTGCGTCTGATGTGTCTGCATGAATCAGAGGATAAACAATGCGATAGGACCTCAATTTCATGCTCAGGGAAGACAGAACATGCTTAGCGGTTCATCTTAGTGGTTCAAGCGGCAGCGCAGACGACGCGCAAACTATAAACGCTCGTCCCCCGCGCGCATTCATAAACATTCTCCATGTTTTAACAACATCAGATCAAGTGATTTCTGACTCTTTGTGCAGCGCGTATGTACGCGGGTAGAAGAACAGAATGTCCTTAACCACGGATGTTTGGGATGTTCCGGAATTAAGCGTGGCATATCACCTGTAGCTTGTCATTCTTTTACGTCTCACAATCGATTGACAAAAAAATCTGCCGTTGCATATTGAGTATCTTCAGCGAATGACAATTATTGAGTCAATTAAATCGCGCAGCATGGCCTAGTGAAGAAGGTGCGAGCTCGTCTCCACCGCGAACTTCGGTTCGATTCGTGGGTCAGACGAGTGCGGTTGGTGAATCAAGGGGGTTTTATCATTACAGTGTCTTTTATTGACTTTATCTTTGTCATTCTCTTTAGAATTCGACGTTAATTACTTCCCTAAGGCATTCGCCTCACACCGGTGTGTACTTAGTAGTAGTAGTAGTAGCATGTTATATTATGAAATGAAAATCACAAAAGAATTTCTACAGTAAGATACAAGAATTGACAAGATCGAAGTATGCATGAGTTGGTCAAGGAAGGTTGCATGACTTTCAGAATAAATATAAGTTAATCAAATAATGTCACTGAGAATTACATAGAGATACTGCCCAAGGTAGAAAAGAAGAAGATCTGCGAGCAGTCTTACATAAGGGCATTCTGAGTTGTCTGGAAAACGGGAGACGAGAAGGCACAATATGATGCAATGGATGAGAGGAGAACTTTTCTGATTGTTCCAGTAACCGACTTGCATACATAATGCGCTTGTGCGATATATCTGGAAACTTGTGACACGCACAAGAGTCACCGCAAATCAATTTGTGGGAGCGTCTTTGAAACTTCTCAAGTTTTTGAAGTAGAGTCGACGGCAAGCAGCCCAAAGCAGGAGTGGCATATAATAATAGAGATGTTATGATGCTGTGGTATATCTGAATAAGATTCGCATTCGACAACGTATATTTCATGCACCTTATGATATGTAAACGTTGAGAAGCAGTTCTTAGAATGCTCGAGACATGAAGGTTCCACTTCAGGCGATCGCCTAGTGTAACACCCAGTATCTTCACTGATCCTACATTTGTGAATCCTGTGCTGTGATCCAAAACAGGACGTGCATCCGATCGAGTAGAGCTAAATGCGTAGAAGTTTGCATTTAGCAATGTTCAAAGTTAGCCCGGCATTGTTGATCACATTTTCACAAGTGCTCAGCCGTATAGATGAGATACAATTCGTAGGCACACCTTCTATAATTGTGATATCGTCGGCGTATTTACCGCACTCGATGTAATTAGCAGAGAAGTCAATTGAGCCCATAAACGCGGCAAATAAGAAGGGCGCAAGAACACAGCCCTGGGGGACCCCTGAACAAACAGAAACCTCGGGACCATGAACATTCAAAACTTTCACACAAAACGTCCTCGAATTTAGATAGGACAGGAGCCAAGTCAGGAAACCATGATCAAACCCTTGAACGTTTAAAAAATTGATTAGTCGATTGTGTTGTAATCTGTCGAAAGCACGTGATAAGTCCAAACAAAACACATTGACCATCGAAATATGCTTGAAATCCAAAAGCTCGTGATATATTCGTTGATGTCAACGAGTGCGGCTGTAGTCGAACCCAAAGGACGATAGGCATGCTGATGCGAACCATAACCGGAGAGCAAAAGGGGTTTCATATTACTCAGTATTAGACGCTCAAACACTCCCGAACTTGCAGGCAACAACGATACAGGGCGAAAATCACTTACAGTTGCAGATGATGTTTTGGGTATTGGAACTACATAGGCGTGCTTGAAAAGAGATGGAAAAGTTTTTGTCTCGATAGATTTGTTGAAAATAGATGACAATGGCTCAGATAGGAAACCCGCGGCAACATTCAAAATTTTGGGTGGGATTTGATCGGAATCCTGTAGCTTTTCCAACTGTTAGGCGAATCAGATGATGATACACTTCACCTGGTGAAATATGAAGAGACCAAATCTCATCACCTAACCGTGATAGCTCAGTATCATTTCCAGCATTGAAATTTTGTATGAACTCTTGGGTAAGTCCATTTAAAAGGTTTTGAGTGTCACCAAATTCTAGGAGAAGCTTGCTCCATGGATTACGTGAGTTAGCGTTTCGAGTAGCATTGACAACACCCCAAACTCCTTTTGATGTTTTACTGTTTTTATGACCCCATAGTGACTTCGCTTTCCTGATTTCATTCTCGCATTTCTCCTTATAATGCCGATAAAGATGCCAGTTCTTGTCTCTAAAGGCGGCCCATCTCCGATTTATGAGAGACTTCAAGACGGGAGTCATCCATGGCTTATCTTTTGAGGTAAAAGGCACCAGTTCACTTGGAATCGCAGCAAAGCAAGAAGTAAAAAGTCTGTAGAACGCATTACACATATCATCGACTGTATTCTCTCGATCAATTACAGTGAAATCTGTTATAAACGCGCCATAAATTCTGCAACATGAGATCGACGATAATCCCAGACAACAGTGAAACGGGGACTTTCAGAAATACACGATGCTGCAACTGGATTTAGAAGGACACAGTTATGATCTGAGTTTTTTAGCGGGGGACCAACGGACGCACAGTCATCATATAAATCACACAACTCATTGTCGACCCACAACTGATCCAGGATTGAATTACATCTTGTACTTTGAGTTACCTTGTTTGTAAGACAAAACTCCTCACTGAGGAAGTTAGTGGGAAAGTTGTTGAAATCACCAGCAACTAAAATCTTGGCATCCTTGTGAAGGGACAGTAGTCGATCAACTTCGGCAATCAAAAAATCGATAATTCCTTCATGCTCTGCACGAGTTAAGCCAGGAGGAATGCATATGGCACAACAAATGATAGTCAAACCATCACCAGTTATCAAAACTGCGGTGAATTCTGTAGTAGATGGCGGTAAGGAAACTTGCAAAAGAGCAGATGATTTGAATTTATTGTTTACCCACATGCAAACGCCTGCGCCTTTGCGAAATCGACGGTCACACCGAAAAAATGAGCAATTTTTCAGATACAAAATATCGTCGAGAATTTCATCGCCCAACCAAGTCTCTGTAATGATAACAACATCTGGATTGATGGTGGAAGCCAACAGTCGAAGTTCATCCATCTTAGGAATAATAGATCGAGCATTGGTCAATAGGACCTTTGGACAAACTGATTGTTTAGATAAAATCAATGACGAAAAGCCATGCAGTCTCGGTTGAACAGCTCCACGATGTATTATAACATCCTCTCCCCTTTGTCTCCGTTCCTTCAATTCCATTCTCAGACTGCGTTCAAATTGCTGCTGCAGAGGTGCAAGATCGGGATGGATGAAAATGTTCCGAAAGGTAGACCCTCTCAGAGATTTAGCCTTCCGAATAACTTCTTGCTTTTTAGCTGAGTTAGGCAAAGTTACGCGCAATAAGCGTGAGCCATTCTCGCTAGGTCTAATGAGTCTAAAGGTGTCAATTGTGTTGACGACGACATGGATTTCAGAAAGAACCTTTCTCGCTTCCTGTTCATCCCAAGACTCCCTTCATCGACAGTCCCAGTACATTCGGGCAGACCCCTGATAACGATATTATTCATCCTTAAGATTCTTTCGTCAGTTTCACGCAATGAAAGTTGAGTGGACTCAGTTGCTGCACCATTTACATAACATTTGATATTTGAAATCTCATTTTCTAGAGTCTTATGATTCTCTTGGATGGTCTTGACTGAATTCTCCAACTTTGCAAAGCGTTCTGTCAAGTTCGAAATTTGGGTTTTGATTTCATTCATGTCTGTACGCCAGGTCGCAATAATTTCATGTCACTTGAGCTTTTGATCAGATTTTTGATCTCGGCCATGAGATTAGGTTGAATTGAACCCAAGCGAGTACGTTTTGGTGTCGCCACTAGAATTGAACAAGTAAAAAGAAAAATACAGTTTCGTCGCCCGGATTCGAACCCACCCGAAGAAGAGCTCACCCTGTCACTGTGCAGCCTGTAAATCTATACACCATCAATGCAACAGCCGATGTGGTTACTTTATGTGCAGTTATCGAAAGAACAGCCGAAAACAAGTGCGCAATATACTGCAGATAGATGACGTCAAATTCGCTTTACAATGCTGATAGAAAGAGACCGATGAACAGTCCTCATTGGAAAATGATCCTACAAGAATTTTGACGATCGTAGGCAAAAATCCAGAGTGAATTCCCGAAGGCCGACGAAAAAATGACGATCACGAGAACGAGATGAAGAGATTGGCGAAAACACGGTGCAAAACGATGAGGTATAACCCAGGAACCACGAAGAACTGCACGGAACACGCTACACGCCAGCCAAACACAACCAGCTCCGACCACGGTCAAGTGAAGGATTGTAACTTATGAATGTAAGATATGTGACCGCATCTTCCTGCGATGCATGACTAAAAAATCACCATGCTGGGCATTTACTAAAACTTGCGTGCCGGTTACGACGTAAGGTCACCAATACAAAAATGCGCTATCACTACGAAAAATAATTATCTAAATACGACGTAAACTGGGCAACAGATGGATCTTCAAGTATGCTACATGTAGTCCTTCTCATCGCCAAAAGGTGAACTTTCTCATTTTCATGTACAGGTATATCTGTTAGATTATCTCATAGCAGCCATCTACCATGTTGGTGAACATTTATAACATCCCTTGCCCTGGAAACAAGGAACAGATCGTCACAGCATAGAAATCAGAGTTTGCAAAAAGCATGTTTTTCAGACTTAAACAAACAAGCATAATCTTTCTCCTTATTAAGTATGTTATTCTTCTTTCAGCTGCGAAAGAAGTTATCAAAATTTTCACTAATTATGCAAGCGCCTGCAATAAACTCCTAAACATTATTTTGATATTTCATCATCAAGTGGAGGATCCAGGGGGAGGGGGTTCATGGAGTCAAACCCCTGCCTCAGAGGTAGCCAGTGCACGAAAATAGCCATTAGCCGAACACCTTAGTTTATCTGAAATCCTGAGTTATGCGAATGAGTAGACGCTCTCAGACACAATTATCCACCATATCAAACAGTTCATCATGCTCGAATACATCTGTCTGACTGACACAATTTTGATAGTCCTTAGTTTGACCCGACTTTCCTTGGATTGAACCAAGGTCTGAAGGACGTTGAGCTAGTAAACTATCGCAAGACCTCTGTTCCTGTGAAATGTGCACTGAATTCATGTCAATTCTTCATTTAAATACCAGTAGATGCCAACTCATTGACGGGAAGAAACTGCTATGACAACCATTCTTTTCAAATTTTGAAATCATGGAAATTACAGATCAGTTCCGTTTTCAACCTAATACAAAGCCTAGGTTAAAAAAGGACCACCAAGAAAAGAAAATTGCTTGACGGCTTATTGTGCATGTGTGTATTAGTGTTTGAAGTGTGGCAAATTATCAGCAAATTGCCGATACACAATTGATCATTTTTCGGGGTTTTCTCATTAAGTCCTTTATCATATCGTCTCATAATGATTGCAATGGATCTTTTTGAGAAGTCATGTGTGATGAATCCCATCCCCTGCACAATATTGTTCCAGAAACTTTGAGGAAACTGCGCATGGCGGAATGCCTGTCTGCCGCAAGGGAAAGGCATTTTCTTCTGTTAACGACTCGCTAATATAATTTTGGATTTTTCAATGAATGCGTGACCACTTTTGTGTATTTTGTGTCGATGCTTTTTTCTTGTTAGTTATGTCTTTTTCTTTTGATTCGAAAGTTTGCAATTTGTATGTTAGCCTCATGGTTTTCATCATTGAGACCTGATGAAAATATGCGGCTACTTTTTTAATTTTTGATTCTTTAATTTTTTTAATTACTGCACGACCGTATCATACTTTTTCAGCCGGTATACAATATCACTTAGACCTCGCAGTCCTTCCTACCAGGACTAAGGAAGGTCAAGTGTTCGCCTGAGAATGTGGGCACTTCCCAGGAATGCTGCTTTAAGTAAGTCAGGTTCATGATGTCTACCTGGTATGTGTGACAGGTAGCTTCGTAGCTCGGTTGTGTGGACTGCAAGGGCTCCTACTACTATTGGAACGACGCTTACCTATACATTCCATAGTCTCTGCATCTCCAGCCGCAGGTCTTGCTACTTTTCTATCTTCTCTCTCTCCTTTTTGCCGATATTGTGGTCGTCAGGCACTCGATGATTAGTCCATTATTGTTCTTCTTATCAATGAGGACTATATCTGACCTTCTTACAGTAATTTCCCTACTTGTACGGATTCAAAGTCCAATAGTACCTTTACTTCTTCCTTATCATTCATTGGATTTGGTTCATGTCTCTCCATGCCTGTTTTATGCTAACTTTCATGCCTTAGTATTCACAAATGCTTCTATGTATCAGCCTGGCACTTAATTGTGACGCTTAAGGTATTCATTGAGCTGCAGCAATGCTTCAGTCTCGATTTTTAAGCTGACTTTCTTTAGCTAATCATAGCATGCTACTTTAGATGCTATGTCATCCGTTGCACCTAATGCACTGAATGACTGTCGGCACGACTTTGGTCCGTGTATTCCACAGCTTCATATTTCTAGCTTCAAGCCTTGGTACTTTGTAATCTTTTCTTTCTCCTTCTCTTGTATGTTTCGGTCATCAGTTACTGCGATGTCCAACTGTAGAGTAGCAACTCAACATTTACTAAATCCCCAATGTACGTATACACTTTCGATTTTATTAAATAAACTCGCGGTGGATACAGTCGGAACTTTTTCAAAATGTGAGATATGCACATTTATGCAGTTTTGAAGAAATTACAACGGAATTGACTGATCATGATAGCATGATGCAGAAGAAAATGATATGATTTACAGATCCTCCGTGTCATGACAGCCTTGGAGAGGTAATGTTTCCTAAATTAGCAACTCGATGACCTGCTATTGCTTTCATGCTGAACCTCAACAGAATCTTCTTAAACGTCATCATATCATAAGCAACCTGCCACTGGTAGAGCAAAACAGCATAATCAAAGACAATGATCTCAAATGACTTAAAAAGATGTAAATGGTTCCACATCACCATTCAGATTCAAGAAATGAAGCATAAATTTAGTGAATCATGAAATCATGACGATGAAAATTTAATTAAAAATATGAAATTTCAGCCAAGATTAGCTAGGATCTCGACTTTTTCATGAAGACTTTCATTATAATGCCGTTCATTAGATATCTTTGATCATCATCACAATTTCTGGTTAGTTGCAATGTTTGTTAGCGAATATTCATTCCTTTTGATATTCAACTTGTTTCATGCTACTTATAAAGGGGCGTCATGTCGGTAGCATATAGATTGGCAAAAATGTACCTTTTTCAAAAATGTTCAAATAATTTTTTGGACCACAAGAACGTTATCTCCGCAATAATGCATCTTATGAACGTTATCTCCGCATCTTTTGATATAAAAATTTTCACTGTATACAGATACTTTTTTGAGTCGACATTCCACCTAAATATAGGCCTACTTACTCTATGGAGATGTCTAGAATGAGCAGTTTTCTTCTATGCCTTATCTACCACTATGATGTCTGATGGTACGGTCTCCTTGCTTGTATGAAGTGGTCCGTGCGAATTTCGAAGTCCCACAAGATCTTGGTATCGCGTGTCTCTGTCACTGATTGAGGCTCGTGTTTCCGATAATACTCCTTCAACGTGATTCCTCTCTCCTTGCAAAATGCTCTGTGAATCGATCTAGCAACGTCATTGTGTCTGTGAAGATAGTCTGTTCCTGCTTGTTTCGAGCAACCGGTTAGGATATGATATCGCCTGTTTTGCATGATCTGCATTTAGGATCAGTACTTGTTTTTGTGACGTATACTTTTGGTGTGCTTTTGTGTTCAAGGCCTGATCTTGTGCGGCTGTTTCATCTTCTTCCATTCCTGGAATCTTTCGGGTTTTCGCCTGTACTCGTCATCTGCCTTCACCACCGCAGTAGTGGATCATCAGTGCTATTCCAGATGCACTGTAGACCTTAGATGCATCCGGCTTCCATAGGTAGGCATTCTGTGTGTCGAAATCAAATGAAATGATGATCGAAGCTTGCAATATACACGTGCACATCTGATCTCCGCAGCACCTCAGAAAATATCTGGATATGCCATTGATGTACATCATAAATACATCTATATAGTCTACGTTCTGTGATGCGATCGGCTAGCATAGTTTTGCTATTTTGTATATGCACGAAAATATGGAAGACGATTTCGATAGTAAGCCTGAGTATTCTGTTTTTAGACCCTAAACCAAATGAACTTGAAGAGAATATGTGAATCATTATATAATTGAATGTAAAAGGCTATAGCACAACTAAATGATTCAGTTGTTTGAATTCTCTCGCCTATAGTTTTGTGTGACTAGGCCATACACTTGGCAGCGATGCCTCGCATATCGTTATGAATAAAACAAATTTAATTGCAAAAACAAATCGATTTTCGTAACGATAACAACAAAACCAGTAGAAATTGTTTAAAAAAACTGCCTTCAATTGCGATTTTGCAAAAAAATGATTTTAAATCTCACATAAGATTTTGAAATACCAGGAGGCAAGATTTTTAAAAATTTTATTTTGCTTTAACTTCGGATTCAAGTAGCCATTCGTCTTGATAGGCCTACTTCAAATTATGAACAGTTACTAAGCTGCGATGCGTTAGACAGATTCATTCGGTAGACCTAGTATACAGGCAGGACCATACTTCTGAACTTGAGAAAATACATACAAATTCTGTTTAGCTACGGAGATTGAAGTATGATATTTACAAGTGATCGCTCTACAAGTACCAGGGAATGCTCATTTAACCCTTTTTCTACTGAAGACCTTCCAATCATTTCTATTCAGTCAAATTTGAAATGCGATGTGCATTCATGGTTCAAAACATGACAGCATCGCGCAAATAATTTATTAGTTAGCAAAAGATCCTATTTGAGAATGTCCAATATATTGGACATCAGAAGCACACTTACCTCACGTGTCAAATATATTGGACATCAGAAGCACACTAACTTCATCAGCATAGGGAATATCAAAATTATAAGATATGAAAATGCATTTCATTTTTAAAATAATAATGCGTTATATTAGGTTGTACGTCTCTTATTTAATCTGCATTATCACTCTCCTGAAAGCACAGGGAAATCTTTTTCATTCAAATAGTTTTGTTGAAATACTTGTATTCAACCAAAATTTCATTCTCAACTAATTCAGGATATGACACTTTACTATACTTTGCATGATAAAGCACAAAACACTCACGATCCTTGTTCTAACAAAGTCGAACATTGCATTTTGAACACTTCCAAAATGTTTTCTTCGTGCAGCCTTCCATGCGACACCTGGCGGCATTTTTCAAACTATAATCATATTTTGGCCAATGAGAAATTGTGTCATACCGGATTGAACTGCTTGGTACTACACTTGATCGATTGAGACATTGGGTCGATGAGTTGAGCACATCTTGGGTGTCGGCATCCAAGTTCGACTGACTTGAAAGAAGTTCGGAAAATCACTGAAAGTCGAGTCACTGTGGAATGATCAATAGACAATCCACGAATTGTATGGCATGTAATCGAAAAGTCTGAAAACTAATCGTCGATACCATTTCTTTGAGCGAAATGGAATATGGAATTGTGATATCATCATATCTGCAAAATCCACGCTTCCCATGAAGGAATTCCATTGTCTGACGATAGCTGGGACTGGGATCTCTTCCATCTGTTTGGTTCTCCGATTGTATCTCTTGCGTGAAGTACCTGGATCTTTGCCAATAAAATTGGAGCATAGCAGCACTCGCTTATTATCATACCATGCCAAGGCTGTAATTCTACCCCATCCATGAGAGTAACTTTTGTTATCAATGAGTCCACGTGTTTTTACTCATTGCCTTTTCAGACATCAGATTGACTTCATTCAATCGATTTTCTCTCATTGTCCCGAGACATTTGTATCCGAGATCATGCAGTGCTTCGAATAGCGGCAATGTACCAAACCAATTGTCAAAGTAGATTTCCGTATCAGCTGGAAATCCTTGAATCATTCGCCAAACAACCAGCGATGACTTGCTGAAATGTTTTGGCTGATCTGCAGATTCTCCAACATTTGTAGCTGATCGAGATCGACTGACAAACAATTTCACTGGACCAGGTGTTTCTTTTCCAGTATATCACTCTACTCGATAGATGAAGCCACTTGTACCTACACAGGAAAAATTTTTATAGCCATGTTTTACAGGTTTCTTTGGCATATATTGTCTCATGCCCTCTGGTGCAGTTTTGCCTTTGAATGTCACCATCTGTTCATCCACTGTCACTCGTGCCTCTGGTTTGACAATATTGAATGAATTATTCATCATATCCACAAGCATTTGGATTTTGTACAATTTGTTATAGCCTGGTGAGCCTTTCTTCGGTTCCAATACAGGGTCTCCAAAGTGGAGACAGGACAAGATTTCTTCGAATGTATTCTTGGAAATATTGTTGGCTACTAGTGGTTGTCTGGACCGTGCCCAATATTTCGCGATACCAGGCAAGCCAATACTTCCAGAGAGGATGAGAGCACCAATAAATTTCAAAAAATCAACCGGGTCTACTTTGCGACATTTTAGGTTCTTGAATTCACGATATAAGTTACACTGGAAAACCATTTCTGCAAGTATAATTTCTTGAAGATCGAGGCGTACTGTTCTCACTAATCAATTCTTGATAACTGTCGGATAATTCTAGTCCGGCTCCTGCAATATTCGCAGTATCAAAATGATTTCCATCCAAGCATGGCATGTTTTCTCTTGTCCATTTACGTCTATGTGAAGTCGGTCGCTCAATGTCAGCTTCGTTATCCACAACCGAACCATGGGATTTTCGACTGTCGTTATTTCATCATTGTTTCTAATACGAGTCGAATAATAATTGGTCTCAAGACGTCGACGTTTAGGTTTAGGCTCACGCGTGCATTCAGTTTGACAGGAAACATTGTCAGTTTCTTTCATTGCAACTTCTTCACCCAAATTACAAGTAGATATCTTGCTATCCCTTTCTTCCCTGTTGGATTCATGACGGTTTCTGTCAATGTCATTCTCGATTCGTTGGGCGTCAGGGTCGATTCGGTCGGCGTCACCAATGTCTCGGCCGATGTCAATGTCCATTCCATGGATGTCACTATCGATTCGGTCAGTGTCAGTCAGTAGTGATTTTGCAGGACTTTCTGAATGAGGTGAAGAAACATTCACCATATCACCTTTGCGGGCAGTGTCAGTCAGTAGTGATTTTGCAGGACTTTCTGAATGAGGTGAAGAAACATTCACCATATCACCTTTGCCGGCAGTGTCAGTCAGTAGTGATTTTGCAGGACTTTCTGAATGAGGTGAAGAAACATTCACCATATCACCTTTGCGGGCAAGTACAAACTTTTTCTTAACACTCTGACGCCATCCATTGCCAAAGCCATCAAAATCTACACGATATGAATTCTTGAAAACCGTTACTATAGTGCCTGGCCACCAATGTCCTGTTTCTGATCCCACACTTTTCCAAAAAATCTTTACTTGAGTACCACAATCAAACATGACTACAGTGCGTCAAGCTCACATGAAGACGGCGATAGAATGACCTGATCGTGAGTGTGTGATTGTGTCAGCATTTAGGATTGTTCAATGAATAGTCCTAGAGTTAGTCATCATGAGACAGAATGGGAAGTCCTACTAATCATCGAGTCTGTGTGTGACTTATCGGCGACTAAGAATAGCAGACAATCAGTGCAATCAGTGTTGAAGTTACCCACAACGCACTGACCTTGCTAAAGAACTAAGAATGTGACTGATAACATAGGTCAAAATCGTGGCAGTTCTCATTCACACATCTTCTGCGAGTTGTTGGTTGGCTTCTAATGTCCAATATAGTGTACAAAAAATTTTAGTTGGCTTCTGATGTCCAATATAGTGTACAAAAAATTTTAGTTGGCTTCTGATATCCAATATAGTGTACAAAAAATTTTAGTTGGCTTCTGATATCCAATATAGTGTACAAAAAATTTTAGTTGGCTTCTGATATCCAATATATTGGACACTGCTATTACGGAGACTTGTGCATGAGTAATAACGAATATTGGTTGTGAATTAGTGATATCATGCTATAGTTATTGTGTATTCATATTTTCGCTTTAAAACTTGGTCAACATCAGGAGTAAATTCAAAATTTGAATTATATTTTAATTTTTTTATGTCATCTCTTACTTGCAAGTTAAATTTATCTGGCAAGTTGATTCATTTGATGGATCAAAATATTTTTGCATGAAAAACATGGTATTTGATGATTAATATGCAGAATCTAGTCATCAATGAACATGGCTCAATATTTCAAAAAATATTTAAAATTTGTCCAATATATTGGACATCAGTAGAAAAAGGG